>JAESVK010000383.1:33239-70470 GCA_017140935.1 Hamamelis virginiana
AAACTCAATATACCCTTTAGGATTGGTTTTAGGGCATACTTCTAACATCCTCTCAATGCAAAATGAAAGAGAGAAGAAGAAGAAGAGGAGGAGGAGGACCACTGGTTTTCTGTTCTTCTAGCAGCTGTTGCTGCTATATTGTTTTTCTTTCTTTCTTTCTTTCTAGATTCCTTTACTTCAATGCAGTGGCGACTGCTGCTTCTTCTTCTTCTTTGTCCTATTTTCCTTATTTTTTTTTTCTTTTCTGGCTGCTGCTGCCACTTCTTCTTTGTTTTGTTTTTCCTTTTTGTCTGGTTCTTGTGGATTGCTGCAGCCTTGCTTGCGGCAACGACCTCTGCTGCGGTTTTTCTATTTTTTTTATTTTTATTTTTATTTTTTATTTTATTTTTAATTTGATGTTTGGGATGGGTTATCGTCTGTCATCTCGCCTGAGATCTCGACCAAGATGGACAGTTCCATGACTTTCCTTTATATCTTCAACCTGCACACTAATCTCGTACTGGTCCCTACTGAGACCGAGATGACTTAGCCGAGTCAACTTGGTATCGGCCAAGACTTTAAACCATGAGGTCATTACCCAATGTACTTCAAATAAATTCAAATAGTACCACTGTACATCCTATGCCATTGGGTAATGTAACAAAAGATTATCCATTATCTTTATCTCTGTTTTTTTGGTCCATAAGGAAGCCCATTGAGCTTATGAGTTACACAATAGGGGGTAGCCCTCTCCTTTCCCTTAAACTCTCCCCACCCTGATAAAGGCGGGATTTGAAGCTAGGTCTTTTCTACAACCACCAAGACCAAGCTAGTCAGCACCTTCATTGTCTTTATCTCTTGCTTCCACAACTCATTGCGATTTGGTATAACAAAAGTTCTTTTCATGAGAATATCTTTCATTAAACAATTATTATGTGCTTCCATCCCCGCAAGAAACACCACCTTAGGAGGAACCAAAGGCACCCACACCTTGCACCAAATGCACCCACACTTTGCTACTTTGGTAACTCCTCACCTTGCTTCCGTACAAAACCTAGGAAAAGAATTTGACTAAGAACATACCATTGACTTGTTGTGACTGTATGCCTTTAAAGCTAATTTGATTTACTTTTATCTAATCAATTAATGAGATTTATTTGGTATTTTATGTTTCCATACAAATAGAAAAACTTTATTCATGAGTTTAATGGAAGTCCTTAAGTGACATTGTGTGTGATTTAAATATGTAAACTGAGTTTTACATATGGGAGATTTTAATCATATTTCCTTGTTACTTAGAATATCTCACAATCAGTGACAAAGACTGGGTACTTTATCTTAAATATTGTAGCATAATGATCTCTATATGTGCAATGGTGGATCTCAACCATCATAGTGAGGGACTCTAGGTCACTATGCTAGTGTTTTTGATGCAATGAGGGATTATGAGATTTCATCAATTTTATCACTGTCATCATTGATGCTATTCTCATCATTGTTAAAGCAGTAGGCTCTAAATCTTGAGAGAATAGTGATATGTATTCCTTTATTCTTGTTACTTTGACTTACTAATGGGTGAGGTCTTGCTAGGTCAATATGCTTGGTATCTTGGGTAGTTAAGGGTAGTGATAAGATGAAATCTAGCAGTTTTTTAAAAAGTTAATGTTCCCTTGAGCTTATTATTATTTAATCACATTGAACTTCATTAGTTACTTTAATAAAGTGTTTAGTATATGTGTAGTAATTAATAGAAACTTTAATTAGGCCTCTTCCTTAAGATATAAGTGACTTAAGGTTTGACAGTGATTGCATTTCAAACCCTAAGTTATTTATGGACATCATATGGTGAAGAGGGTCTTATTGCAATAATTTAGCAAGTTTAGGGCCAATTTTTAATTTCTATGATTTGGAGTGCAACCAAGGAGTAAAATATCCAATGTATCCATTTATCGGAGGATATCAACACGATATTAGACTTACATATCTTTTACTCAAAATATCGATTGATATATTTGTACGAGAACATCGGGATATATAAAAAAATATCAATAAATATTTGTAAAAACAAAAATAAAATGTATCGACTGAGATTTACCTATATCTCAGTAAATATCCAATTTATCTGAAAAGACTGAAAATATCATGTGGAGATCCCATTGTATATAAAATTATTGATTTATTTATTTGTTATTGTGTAAATGGTATATATTTTAAAATTTTAATGTAATGTGACATTTCAGTGTTGAATTTGTAGAAATTTGTGATTTATTTTGTCTGGCGCTACACACTACACACTTTATTGTACCCTATACAACACAAACTTGTCTTATATACAGTTAATTTGCAATGTTTTGATTTTAAATTGTGTATTATAGTTTAATTCATTGTTTTGCAGAGTTTCACCGAAATTTCCATGTTTAACTAATAGTATCCATCGTATCTTTAAATCGATATCGATATTTCTAATGTGATCAATATATATGTAGATATAACAGTGTTTTGGGACTATCGATATATCTGTTGACAATGATATTTAAGTCCTTGAGTGCAACTAATAGCATTTAGTGGAGTTGCTATTAATTAATTATTCGGATTAGGTTTATTATTGGATGAACTGCATTGTTGCAAGTCAATTCGCGAGGTTTTTAAAATCCAACGGTGATAGCAAAGCAAGTACAAGTATTGGTATCGGGATTCCATGTGCCCAATGCTACTCGGTCAAGTAATTCCTGACATCTGGTAGAAAAAAGAACCCTTGGTAAATAGGGTTTTAGAGAGCACTATAAAAGTCAAGAGTTGATTGGTTCAAATAAAAACCAATTGGAGCCAAGAATAGAAACCCTAGTGATCCTTAATTCTAGCCTAAATAGGGTTTCAGAGAGCACTGTAAAAGGGGAATATAACCCCTTGACCGGCCACTCTGTGTGTAGGACTCTTGTGTGTTGCTTTGAGATCCCATTATCTTTTTTGCTCTCTTGGAAACCCTAAGGTCATGGAGTTGAAAAAAGCTTAAAAGTTCAAGGTTTTTGTGATCTACATCAACATCCTTGTTCTCCAAAGGGTTTCACCAAGTCTCTAAGGTAAGAAACTCTAATCTTATGTGATTGCATAGGAAAAGGTGCTGCTATTTTTTAAAAGTCATCCTTCCCTTTGGATTTTGATCCAAAATGGCTTTCCTTCTCCATACTAGCTTATCCTCTATTCCCCTTTCTACTTTTATTGAATAAAATTGCTAAAAGGCTGTGACTTTTTTGGGCTCCGGTCTTAGAAATTTGTTCCAAAAGTAATGTTCTTACTCAAAACCTCTCTTGTTCATGTCATGCCATCTTTGATCTTCATATCCGTGTATGTTGTAGTCTCAAATAAACTCAGAAAAACCTCTTTCAAGGGCCTCTCATCATACTAGATATGTTCCTAAAACCTGAGACCTGTACCCTCTCTCACTTTAGATTTGACCTCCTTTACAAAAGTTTGGTATGCTACGGCCCCATACCATGGCTGCGTCTGACCTTCCACTCCACCATTCTCTCTCCTAATATTCATGCTTTCATTATATCACCTGCCTCCGTAAATCACTAAAGCCACTTCCTCATCATCAGCAATGGTGGACCGCCAAACCCCCTTCACCTTAGGGGTGTAAATTACCTTCCAATCCACTAGGTGAAACTTGTGTCCTCTCCCATTCTTGCCTAAGTGAACCTCTCCTATTCTTGCCCAAAAAATCCCTCTATAATTTCTCTAGCCTACAGACATCGGTGTTTAAACAATGACATGTAATGTATCAGCATACTAGCTAGTATGCTACATTTCAACATCACTTTACCCCCTTTTGACAACTAACTTTTCTTCCACCCATCGAGTTTCCTCTCAACCCTTTCCACCAGTGCACTACGAAATCCCAAACTGACCTAACTTTAAACGATTCTCTCAAAAGATAATCCCAAATATGTATTGGGAAGACTTCCCACTGCGCAACCCAAAATGGAGGCCAACTGATGTATATTACCATCATCCTTCATTGGAATTTTCTCACTCTTAGCCAAATTTACCTTTAAACATGATACTGCTTCAAAACAAAGCGACACACCTTAAAAAGCTCAGCGTTCACAACTTGAACCACAAAACATTATTTTGTCATAAGCATAAAGCATATGCGAAATAGACTCTCCCTCATCCCCTCCACCATCCACAACAAATCTTTACATAAGATTTTGTGACGTCACCTTAAAAAAATTACTAGATACTTCCATCACAGTGATGAACAAGAAAGGGGATATCGGATTTCCTTGCCTGAGCCCCCCTCAAGCTTCTAGAAAAACCATGAGGCCTGCTATTTACCATATTGAGAATGCGGCTTTCTTCGCAGTTGGATTTTAAAGTATGTTTCTATTATATTTACATGTTAAAAAATAAAGACAATTCTATACTAAATATTTTATTCAACTTTTTTATCAACTATCTGCATTCTCTTTCTAGTAACTTGCACGTCTTGTAAAGTAGGGGAAAAAGGTATCCGCTAGACCTATGGAACTTAAACCTTTGGTAGTTCCATCACTCGTGCAATAAACATCATTTGGTGGCTTTGATTACATGTGTTAACTAGTCTTTTGGAAAACACTAACTCTAGGCTGGACCTTAATTCCATAGTGTCAAGAAACTCAAAATTATTTTACCAATTTAAATGTTCACTCACATGAATTGCGTCTTATTATGAAGTAGTCATGTGTTGGCTAGATTTATTTTTTATAGTGTAAAGACATTCAGTTTAGTCAAAGATGAACCGTATGTGTTCATGGAGGGTTTTAAAAATACCTCTATGCTGCCTCTTTCTTTCATCATTATCTGTGAACTTTGGACATGTTCTTGCATAATTTCTCATTACTCTTTTTCTTTGATATTAATCTTAGAATATACTCCATATAGTTCTCTATCAACTTTTAGACCCACATTCTCATCCATGTTGTTAAAGGACTGCATTTGCTCCTATATTATTGTTCATTATGTTTAATTTGTATATTGTATGGTTTGTAGTGAAAAACCATAATAAGTGATGTTCTTTAAAGGGGCTAGCTTAGATCCACCAACCTGTCGAAAATAAGCAGTTTTGGATTGAGCATTTTGGTAAATAAACCAAATTTGAACAACTTGAATTTAACTTGATTCCAAACAAATTGTGTTTGGGTTAGGCCTTTAGAGTAGATCACCCCAAAACTACTTGATCACCACTTTCTTGTATTTTTTTCCCCTATGAAATGTTTTCAATAGTTGAGTTCACTGGCTGATCCTTGAACCGGTCTAGGTTTGCAGAGGACATTTTTTATCTGACATGAATTCAACCTAACCCGACCGTTGCCACTTGCCAGTCATAAGCTTTTGACTGTTGATTTGAGTTAGAATTTGTGGGGATAAGGAGACCACTCACCTTGATTTATTTTATTTGATTTACAACTAATATTTTACTGCAAATAGTTAGGACAAGGATTTTCTGAGTTTTTGAAAGAATTGACAAAACTTTAATTTGTTAAGAATGAGAACTTTATGGTGATTTTGCATCTAACAGACTGAAATTGAGAGAGAGAAGGGGGGTTGTTTGGCAAGATACCATTGGAGAACTGATAGGGACCGGGAAGTTTCAGGCCCCAAAATGAGGAGTTGTACCTAATCATTTCCTACCTCTCTTCCAAGCAAAGAAAGGAAAGAACAAAAGAACGAAACTATGAAAGAGAAAAAGAAAATCTTGGGATGGTAGGATTTTAATGATACCTCAAAATGAAGAGCTGCAGCTTTTGCAATGCCCATATGTATCAATAAAAAGCTGGAACTGAATTTCAATCTGATGTTCTAGAAAAGAAATTGTATATTCTGTACAGACACTGTTACTGACTCACGATTTAGAAAAGTCACTTGACTATGGTTGATCTTTCATGAATTTCAGATTCATGTTTTGCTGAAAATATGTACAATTATTGCTTAATATTTTGTAGACACATGCTGATTGAATCTTTCAAGGTTACTTTACTTTATTGTTTTTTTTTAATTTTTATTTTTGTAATTCAGTTGGGCACATGTTGATTGCATCTTTCTAGGTTGCTTTACTTTAATGTCTGTTTTTTTATGTTTTTTATTTTTGTAATTTGGTTGGGCAAAAATGATAAATTTGGTTGATCCTTATCTTGAATAGGTTGTTGCAATTACTGTATTCTGTTTGCTAGTTGTTGCATTCTATGCTTTCTTTGCCCCTTTCCTTGGAGGTCGCATCTGGGAATACGCTTTGGTCGCGGCTTACTCTCCAGTGGTATGTTATTTAATTTTAATTCTATATATACAATGTAGGCTTCATGTTTTTCTCCTCATGCAAATATGGAAGCCTGTATGTAATAACATTATTGTACCGTCACTTCTATCTAATAACGATCTCCTTTTCTGGATTTTATTATATATTCAAACAAAAGTTGTCTTTGTATCTGATAACATTCCCCTCACTCTTGTTATCGTGTTGCAGGCACTCCTTGTTTTCATTCTTTATGTTCGAAGTACTGCAATTAACCCAGCAGATCCTGGCATTTTGTCTAAATTTGGTCGTGAAGTTATAAATAAACCCAATACAAAGCATGGGTTATCAGCCAAGGACCTGCCTAGAAAATTTGATGAAAGCAGCACCGGAGTTCATTCTTCTCCATCATCAGCTTCTAGAAGTTCCATAGCAGCAGCTAAATCTAGTAATAAAGGTTCAGTAGAAGTTGGGAGACTGGATATTCCTGTGGAACCTGATAGTAGGATGCCATCTTCTTATAATATTGGAGGGATCTTCTGCGCCTTGTTTGTACACGAAGATTGCTGCAAACAGGATGGTGCAGCTGACCAACAGGGTGCAGGGGAGGATGCTTTGTTCTGCACATTGTGCAATGCTGAGGTATTTCTCTATTGCAAGTGTGATTCTATAGTAGATCAAGTATTATATTTATATTTCCTAATAATTAAAATTTTTCATAGTACCATTTACTTTCATGTCCCACCATACATTTGCAACGTTGCATTTCACTTTACTGTCTTATGTTATCCATACAATTATATTAAGTTTAGGCTTGGGATGAGGTGTCGGGCAACCCATCATAACCTAAACCTGACTTCTAACTAGGGTTGTTAAGCGAACTAAGTGGCTCGAGATTGGCTCGAGTTTGGCTTGTTTACTGCCCATTCAAGCTTGTTTGATAAGCTAAACAAGCAGAGCTCGAGATTGAACTCTAATCTCGTTTGGTTAATGAGTTGAGCATGAGCAAATACGTACTTGGCTCAGATGCATCATCAACATGAAAAGACAATTTGAATCACATTGTATCTTGAGGGAAAATATGTATGTCAATTAAAAAGTCATAAAGTAATCTACGAAGAGATCTGTTACCAATAAGATCTCTTGTTTGAGTAGAAAAGACAGTCAAAACATGATATAATTTATAAATCAGGAGCCAATTATCCAAGTCACAGATAGTTGTCTTATTAATACTTTATATGATTGAAATCAAACTGTTGCACATACTTCTGATGTAACAAATATTGTAATACCCTGCATCTTAGTTTCGTGATGACAAAAACCCCTCTGCCTTTTAATGTCATAATGATGCAGTCAATTGCTCAGTCCTAATCGAGCCAAGCTAAGTCAAGCTCCACACACACACACATCATTTGAGCTGAGCTTGGACCAATCTTCAAGCTTCCTAAAATTTGACTGAACTTGAGCTGAACTTGATCATAGCCTTAGTTATACCAAGCCAAGCTCAAACAACTTCATACTTGGCTCTAATCAGTTTATTTACACCCATGCCTTTAACCTTTATAATATATTACTCCCTCCGTCCTACAAAGATAGGTCTTCTTTCCTTTTTTGGCTGTCCTAAAATAATAGTCCATTTTGAAAAGTCAAATTATATTTCTTTTAACTTTCTCATATTATCCTTTATTATTCCAAGAATGCCTTGACATGACACCAAATGCAATTATAGAAGAAGGGTAGTTTTGGAAATAAAAGGTAAAAAAAGATCACAAATCAATGCATTAATGAGTTTTCTTAATATGCGTGTTTTTTGAAAGAGGCCTATTTTTATGGGACGGAGGGAGTAATTTCTTTGGGTTTGATTGATTTTTTAAAGAAGAATAAGATGGCTATACTTTATAATTTCTATCTGAAAAAGACCCTATTATTGGCTTTTAATCAAGCATTTGTTGAAACTCATATGGGAGAAAGGGAGAAGATTTTCTGTCACTTGCACCCCAAACCACTAATCTCCACTACTGCCCTCTATTTCTGTCTAGTTGCCCCCCTGTTGACAGCCACTATCTTCTACATCGTTATTCTCTCTCTCTCTCTCTCTCTCTCCATTTTTTCGCAACCCTCTATAGTTTTCAATAGGTTTGAAACTTCTTTATTTCTGCCCTTTACACCTTCAGCAAGATTGCATTTAAATCTCACCTAATTCTATTCTTTTTTTACTAACCCAAATCAACACGAGCTCAAAATGTTGAGTTGGGTTGTGCCTTGGGGCATTTACACATTGGGTTAAGCCTGCATTTTCCCCTAACTTGATCTAATCTGCTTGAGTTGCAATCCTACATTTGGCTGATGCAGTCTGAATTAGGAAAAACCAGTTTTAGACAATGCAATCTTGTATGAAAATCAATTTTGGATGCTAATAACTTGTCTAATTTGGTATCTGGGTCAGTTTTGGGCTTGTCGATTTGGAAAATTTGGACATTGGCACTAAATGTAGATTTGATTGATGATATGGGGCTATATGTATAGGAGTTTTTTGGGCCTTCTTTCCAACATTGGTTTTTAAATAATTTTGTTTAAAATATTAAGTTCATAAAAGAATGCCTCTCTCGAACAACGGAACCAGCCAAACGTTGGTCATTTTTTCTTTCTACCTCCAAACCCCAATGAAACATTAAATAGAAAAAAAAAAAAAAAAGAAAAGAAAAGAAAAGGAAACTCAAATCTTTTTAGAGTAACATTATGAGGTTTGCCATTGGCTTAAATCTTTTTATTTATTTATTTATTTTTTATATAATTCTCTCTCTCTCTCTCTCTCTGAAGTTTTCTTCTAAAGCTCTCAATCTTGCCAATTAAAATGTTCTTTCTATTGTTTTTAATATAAATTGGGTGAAATTTTCTTACCAAAATTTAGGGTAATGATTTATGTTTTTCACTGTTTTAGTTTAATTATACGAGTAAATTCACAAGATTTTGGTGAAAAAATGGGGTTTGAATTAATTTAAACCTAGAGAGAGATTGTTAAATTATGGAAAAAAAATAAAAAATAAAAAAATAGACAAAATGTGTTGGTTCAGATCGGTTTCAGACATGCATCCTTGTCTGAAATCTGGTTCTGAGTCAGTTCTGTGTCAAACAAATATTTGTTATGCCACTACACTGTCCTACTGTCCTACCTAGTAACATCCTGAGATCGAAATTTTGCCTCCACAAATTTTAATAATATCCCTTTTGTTGATAGGTGCCATGATTTTTGACGAAAATAATATATTATGATTTTAATAAAACCTCCTTTATACTACCCTGTTAAGCATTGTAATTATAATCTTAATAATTCCTAACTCTATGAAAACTACTGATACATAATAATACTAATGTTCTAGTGTAATAAAGGAAGCAGAAGGCCATCCCTCCAAATATTGACCTTACACGCTGATCGACTTGCATGACTGTCGATCATGTTTACCTGCATGGTCCCTTGCAGTAGTCAGGGTGATATTCCTTCAACTGGGGCAGCTAGGATTAGCTCTGCATCCCAAAATATCTTGTTTCTACAACAATAGCGTCCAGGTTTTGATCTGCCTGGTGGTGGGGTTGCTTTGGGCTTGTGCAATATTGTCCTCCATCAAGGTCTTTTGGAATGAGAATGGATCTTTGAGGATAGATATGAGGTTTCAGAATTTATTTGGATAGGTTCTGGGTGACTCCCTACTATGACTCTCGGTCTCAGTCAGTGGGCAATTTAAGGCCATTCCACTATCTGACAATATGATAGACAGCTTTTTCTTACCTGACTAAGGCTGCTATATTGGCAAGTGGGCTACAACTGTGCATAGGCTAATCCTAGATTGAATAGAAATGAGTAACCAAGACAGATAGGCAGTTTATCTGGAGATTATAGTGGATCTATCACATTTGCTTTTTCTGGACCAACAGGAAGGGGAGTTTCCTTTAAAGTAAGGCTCAGGATTGCTTTGGGCTGTAGAGAAGCTAAGGCTAGAGGAATTTGCATGGAAGTGGATTCTGCTACTACTGTAAGTGGAGTAGCAGCTCCTAGTCTGGTTTGTGGAGTTATGTTCATAATATTTTTATGATCCACGACATTCATCAACTATTGGTCATAGGATCTCACAGTCCTGTGGATTGAAAAATTTTAAGGGAGAGGGGTAACTAAATTGGAGTACTTTAGTGGAGCATAGTCTCCTTTTCAGTTTAAACCTAAGGTTACCTTGGGTTGTTGTTTTAATCCCTTATATGTTTTGGTTCCTTGTACATATAGTTTTATTTGATCTGACCTATATTGCTTCTTTAAAATTTAAAAAAAAAAAACAGTTTGAGGTTGACAATTTCTGGATATATGCTTCAAGTCTCTTCTCCTTTCAACTTGACAACAAAAAGGATAGTTCCATTTTATCCAGGGAAAAGAAGTTGATTAGTTGTTTAATTAGCTATTGATTTTATTCGGCCTACTAGTTTGGATCACACTATCTAAAGCTCATCCAGATTGCTGAAACCTCAGTCTAAGTGTAGCTTATGTGGTTGAGACTAATCTAACCCGAGCCCAAGCCCCCATATTAGCTCTGTGTAGCAATGAGATTAGGCTGAGCTTGGGCTGGCTCGGTTTGATGTTGATGATAAGTGATAACTTTCAGGGTTGGCTGGTTTTGGCTGGGTCTGGTCCTGGTTCAACCCAATTATATGATAAAGGGAGTGAAGGTGTGGATATTCAACTGGAAATTTGAACCCAAGTCTTTGAAACAGTCTCGCACAGACTCTACAAACCCAAGTCTGTGATACTGTCTCCGTCAGACTCTACAAACAGTCATATTGTTTCCTGAAAGCTCTGGGTTTAAAGACACATGCGAGGTTAGATTTCACTACTCTTATTTTAAATTCAAACAAGGAAATTTCTGTGTCTTTTAAGACAAAAGATTATGAATCTGTTTCCCCTTTGCATTTCATGGTCTTTCAAGAGCAAAGGAATATCCAATCTCCAAATTTCAATCGTCCATCATCGAAAATCTCTGGTTCAAATTTCTATAAAAAAGAAAATTGGAAAGAAAAAGATTCTACCATAAAAGTAAATTGGATATAGCCCTGGGGAAGAGAGAGATTATCCTGTTTCATTTAGAACTGCACTGGGGTGGGTTTTGAGTGAATGTTGGGATTAGGAAAGGACCAGTGTAGGTCAATCTCGTCAGAAAATGAGGGGGGAAGGATGTGTTGGGGATTAAAAAGTTGTGAACACTCTGAAAAATTAATTAGATATTTTTGTTGGGTTGGGCCTAGTTTTGGGTTGAGCAACACAAGGTCTTTGCTTTACCTGAGCTCAAGCTCAGGCCTTGATATTAGACCATGCAGCTCACACCAAATGAAAATATAACTTTTCCTGCAAGGTTTTGGGCTGAAATGGCAGGCACTGGTCATCTCAACCCCAATTTGCAGCCCTAGATTTTATGGTTAAATCCAAATAAAGAACTGAAATGGGAAATAGTTAATGTAAGAAAGGGTGGGAGCTCACAGTTTATAGATATTTGACTGAAACTTATATGGTTTCAAAAGCTGGGATTTCCTTAGATCTCTCTTTGATGCCCTCAGAGGAAAAGAAGAAAAAAAAAAGGCGGCTTCTAATGAAACATATAGGTTGTAGTCTGGATCCTCTTAAGATATTCGATATGTTTTCAACAGTCAGATGCTTCATAGAGGAAAGCAAAAATCAAAATAACCTATTCTATTTTGTTTTATGTGCTCTTGTGTTTAATTCTTTCAATGTGTAGTTCCTTTGTTTTATATCAACTTGTTTAATTTTTAAAAAGAAACTAAAAGCAAAAAATAAGAAACAAAATTTTCAAACAGCTTACAGGTGCGTGGTTACACTGTCCTATACTTCATATGATCTTTATTTAAATTTTGCAGTGGGGTGCCACCTGTTGGTTTTTTTGTTTTTTTGTTTTTTTTTGTTTTTTTGTTTTTTTTTTTTTTGGTTTTTAAAATTTTTAATTCTACTTAATAGTTCATTCTTTTTTATTTCGAGTTCAATTTGTACCACTAAAGCACATGCACACACATATGGCCTTAAAAGAATAAAAAGTATTTTCATTATGCTTCTCTTTGTTAACCATGAATGCTTTCAGATTGCAGGTCACCACAAGTAGCGAACACTGTAGAATTTGTGATAAATGGCCGTTCAAGAATATAACAGTTTTTCCATTTTATTCTCTTTGTTAACAATCAATGCTATTCATGTTGCAGGTTCGCAAGTTTAGCAAACACTGTAGAAGTTGTGATAAGTGTGTGGATGGTTTTGATCACCATTGTCGGGTATATCTTCTTTCTGCCCCTATTGCTCTCTAGACTTATGTCCCGAATATCTATCAACTTGTTTGGAGTTGACGTATTCTGCTTATTGTTTTATATTTGTAACTGACCTCACTATATTCAATTAGTGCAGTGGCTTAACAATTGTGTGGGGCGAAAAAATTATATAACTTTTATTGCTCTTATGGCTGTGAGTCTCATTTGGGTATGTCTTCAAACCAAAATTGTATATGCATAACTATGTTCTGCGAAGAAATGTTTTTGAACTACTAATGAACCTAGCAATGTTCTGTCAATAAATTATTTATGCTATTTTATACTCTGAAATTGATTTTGAACTACTAATGGTGCTGAGTGTGTGTGGTCAGCTTGTTATTGAAGCTGGAGTTGGTATTGCTGTCCTAGTGCGATGCTTTGTTGACAAGAAAAGCATGAAGACTGAAATTATTGATAGACTTGGAAATGGTTTCTCTCGTGCCCCATTTGCAACTGTTGTGGTAAAAATCTTCTACAAAGAATGCAATAGGTCAAAGCTGATATTTGATAACTCTGGTATCAATTTAGTGAGATTTCTTAAGTTAATGATGATGTGCATTTTCCACAGGCTATATGTACTGCAGTTTCTTTGTTGGCTTGTGTACCTTTGGGTGAACTTTTCTTTTTCCACATGATACTTATTAGAAAGGTCAGTGTCCTGAAAGCTTAGTTTCAATTTCCTTAATGCTCTGTTTGGTTATTAAGGAGATATTGATTAGTGAAAGAAATGAAAATTTGAATACTTAGAACATTTGGGGTTGAAATGCTACCTTGAAATTGCAACTGTTTGGCAACCAAACGGAGCATTGAAGAGAAAAGGGGTAACTATTAGAGAGAGAAAAATTCAGAAATCTGAATATTCTGATTATATTTGTTTATTTTTACCTTTTCTGAATCAGGGTATTACAACCTATGAGTATGTTGTGGCAATGAGGGCAATGAGTGAGGCACCTGCGGGAGCATCTGTAGATGAGGAACTGCCCAATGTGTTATACTCTCCATCAGGATCTGCTACCACTGGCTTGAGTGGTGGAAGTTCTCTGGGCCTGCAGTACAAGGGGGCTTGGTGTACCCCTCCTAGGGTATTTGTGGATTATCAGGTATTTTGTATAATCTTTTAGGAAATATTGTATATATCTTCTTATTTATTACAAAATTTATATCGTTCACTAGAAAAGCATAAAGGCATCCATAGCATAATTGTATGGTTTAGGAGTTTAGATCGTCCGTTAATGTCCACACATCATATTTGGCCATTGACTGAAGGGGGTAAAATATGAAGTTTATACATTGTATGGAGCCATTGCCAAGTTCCCATTGGACAGCTTCTGACCAAAAAAAAAAAAAAAGAAGAAAAAAAGTAAATAAAAAGATAGCAAAAATAAGATTTCTTGTTAGGAAAATTTCATTATTATTCTGATGTAATTGAATGCAAAATTTTTTGAATCAAGTATTATACTCAATGTCAAGATAAATAGTTTATGCTTTATATGTCACCTGCCTTGTTCCCCAAACGAAGGGTCGCAATGGTAAAAAATGTATAAATTCTGATTTCTGATGTACTTGCTGGGTTTTTATTTTTATTTTTATTTTTTTTTACAACAAGATATCTGTATTTTCTGAATAATTTCTGGGTCCTAATAATTTCCTAGTCATGAGTAGTGAATATTCACACAAGCTATGAGTGCTAGGACAACTTGCTGGTTGCACATCTTATCTTGTTTTAGCATTTAATTTGATTTTATAAATATTGTGGCCCTTTTAAAAGAAAATTTTTTTAATTTTATTTCATACGTGACATGCACTTCTATTCTGATCAAGGGTTCGTAAATCTTGTCTTTAAAATGTGTACTTCAGGATGAAGTTGTACCTCACTTGGAGCCTGGAATGGTCCCATCAACTGTTGATCCAGATGCAGCTGGATTTCCAGAAAGGGGAAACAAGGCACCTAAAAGGCCTGTTCGGATCAGTGCTTGGAAGCTTGCAAAGTTAGATTCCAATGAAGCGTTGAGAGCAGCAGCCAAAGCCAGGGCATCGTCCTCTGTACTCAGGCCAGTTGATACCAGTCATTTACCAGATCCAGAAATGAGTTCCAGTGGAAATATGAGTGTCAGAAGCAGTGTTAGCACTGACATGGGAGGAAATAAAGAGATCAAGAATGAACTGAGATTATCTCCTCTGAGAAACTCCTTTGCTCCGAGTCAAGGTAGCCGGGATGAATATGAAACTGGGACTCAAAGTGTGAGTAGCTTCAGCAGTCCAAGCCACGTTCATGAGTCGGTCACACTAAGTCCTCTTCCTAAAGCTCATGGTTTTGGTCATTTTAGTGCAGTCAGTTCAATTCCTGGTCTGGTCCCCGATCGGCCCTTAACTTCCAGACCTGGTTTTCCTAATATCAATAATCCAGTATCCCATCCTTTGTCAGGTTTTGATGAAAAGATCATGGAAAAGAGCAGTAGTACTGATCCATTATTGCTATCGGCTCCAGCTACTTCTCTCCTTAGAGATGTTAAAAGGACATCTGTTGTTTGGGATCAAGAGGCTGGTAGGTATGTATCGGTCCCAGTATCAGCTTCAGAAGCTCGGAACAGACAACCTCTGCAAACAAGAATGTCAAGCTCAAATGCTGAAACAGGCAGTTATGTTAGAAGGCCTGTTGTTCCCTCACAGGACTCTTCGTCATCTGCACCAAAGCCTCCGCTGCAGCAAGTGGAGAAGTTGATGTACACTGGAGAATCTATTTTCTTTGGTGGCCCTCTTTTGAGTGTTGCAGGTAGGGATGGCTTGAGAAATGACGGGGGTTCAGGATCAGGATTCGGTTCGAGAGAGGGCCAAGAGAGGGTGGCACCACTGAACTTACCTCGTGAGTCTAGATTCAAGCGGGATGCAACCTCAAACCAGCTTCCTGTGTTCATTCCAGGGGGTTTTGAGCAGAATCATCCATCTGGGTCGGGTTTAAAGTAGTTTATAACTTTGAAATTCTAACTGAACAAATGCTCTGTACAATTTGGTTATCCAGTTTCCAGGTTTGCTGAGTATGGAGGGTTATATATTAGCCAAAGAAACATCAACTGATGGGAGCTACTGCTCTTGACCCTGACCGGTGAACCTTTCATCAATGTGAAACTGCTGCTGCAAATATGACCGTGCCTTGAGAATCCAGCTCAGTTATTCTGATTTGACTTGCCGGCATTTGTTGAACTTTGTAATCAGAAGCAGATCTCAAGAAATGTGGCCTAGAGGTTTTCTCTGAAATCATTTTTTAACCCTTGTATAATTAGTCGTTATTGATAGGTTTCAAAAGATTGATCATCCAAGCCTTATTCCAAAAGTTTTGGGGTTTGGCTGAAATCTTTTGGTCCAACCTATTTAGAGCCATATCTTCTGTGATGCTTTGTATACTTTTTAAGGTATTTTATGCTACTCTCATCCGGATTTAGGGTCCAATTATTGGGGATTGAGTGTTATGGCATTTGAGTACATGGTCAAAATTGTTTCATTAATTCAAGGAGGATTAGCTATGAGAGTTTGAGTTCCAATATTTTATTAATGGGTCAGATTTTTCTTACATCTTATTTTACAATCATGTTTATATCTCGTTTTCAAAATATCAATGTGGGTCGAATATTTTGAGAAACCGGCCATCGGATAAGTTATATTTTTTATGTAAGTTATTTATGCCAAAAATCACTAAGAAATCTCACTATAAAATTGTGATGTTTTTAATTATAATAATTTTTTATGATGACATCTATCAAAAACCAACCTCACTGTGATTTTTGGCATAAATGATATACATAAGAAATTTATTTTATCCAATTGTAGGTTTCTTAACGGTTTCTCAAAATATTCAATTCACATTGGTATTTTGAAAATGAGATGTAAGTATAGTTGTAAAATAAGATGTAAGGGGAGTTTGACCTTTAATAATATTACTAAATAAATTGCATGTGAAGAAAAAAATGTTTTAAGTTGCATTAAAAAGTACAATACTTATGTTTAGTTATGTGTTGGACTAGATTAATAAGATGTTTATATATATATATATATGAGTCCAAATCTTATCAGCTATACCTCATTTTAACTAAAATTAGCTAAGAACACAAATCTTCGATTTCCATTCACTTAATGCATGATTCAGCTCAAGATTCCAATTCAATGGCTCAAAGGTCTTATATATATACACACACACACAGAGGGATGATACTATAAAGACGGTTTTACGCAAAGTTGCGTAAGGTCGGTTCCATATGGGCAATTTTAGAAGATAGTTCGTAAAACTGACCGTTGGATTAGATGCCCCTCCTCTATATGTCATGCCTGCAAAAAAGCACAGTGATCTAACGGTTGATTTATGAAATATGTCATTGTGAAAATATGCAACTTATTTGTTCTACAAAATATCACCATTTTTTTTAACGGCAGTTATTTCAAAAACCAACCGTCGGATCACTGTGATTTTTTTCAGGCATGACATACAGCGGAAGGGCATCTAATCCAACGGTCAGTTTTACGAACTGTCATCTAAAATTAGCCATATGGAGCCGACCTTATAGTATCATCCCTATATATATATATATATATATATATATATATATATATATATATATATATATATATATAGTCCTGTTCCTGTGAGGACTTCCTTATATAAGGACTTGGCTTTTTGGCCAATGTAAAATTGGTATTTTGAAAAACTGACCTTTGGATTTAATACTTTCAATGTATGCTAGGCATGCCAAAAATCATAGTAATCGGACCACTAGTTTTTTAAATACAAACTGTGAAAAATTAAATACCTATATAATATTTAACATGCTTCCAAGTTAATAAACAATTATGGACAGCAACATAATAGTATATTACTATGAAAATATGAAAATGCATGCAAAAAGTAAGCAAATTCTACCCTAATGACTTCTAAGGGACTTATAGTGTAATTTTTATGTTAAAATTGTAACACCCCAATTTGACAATTGTATCGACCCTCCTGGGTAGGTCGACACGTGTCAAATGGAGATACAACCTGTCCTGCTCACTCATATTTCCATACTCAGGATAGAAAGAAATATAATATAACAACATGATATGAAATGTCTAGTGCATACATATGCCCAAATCCGAGTAATACAGACAGAGTCTATAGTATCAGACATAAATGCCAACAACCCTGGCATATAGAATATCAAATATATAATAATAATAATCTAAGTGCTCCAACAATGCAGCTAATTAGACCGATGCAAGACCGCCCAGGACACTGCTAGTCCCAATGCAACCTGTGTAGAGTTCCCTACAGCCGAACCTCTACCAGAAAGCTGTGAATCTGTTGTATGAAACACAGCGCGAGATTGAAATGCTCAGTAGGAATATAACCTCAACCGACAGTAATAATATTGATACAAGGAACATTAAAAATAAAGCAATTCATATCCAGTTTCAATAAACAGTAAACATAGTGGTGTGGGTTTAGTTCAGTTAAATCATAATTCAGAAACCATCATTTCGAAGACCAGGCTCACGGATGTATATCAAGACGTTGTTCTAGGCTAACAAGCCTTCGGCACAATGACAGTCAAAACCGACCACTACGGGGTCTGACCTCTTGAGGATGCCAATTAGTTGCCTTACACACGGCTAACTGTCGAGCCACTACGGGGCTATAAGCTTCAGGTCCACTCTAAGGCTCCATCCAGGACCATGGGCCCTTAAATAATCTCCCTGTATACCAACCGAGCCTAACCATGCATAACAACACGAATATATAAACTATTGCCAAATGGGCATGTAAAGCAGTAATGAATGACATATAAATGTATCAAATCATTATTTCAATAAATCATAACCATTATCCAAAACATGAATGAAGTAAGTAAACCATATGCCATCATTTATAATCACAACCAGTAATAAACACATCACACAAATTATTTATAAACAGTTATGTTCCCTACATCATAGTCATTTCATAAAACAGTTCGTGTTCATAAACAGTCCAGCATATCATGCAATTTAAATCTGTAACGCCCCAACCTAACAATCGTACTGACCCTTCCGGATAGGTCAACACGTGTCAAGATAGAGGTACAACCTGACCTGCTCATTCATATATCCTTATGAGAGATAAGAAATATAGGCATAATTAACTGTATGAAATGTTATGCTCATACAAATGTCCCCAAACGTCTCATACAATAGTAATAAATCAAATAATAATAATAATGCCAACATCCCTGGCAAGTAGGCAAGGCCACAAACAGTAGCAAGTCCCAAAATCAAGAAAATAAAATGTAAATATTACACAACTCAATAGTATGCAGGTCCAAAGCAGAAACGACCATGCAATCATCTAATAATCCTCGAATAGAGGCTTGTCTCAAAACATGTATGCAAACCCCGAGCCAACCTGTAATCTGCTACATAAAAGCAGGGGTGAGCTTCCACTTGCTCAGTAGGAATAAGATAACCTCTACAGATAACAATAATACAGTGATACATGGAATATTTTAAATAAACGTAGTTTCTATAACGTTTATAAAACAGTAGATAACGTAGTTATAAACTTGTGTGGTCTTTCAGTGATAAGCTTAAGTCAAGAAGTTCTATATTCAGTCCAAAGTTCAATAAATGATGTGGGTTTTGAACAGTTATAAATGCAATATAATGCCCATCAATTTCGAAGACCAGGCTCACGGAACGTATATCAGGACGTTGTTCTAGGCTAACCAGCCTCCGGCACAACGACAGCCGAAACCGACCACTACGGGGTCTGACCTCTCGAGGATAACCGATCAGTTGCCTAAAACACATGGCCAACTGACGAGCCACTACGGGGCTATATACTTCGGGTCCGCACTAAGGCTCCACCCAGGACCATGGGCCCTTAAATAGTCTCCCTGTATACCAACCGAGCCTAAACCATGCATAACAGCACGATAATATAAATCATTTTCAAATGGGCGAGAGAAGCAATAAGAATGTACTTTTTAAACCAATTTCCAAAGCCAGCAGGTAAAGTTACAAATATGTGGCATATATTAAAGTATCGAGTGTTATTTCAAAATAATCATAACCATTATCCAAAAACAGGAGTGAAATAGATAAACCATATGCCATCATCTTATATACAAAATAATCCTCAAGACACGTCATATTCAAATACATATATATATATTCACTTTTGTACCCTGGCTGATTCCCATTTCGAAATATTCAATCCAACCCAAAAGTCAAGGAAACAGTTGTAAGAAAATCTCAACATTTTTCTTTTATATAGATATATCTAGAAAATCAGGCATATGAGCTTTAGACCAAATATTTATATTGTGTAGGTATAAACAGTTATCACTATATGCCCTTATCAAGTGTTTCCATAAAACCTGCATTTGGAAAGCCTGTTCCCCAGTTTCATATACACATACACGTAATACCCAGGTCTAAGTAGTTTGCCAGGAAATATAGACAAGTTCTCAAAACGTTTCATTTCTATGCCTTAGTTTTCATTTCATAAACATGCCACACAATTTAATAGTCTTTAAACTAGTATATTCCATGTATCTATTTAACAAGCTGATAATCCGTAAGGTTCTCAAACATTTGTAAGTTATACCATTCTCAAATGTGTTTAACATCTATGTTCATGTAGTTCTCAAAAACAGTTGTAAAACAGACATATTATCATTACAGTAAGAGGTTACTTATCCCTACCTCAATGCAATTGTGTTTTTCCAACCCTTGTGGCTCCACGAGCCTCCTAATGCAATGCCTGACGTACCCGATGCAAGTGGTCCTCCAAAGAACCCAATCACAACTGAGAAACAAAGAATAATGCAACCAAGGAAGATCAAAAGAAAGCACAAGCATCCACGGTTCAAAAGTAAAGCAATACGTATCATCAAAATTGCTCACTTGCGACTCTAAGGTTCAAAACCCCAAAAGGGCCAAAACAAAGACTTTAAAACCTCCAAGACATAACCCTAAGTGTGTTTAGAAATCACACGTTGAATCCTATGGCCAAAAGTAAAGTGAAATAGGAGTTATAGGCCAAAGAAAACAATGTACACACAAAAGGGCAGCACTGGTATTATTGAAATACCTCTCTCGAGAAATAACTTGACCTTCAAACCCCTAAATTCAAATACTAGACTTCGCAAGCTTTTCATGCATATAAAATATGCCCAAAACGGAGTTCAAATGAAGAAGTTATGAATAAAACAAGTTTTAAAGAAGGATCAAAGGAAAAAGGGCATTACCTGATAATGGCAAAGTGCATTATCGGTAATGCAAGCTCTTTGGTTTGAACCAGCCAAGAGCATTACTGATAATGCTCATTGCCATTATCAGTAATGCATTCCTCCTGATGAACAAACCCGGGCTGCATTAGATGCAAAACACCATTAAAGTTTACCCAAGCTTTTCTAAACTCTCATTTAGCAACTCAAAACCTTATGATAGCATTTCAAAACCTTTTGATAGCATTTCAAAACCTTAATAAACTCACATGCAGCATGGTTTAACTTTAATTTGCCAACAAAACTCAAAATCAAAACTTAAATCAAACTAACCATGGCTGCCATGAGCCATTACCCTCACTATTTCTTCTCAAAAATTTGAAATGGACCAAGCCCACTGTTGATCCACCACATACAGACATAAAACAACTTTGATCTATTTTTCAAACTCAAGATGAAGTATAAAACACAGGGTTTTTGACATGCACAGCCCCAAAACCCATAATAATGTACATATGTTTCAAAACCCAAAGATCAAAATCCATGGAACCCAAAATTGTGTATAAACTTGCTTGTAAAGCCAATTTAAAATCCATAAGTAAGCCTTACTATATCACTAATTTACCAAACTTTCATTACAAGCACGAATACAGCTATATGCAGCAAACCAAACATAGAAGGAATGGGTTTTTGCAAAGATTAACCAAGTTTTAAAATTTAGATAACCATGAAACAAAAGATTAAAGTTTTAAACCCAAATACAAGCTCAAATTCGGGCAGCAAAGGCTGCAGTCCACCTTCAAACCTCACCCAAACTTTTATTAACCCTCAATACACTTTCCAGAAATACACATACATTCTCAAGCAAGTTATAAACATAAACTTTCTTTTTGAAAACAGATTTGAGAAGAAGCTACCTAGATTTATCAAAACCAAAGTTTTAAAAAAAACCCATGATCTTGTCTTAAGCTTAAAAATCAGACGAAAATGTATTCAGCCATGGATCCGAAATATACAAGGTCTGAAAACCCATGCACAAGCTCGACAACTTGCGTACAACTTTTCAAGTCTCAAGAATTTAAATTAAAACTCACTTTAACTAAGAATCCATTCTTGAAAGGGTTCTTAAAATATGAAAAATACCTTCTTAAGATCAGAATTTTAGAAAAACCCACATTCAAACCCATTTAATATACCCATGCATTTTCGGAAATTTATTTGAAACCTTCCAAACTTTTCTTGCATGTTAAAAGATCATTTTAAACTCACCATTACAGTCCCTTAACAATTTTCTTTTTCATACAATCAAACAAGATCCAAAAACCCAAAAAAAAAGAACCCCAATACGCATGCTTGAAAAAACCCATAACAGTTTATACACAAGCTTTATAAATTTCTGATTCTAAATAAACCATCACTCAGAAACGTGGATTCAAGTAGAGATCATTTTGAAAGTCAAAATAAAGAATTTAAGGTGAAGATTTGATTTCAAGGGCTTTCCAAATCAGAAAACGTAAAAGAAGAGAAGAAGGAAATCAAAACGCACAACAGAGCTTACCTCTTGATCGGCATAAATGGAGGTCCGGTGGTGGTCATGGTGGTCCGGCAGCTGCGCTCCCACACAGCAGCTCTCGAGTTCTCTCCCTCTCTCGGGTCCCTCTCTCTCTTTCTCTCAACTCTCTCAAAACATAGTTGAAAAGAAGAAAAACAGGGGCTGCTGCCCACGGTTTTGACATGGGACTTATTAGCATAAAAAAAATAATTATTATAATATAAATATTTAATATATATACATATATATATATATCTTTTTTTTTTTTTTCAAATCACAAATTCTATTAAATTTCAAGATCACCCCAACTTATATAAAACTTTAAAGTATGAAACCTCTAACTTTACAAAAATACCCCAAAATTTTTAGATAATCACAAAAATAAGCTTATAAAATTTTTTGAGTTATCACAAAATCACATATTATCATTATTAGAGATGTTTAGTATCCTACCTTGATAAGGCAAATGACCACCTAGCAGTGTCCTATGAATATGCAAGCTAACCCATGAAAGGATAGTCCTCGGGACTGTCTTGATCTGAAAAAGAATAATAAAAAACATATATTAACCCTTTCCTAAGCAAGTAAACCTCAAAAGACTAGAACAAAGCCCCCAAAGGACTCTTACAGCAATACCCAAACATGATTAGGCGTTACAAGCTTAATCCCATGGCTAAAAGCCAAGTGGAACACATAGGGGCAAATCTGGTATGTTGGCCCAAAATATACTCTAGAGGGGGGGTAAATAGAGTATAGGCAAATAAAAATACTTTAAAAAATGGGATACAAGATTTTTGCAAACTTGAAATTGGATGAGTAAAATGCAAGATTGAATATCAACTCAATACAATAGGATATAAAACTAAAACTTAAAATAAAGAGATTGAGTTAGAGAATTAAACACAGTTTTAACGTGGTTCGGTCTCCGCCTACATTCACGCCTCAAGAACTCCGTCAAGAGGTTTAATCCACTAAGCAACTCCTTCAAGGTGGAGAAACCTTTACAACTTGCCTTCTTTTAAAGGTGGAAGACAACTCACCCACAAGAGTTCTCACAAAACCCTTATAAAACTCACAGTACAAGAGATTGAATATTGAATGATACAATGAATGCTTCTCAAAGCTGATTTGTAATCAATACAAGAGCACAATAACTTCTCAAGAGATCAAATGGATGACGCACAAGAGTTTTTAATCAATGAGAAGAGTGAATATTGAATGATAGAGATTAATGGATGTAAGACAAAAGATTTAATCACAAGGTAAACAATAAATGATCACCAACCTTCAATATATAGTCATCAAAACCCAAATGACCGTTTGAAACCCTAGAAGTCGGATTAGGAAGGTTTTAGGGTGGTGGGAAACATTTAATGCTTGAATGACTAGTTTAAGAAAGAGCCGTTTTGAAGTTGCAGAACCCTTAGTCGACTAATACAAGCTTGTTAGTCGACTAACAAGGTATTTTCAAAGGCATTTTTCATTCCCGGGCTCGGTTAGTCGACTAGGACAAGCTTGTTAGTCGACTAGCTAAGCAAAACACATAAAGATCAAAATCTGGGTTTGTTAGTCGACTAGGACAAGAGGGTTTAGTCGACTACCAACTTAAACACATTTTAGAAATTTTGATCCGGGATCGGTTAGTCGACTAGCCAAGGGTGATTAGTCGACTAGAAAAATTGCAACCAAAACACGGCTACTGACCTTCCATTAGTCGACTAAGAAATCATTAGTCGACTAGTCAAGGGTAATTAGTCGACTAACTTAGAATTTCATAAACATTGCTTCTGTACTCCAATTAGTTGACTAGGACTAGATGGGTTAGTCGACTAGTGAAGTTGTAAAGGCAAAAATTTGAAATTTCTAAGTCAAAATCAACACTAATCACTTTGACAAGTTAACTAAGTATTTCAAAACATTAAAGGTCAATTTTGAAAGCATTTTAGACATGAATGCTAATACACAATGAGATGTGAAAACGTTTCTCTTGAGCTTTACACAATTGATCATGAGAGAAGTCTTACAAAGTGTTCCTAAAGTATATGTAGATCAACTTGACTTTAATTTGGCCTTTATGAGCTTTGAACAAGTCTTCAAGTTGGTCTTCAAGGATTGAACATCTTTGAATTTGCTTTGACAATTGTGGTTAATCACCATGAGCTTTGATTGAATAAAGATCACTTGAAATGCTTGATGAATGTTGATGAAGACTCCAAAGACAATCTATGGATACATAACACTCAACCATATGTTACCATATGTTAGAGGAAAGGTATGGTTTAGTTATCATCAAAATAAGGTCAAGGACCTTAGGGCTAACATGGTATTTCTAAATTATCTCTCACTCCAAGAATAATTTGCCCTATAAACAAACATAATAAAAAACTAGATTTCATAAGCTTTCCGAGCATATAAGGATCACGCGAATCGGACATCGGATGAAGAAAATAAAGTAAAACAAAGAAAAACTAACTCTTGCGTAATCAGTGGAGTGGACTGGATCAAACTGAGTAGTCGACTAGGCCATCGATTAGTTGACTAGTCACCCAAAAGTAGTCGACTAATAAAAGGTCAGTAGCCAACCCGAGCCAAAATGCAGTTAAACTAGTCGACTAACCACCTGGACTAGTTGACTAGTTCTATGCAGAAACTCCATTAATGAACTCCAAGCTTACACCAACCTTACCAAAACTCCACCACAACTTCCCAAACACTTAAATACATCAAAATAGACCTTTACCAAGCTTGATCCACACCCAAACTTGAAATGTAAGATAAACCAACAAAATTTTACCATGCATGCATAGAAAACCCATTTTAAAACCCATAACCTTGCATGCATGATTCAAAAACTTCAAGATCTTAACAAAACATCTTTTACAAGAATGAATCCAGGTTCAAAACCTTTTTAAACACCAAAGATACAAGCTACAATCAAACATTAAAACCCAAAACTCCCCAAGCACTACAAATCCGAAAATATACAAAGGGAACAAAAGAAAACCCAAGCTTTTCATGAAGTATAACTTACATTCACAACCAAAAGTTGGATTCCGGCGACTCTCTGGCAAGAACTCCGGTGGTCTCCTCCCTTAGCAGCTCACAGTTTCTCAAGCTCTCTCTTCTCTCAAGTTTACAAGGTAAGAAATGAAATATAAAAGTTGCTAAGGCTTTTATAGAAGAGAGGGGACATGCTTGGGATTTTACAAAAGATTTTTAAAATATTTTTATTTCCCTAAATAATCATAATCTTTAATTTAAAAACTCATAAAATAAAACTTTAATTTAAAAACTCATAAAATAATGCTTAAAATCCGAGTCATTACAAAAAAGATCTAAAAGTGGATTTAAATCATGTATTTAAGTCGTTTAATATTTTGGACAGAATATTCAATGTACTTAAACGCATATTTTAAATATTCTAAATATCCTAAAAATTCTTAAAAACCTAATATGCAAACTATCTATAATGCGTATCAATATGCATATACTAAAAAATTAAAAGCAAACATGTGATGAATAAACACAAGGGAAGGAACTCACCTTATGCAATCCTCCCTCGTGCACATTTTTTTATAAAACAAACAATTTTAATGGAAGTAAACACAAGGGAAGGGACTCGCCTTATGCAAAGCTTCCTAGTTCATAGTTGTATATCAAACCATGCATTTAATCATCTCATGCTAACTTTAATGTTCTAAACATAAGCATATATCAAAACCTAACTCCTATTCATGCTTCTAAACTCAAAAACAAAGTGAATCCTAACATGCATGCTAAAAATAGAAAATAAACCATGCTCCTATCATGTTATAACAAACCCTAATCATGCATACTATTCAAAACATTAAATCTATAAATCCTATCATTCTTTCTAACATGCTAACATGCACTCACATGAAATCACATGTTTACTAATATAAAATAACACTACCATGCATAAAACTTACAAAATAATAATGCATGTAAACCTTAACAAGCAACTAATATGCAAACCCTATTATGCAACTAGCATACAAAACCTAATTGAAACTAGCATGCAAACCATAATTCTAACTATTTTTCAATAACTTAAAAAGAAGAAGAGAAACTTTAGTATGCTACTAGAAGAAAACATTACACTTCTACTTAAATAAAAGAAAGGTAGAAGAAGAATGAATTGGAAAACAACAATAGGAAAACCTAGCATGCTTTTAAACTATTGAAATAATTAAAAAGGAAAAAGAGGGGAAGAGAAACTTACCTTAGAGTTACTGTAGTTCTCTACTTTAGCTTCCTCAAGCAAGCCTCCAAAAATTCTCAGCAATTCAATGTGTTAAAACCCGAAACTAATGGTCCTATTTATAGATTTTTGGGTTAAGCATGAACGATCAAGATTGAATTTAATCCTAATGATCCTAGGGCTCACATTGAGCCTTCCAATGATCCTAGTAATCAGATTAGGTTAAAAAATGTGAAAAAACTTGGAGAAAATACCCTAAAATCATAAGAACTCAAAGTTGTGCGAAACTGGGAAACCTAGAGAGTGACCGTCCAAGGCTTGGATGGCCAACCATCTACCCTTGGACGGCTAACCATCCAGCCTAGGACCGTCATCAGAAGACTATGCTAAAAAATTCCCAATTTTTCAGGAATCCGAGTTGTTTTGGGATTTTTCAGCTTGTTTTGAGTGTATCCAAATTCAATGATTCAAAATCCAAAACGTTCAGAACTTAATCTTCTATGTTTCTAGTGGGTTTGGGATAAAAAATCATTGACCAAAGTCAAAAGGTTGGGTTAAACCCAACTGGTTAGCCGTTATGAGCCATTTTAACTCAAATTAGGGTTTTGAAAATTTACTCACCAATTGGCTTTGAATAAAAAATGTCACTTCAGGACACATGTTTTGAAATCATTTTGAAAACATTTTAAGGTTTTGCAAACATTAATTTTTGAAAAACGGTTGACCTAAGTCAAATTAGGCCAAAATCCTAGAAATGGTCAATTGACCACTATGAACCATTATGAACCAAATTTCTCTCGAACCATGTCATGCTTGAACTAATCATCTAACTAGCCTCTAAATATCCATACAAATCCAATGAAACAAACCGGGATGAATTCAGAGGTCATTTGAAAATTATACGACAAAAGGGACAATTCTACCATTGAAGTCGCAAAAGTTCTTATTACCTATCGAGCTTCGATCAAAATGACATGAAATTTAATATGTGTTAGCCTTATGGCTTCAATCCAAATTAGTAAATTGTTTTATCCTCATTGGTTGGAAGATTTTGATGATAACAAACATTGTACTATGGATAATGTATATCATGCCAAACATTTTGTTGAATATATTGACATTATCTAGTGGATATATTGTTGAATGTATTAATGATAACAAACTTATCCTGAGATTTTTATGCATACAATATAGTCTATATATTTGTAAGAAAATGATTCAAGTCATCAGAGAGAAGATTCAACAATCATGAAGCTCAAGCGCTTAGCAAATCTTATGTGAATATGTTACATATTCACTAAGGTCAATGAAGCAAGCCATTACTCCATGAAGTTCAAAAGATGAAGCCAAGCACAAGAAATGAAGAATCAAATCATGAAGTCATCTATTTGTTCTCGTGTGTGAGTGCTTAGGATTTAATTATATAAATCTCTCATATAGGTTGAACTTTATTTTGCTAAAAAGACCTTGACCTCTTGACCTTAGTGTTTGAACTTATTTGGAAAATCATATTTTGGTAAAAGCTAAGTGGAAATCATAGTGGGCTAATTTGAACTCAAAAGAGTTGTTAGGTTTTGAGAAAATTGGTTTTCTACATTGCTTAGTCTACTAAGCCTATAAGCCCAGTCGACTAAAGTAGTGGCAGTAAGCATGTTTTCTGAAAAACCGTTTGTAGTTGACTAACTCTATGTCCTAGTCGACTAACCGTGCCTAGATTTCAAAAGTCAATGATTTTCACTATGCTAGTCGACTAACCTTTTAGTTTAGTCGACTAATCAACTCCGAATTATTTTAAAAGAGTATTTTAAACTACCTAGTCGACTAACTCTTTTAGCCCAGTCGACTAAGAGTGCCCTGCAGCTTATAACGGCTAGTTTTGACAAACCCAAACAGATATATTTTTACTCATAATGGCCATATTCTTCTTGGGGCTTATAAATAATCATTGTATGAGTCTTAAACAAGTAGCTGATAATATACAAACATATACTAACTTGTTTTACATCAATCTTATGTGATTTAGTCAAAGAATCATCACTCTCTTGAGCCAAATCAGTTTTTATCTTAGAGAGATATTAGTGTGAGCTTTCAATTGTACTTCATCTACTCTAAAGGAGTTATTCATTGTACTCAAACAAATTTTGTATATCTTGTGAGCTAAGGGTTGGGTTGTAACCCTTGTGGAGCTTGGATTTTGTTGGTTAAAATCAATCTTGAGTTGAATGCTCTTGTTTAGCATTGGTGTTAAACTTCCTCCGTGAAAGAAGATTGTTGGTGTTTATCTTTCGCCGTGAAAGAAGACTGTTGGTGCTAATCTTCCGCCATGAACGAAGATTGTTGTAAAAGTTTCTCCACCTTGAAGGAGTGATCCTATAGTGGATATGATTGAGGAATCCTTGAGCTTGGTGCTTAAGGCGTGGACATAGGCGGAGTCCAAACCACGTTAAAATCATTGTGTTTGATTTCTCTAACTCTCTCTTTCATTTCCAATTAATTGTTTATATATTTGTGCTTCTGCTGAAATTTAATTGGATTATAATTTTTATTTGGTAATATTTGCTTAAAGTTTGCCAAAACCCTATTCACCCCCCTCTAGGGTTATATAACTTGGGACAACAATATGGATACTTCTATACTCCCTAAAAACTATATGCAAAAGGAATCACTCGATTCTGACACGAAAACCTACATAAAATATTAACCTCTATATACTTGAGGAAAAAAAGGGTAATTCAGGAAAGTAGGATTTTGAGGCCTATTCCTCCAGAAATGATCGGTTGTTCTTGACCAATAGGACATGAAATGATGACTTAAATGCTATAAGTCAAAAATGGGGTGTCTACAATGTTTTTTTATTTTTTATTTTTTATAACCTTAATTTAACTGGGTTTTTGTCAGAATTTGGTGTGGTTGAGTCAAAAAGCTAAAAATTGTCGGTAAATTTGCTTGGTATGTTTCCTCTGCTTATTCAGTTTAACAAACTTTTGGGCTTTATATAGCTGAGTTGCTTAGTCCACAGTTTTGCAGTTAAGATTTAAGAGGAGAGGAGAGATAAATTGCTCAAAATAGAGTTTGTGATTGGGTAGTTCATATATAAATAAGAAAAATATGGTAGGATTTACCTCCCTACGGTATGGAGGTAAATGAGATATTTAATATTATTGCCAAAATTGTTTCGTGAAGCAATGGAAACAGGGTCTTCTTGTATGTGTAGGGCAAGCCAATATATGTTATTTTTCATTTTTTAAAAGAACATGTATGCAACTATCAGTTAAATATTCCAGCTGTCATATTATCTTTTTGTGCAGTGGCTAGAAATCAAGTAGCAAATTTCTTTGAAAATGTAGTTGAAAGACACTCAATAAATACCATGATGATCGTTGTCATTAGTTGGATTTGGCAACTCATGTAGTTGAAAGACATTCAATAAATAGCACTTGAAATTTGAAAATGTAGTCTCATATTCAATTTTTATATATTTTTGATAACTTGCAGCTCTGAGGACAGAGCATATAGCTTTTATATAACGCCCTAACCTTACAATTGTACCGACCCTTTTGGGTAGGTCGACACTTGTCAAGGCGAAGGTACAACTTGTACTGCTCATTCATATTTTCATACTCAGGATAGAAAGAAATAAATATAACATGATATGAAATGTTAAGTACATACATATGCCCTATACCGAGTGGTACAAACAGAGTCAAATGTATCAATACATAAATGCCAACAACCTTGGCATATAGGATATCAAATACATAAATAATAGTCCAAGAGTTTACAACTCAAATGCTGCTACAGGGACCGATGCATGACAACCCAAAACACTACTAACCCCAATGCAACCTGAGTAGAATTCCCTACAGCTGAACTCCCCCCAAACACATGTGAATTTGCTATATAAAACACAGCATGAGCTTGGAATGCCTAGTAGGAATAGAACCTCAACCAACAGTAATAATACAGATACAAGAAACATATAAATAAAGCATTTGATGTCCAGTTTCAATAAACAGTACGAAAAAGGTGTGGGTTTAGCTCATGTTAGGTTTTTTATTCATGTGTTGGCTAATTTCGGTTTCCAAAACACAAGTTGAGTTGTATTGGTTTAGGTCGTTTGGTTGTTACACAAGCCATCTAGCATCGAAGAGCTCAAGATGAAGTTTACTTGAAGAATATTTGAAGATCGAGATCGGAGCTTGCTTAATTCGTTGTTTAAATCACTCAATTCCTTTATAGGATGGTAAATGGACTTAGCGCCTAAGATTTCATGGACTTTAGGTGATTTTAGAATGAATTTAACCTAAGTTTTTATATGAATTTTGGTGGTTTAACAAGTTCAAAGTTCATAGGAAGGGTCCATAAGTGAAAATAGGTCAAATAGAGTAAAAATAATTTTTTTTAAGAAATCCTGAAAGTCCTATCAAATTGGATCGATCCAGGTTTAGGTAGGATTGATCCTATTAAAAAGGCTGGATCGATCCAACTCGTTGATAGTTTGGCAATCTTTTTTTTTTTTTTTTTTGCAGATTTTGATTGGTTTTGACCTATAATAATTCCTATACAATTAGGGGACTTTTCTAGGATTATAAATATGTTGCTTTAGTCTTGTTTAAAGGGTGGAGAATTTTTTATTCATCTTTAACCTAGAATTGAAAAACCCTAGCCACCATAGCATGCAACACTTACTTTATAGTGCTTAGCTTCTAGTTGTATGTCATTCTTTTCTTTTTGATCTTCGATGTAGAGAGGTTGTAAACCACACCCAGATTTCTTAGAGAGATTCAAAGGATCGAATCTCGCCGTTGTTAGCCTTGGTGGATTTCTAAGGTGGTTGGGTTTTGCCGGTGGATTTCCGGTGGTTGCCGTCAGTTACGGTGTTGATTTATTGTTGGTATATTGTGGGTTGCGAAAACATATCGTGGAGCTCGGTACGAAGTGATGATTGTGCTCGTTCGAGAAGAAGCTTAAAGATGGCGTGAACTACTTGGCTTATGGAATCAAGTGTTGGTTAGTAGTGTCAAAGTCTTGAAAGTTGTCTTTTTTATATTGCTTCCATTCTTCCCGGGTTTTTTTTACCCTGTTAGGGTTTTCCTCGTTAAATCTCTGTGTTCATATTTTTGCTTTACTTTTCCACTGCATATTGATAATAATTGAACACATAGATTGATTAGGGTTAATTGTTTAATTAAGTCTATTTAGGTAATTCTATTAACCCTGATCTCAAGAGACTTGCATCTTCGAAACTTCAATTGGTATCAGAGCTAAGTTGGCTCTTTTGGTTTAATCGCCTAAGTGTGATCTTGTACATTCGAGGATATGGATTTCTTGAAAGAAGGAGGTTTGAATGTTAGACTGTTAGATATGTGCCCTAAAACCAATTGTTAAGTTGTGTTTAGGGTTTTGTATTTCATTATATTATATTGTATGGAACTTTATTCATTTATGATATGGCTATTTTATCATGTAAACTTGTGTTTAATTACTGTTCATGATAAAGTCCTTGGATAGTATGATAGAGAGTAGTATCTCAAGTGTTGAGATAGAGAGACTTACAACTCTCAAGTACATCTATCCTAAACCAGTTCCTGATCATAGGTTTATATATTTGGGCGATTATAAACCATTAAGATTAGCTCAGGTTTTACTAGCTCCAATGGGAGGATGGTGAGTCTCAAACCATCTGTGTAGAGACACTATAGTAAACCTGTGGGTGCTTGTTAGAGAACAAGTACACCGAACGTGACCAATATGAGTACAGCTTATGGAATTCTATTTGTATGTCAAAGGCTGCTCATGTGTATAGTCACAATTGTAATCCTTAGACTTGAGACACCACTTGTTATCTTATACATGAATTGCTAGAGTTTGATAGTATCTCGTACACCCTTAATCATAAGGATGTAATCGGTGCTCATTGGCTCTAGTGAGTTATGTATGAAGATAGGTGAGTGTGCAATAGAGGATCACCACCCTTAATAAGAAAGGGCGAATGTCTTAGTTAGTTCACAGTTACTATCTCAATGGAGTCTTTGGCCAAAGCAGAAGGTTACCAAGAAAAGTGTTTCAAGGGTACACATAATTGAGATTATACTCTAGTGAATTTGTAACACATGATTAAGTTAGGGTTTGACATGAATCCATACCCAACTAACTTAATCAAGACATTGTTTGGTGAGGGATTATTTATAGCACGAAGGGTTCATTTACACGTTCGTATATTCACCCACACCTAGGGTACGTCATGACATGTTGCTAGACGTCACTCATGACTAGTGAAGGCCTAATGATAAGAGTTATCATTGAGGGCAAAATTGGAATTGTTCCAATCAAACCTAAAAATAGAAAGTTTCTATTTTGGGCGACATTGAGATGTCCCCTGCCACTACTAGGTTGGGATGAACCCAATGGGTCACACACATAAGGGCATAAGTGAGGTTGTTAAACTTGTGAGAGGGGTGCACTCTTATTAATATATGTTTGGCTTTAATTAATTAAAGGTTAATTAATTAAGAGTCAAAGGGATATCTAATTCATGAGTGTTAGTAACCAAAACAGGGTTAATGGTCATGCTAGCACTAGTAACCAAACACCCTAAGAAGAGGAGAGGTCTATTTAAAGAGAGGGAACCCTAATAGTCATTAAGCTTGAACTCCTAAGAGCTCTCTCTCTCTAGTAGCCGCCACTCTCTCTCTCTCCTTCTCCATGCTTGCTTTTTTAAAGTGTTGAAAGATCAAGGAGGTTAATCAACTCTTGTGTTCGTGTGGACTCTCATTGGAGGCCGCCATACTTTTGGGGCTCGAGGTTTGAGCGAGGACGATCATCAAAGTGAAGGAGCATCTACAAAAAGGAACATGTAAGCTTTATTTATTGTTTTAAAATTAAAGTTTGATTCGTTTTATCGTTAGAGTTCGATTCTTGGATGAATACAATGGGAAAATTTTAAATCGTTACTTTCCGCTGCGTTCCTATGTTGTATTCTTTCATAGACCCCCATTGTTTGAAGGCTTAAAACTACCCTTATTGGAAGTTTAAAATGATGATTTTTTTGAAATCCCTAGATGATAGGGTTTTGTTGATTGTTCAAACCGGTTAGAGTCCCCCCACTATTACCAAAGATGGTGTTACCTCTCCCAAATCCTCCGAGGAATGGGACAAAAATGACATAGAAAGAAGCAGTTGGAATAACAAAGGGCTCTATGCCATTTTTAATGGTGTATCTGGGTCAGAGTATCATAGGATCATGATTTACACTACTTCGATAGAAGCATGGGATATCCTACAAGTAACCCATGAAGGTACTCGCAAAGTGAGGAAGTCTGGCTCTAAATTCTCACCTCTAGTTTTGAGAGAAATAGGATGGAAGAAGATGAAACTTTTTCTGAGTATTATGCTAAATTGAATGATATTGTCAATTCTTCCTTTAACCTAGGTGAAAAAATTTCTGAAAAAGTTATTGTTGACAAAATCTTAAGGTCTTTACCTGACAGATTTCAACTTAAGGTCACATCCATAGAAGAAAATAAGGACCTTAACTTGATGAGAGTGGATGAACTTGTTGGTTCACTCCAAACCTTTGAGTTGAAAATGAGACAATCCAAAAAAAACAAGAGTATTGCTTTAAAATCCACTAGGAAAAAAAAGATTACCTCAAACAATGAACTAGATATGAATGATGATGATTTAGTTATCTTTGAAAAGTTTAAAAAATTTCTTAAATGGTCAAAAGATAATGAAGGGAAAGAGAAAATTAACTCTAGTTCATCTATGAGTGACAAGAAAAAGTTTAGGAATCCCTCTCAAATTGAATGCTATGAATGTCATGAATTAGGACATATTGCTCCAAATTGTCCTAACAAAAAGAAGGGTAAAAATAAAAAACAAGCCATGAATGCCACCATTAGTGATAGTGATGAGGATGATTCGAATTTTACTGCATTTGTAGGTCTTGTACATGATATAGGTGAGTCTTCTAGTACTCCCTTAGTTGATGACTCTAGTGTGGACTTATAAGATGATGTTGAGGGCATAGGTGATCCGGATGATGAGGGAGATCTTCAAACAATTTATAATGAATTGTATAAAGAGGCTTTCATGCTAAAGAAGAGAAATATGAATTTATGAATTTAGCTATCAAGGTTAAGACACTAGAAAAAGAAAGAGATGTCCTCAAATAAGAAGCCTTATACCTTGAGGTTCTTTCTAGTCAACTAAAGATACATAGAGTCACTCTCTCCAATAAGCTTGCAGCTATTGAGAAAGAGAGAAACACCCTTGTTGAGTAAGTTGATCAATTAGAGGGTGAAGTTAAGTCTAGGATTGAGAAAGAGAGTGAGTTTGTTACTACTATCACTAGACTTGAACAAGAGCTCCAAAATGCTCATGAATTGAAAATCAATTTGGATAAAAGATCCGAGCAACTTAATATCATGCTAGGAACTATTAAGAGGAATGTAGGAATAGAAGGGTTAGGATCTACCACTTGTGACACTAAACCTACTTTAGGTGAAGCTTGAAAGAAAGTGAGCAATGAGGATTCGCAGCGGAAAACAAACTATAAAACTTTTATAAAATTGAATCCTTCCATCACAATCAATCCAAGATTCAAACACAAGCATAGAACCATGAATATAATGCAAGAACAATATTTAAAACAATTTAAATACACTTACTTGAATTGCTTTTTTGATGAAACTCCAAGAATGATTCCTAGCTTCAAAGTGTATGAAGCCTCCAAGGTATCCACACGAACTCAAGACCCTTTAACTTCCTTGCGATTGATCAACGCTTGATCAAAACCAAGCTAGAGAGGGAGAGAGAGAATTCGGCCATGGGGAGGGTAGAAGCTAGCTCACGGCCTCCCTAGGTTTGATGAATCATCCTCTTCTATTTTAGGGTTAAGTGGACTTAGTGCTAGCATGCACTCATCCCTGTATATTTATAGGAAAATACTAGGGTTTCTAATTTGCAACTTGGTCCTCCCTAATTAACTATTAATTAAAGAGACCATATAAGTTACATAAATTAGAAACTTACCCCACTCATAATTTAAAGAGCTCTCTTGTGTCCTTTTGTGTGTAACCCTTTGGGTTCACCCCAACCTAGTAGTGGACAGGGACATCTCAATGTCTCCTATAAATAGAAACTTTCTATTTATGGTTCAATTGGAACAATTCCAAATTTGCCCTCAATGATAACATTTTATCATTAGGCCTTCACTAGTCATGAGTGACATCTATCAACATATCATGACGTACCTTAGGTGTGGGTGAATAACAAAACTAAATGAACCCTTCATGTTACTTAATCCTTTATCCTCTCATGTCACTGTTAAGATAATCAGGTATGGTTAGAAGTCAAACCCTACCTTAACAACTTGTTATATGTTCTACAAAATATAATCTCAATAAGATGAACCCGATGAAACTCTTTTACAGTTCACCTATCACTATGGTCATAGATTCAAACTGAGAATTATCTTTGTGAACAAATCCTGACATTCTCTCTCATCAAAGTGAGAGTGATGATTCCTTCTTGCGCACTCATTTATCATACATAACCCACTGCTTGCCTTGAAAATGAGTCATGCAATCCCAAGCGTAGGATCTATCTGTTGCAAGCATAGTAATTCATGTGAGTACCCATGGTCATCTTCACAGGGATAGGGAGTCGAGAAAAATTACAAATCCCTTTGAAAATTGTTCAGATTTGAGAAAAAGAAAATAAAAATCCAGTGGGTTGGTTTGAAAGTTGTTTATGTTAGACATATAAAAGTTAATTAATATTAAAACAATGAAAGAAAAGAGCTGGGGTTTAGAGTTCAACTTGTCCACATCATTAGTTATAATTTCTCACACTTTTTGACTCATCCAGAATACATTGAAGAATGGTTTGGATGAGATATTTAGTAATAAAAACCCAAATATTTACATGCCTAGATTACATTGAAGAATGGTATGTGCGGAAGATTTGACAATAAATACATTCTTGCTTTAAAATTATAGGATATTGATGTTAAACATTCTTTCAAACATTTTAACAAACACTTGGAATGCTTTCAGCGCTAAGCGCCCACCTGTGCCAAGAAACCCTGTCTACATATGGTCAAAGCTAGCTAATCCTTGTGGATTTGAGCAAATACTGTGTTATCATCAATATTCAAAATCTATCAAGCTAAGAAATAGTGTGAGAAATCATGTACCTTGGATGTGAATCAAGAATTCCCCATCAATCCCAGTTGTTTAAAACTTAGCTACTCATGACTTGAAAATAAACAGATTAAAAGTAAAGTAAACTGAAGACATTGATTTGAATTTGAAACTATGAAAATAAATTACATAACCTGAAAATAACACAAACTATTCTAGTACAGAGAAATTAAACAAGAAAAGTAAATTATAACTGAAAATAAACTAATGACTAACTAAACTATTTTATAGAAATGAAAAGAAACTAAGAAGGATGAAAGAGAAAAGAAAAATAAAATTCCTAAACTAAGTTAAACTAAAAGAAAAAAAATGGAGAGAAGAGAGAGACGAATCCAAGGAAGACTTCACTTTGCTTATGCTTGCCAATTTACGGTGTGCTCAATTACGTCCCAAGCGTAGGAACTCAATTATCGCCAA
>JAESVK010000383.1:168939-215566 GCA_017140935.1 Hamamelis virginiana
CGCTGGACCTCGAACAATCACAAAGCGTGCTTGCAGAACCCCAAATGCCCTTTCAACATCTTTTCGAAAACTTTCTTGTTTGTTGGCAAAATGTCGCTTCTTTGGGTTAGTAGCGTCAGTAATTGTCTGCACAATTGTTGCCCATGGCGGATATATACCATCGGCAAGATAATATCCCATGGTATATGAGTGACCATTTATGATATAGTTCATAGCAGGCGCACGTCCATCCCTGAGGTCAGCGAAGACATTAGAAGCGTCAAGCACATTAATATCGTTGTTGGACCCAGGCATGCCAAAAAAAGCATGCCATATCCACAAGTCATAAGAGGCCACCGCCTCGAGCACAATTGTCGGCCTATGAGTATGGCCAGTGTACTATCCATGATAGGAGATCGGACAATTCTTCCATTCCCAATGCATGCAATATAAACTGCCCAACATGCCAGGAAAGCCACACTGCTCCCCTTTATTTAGTAACCTTTGAATATCTGAAGCATTAGGCGATCTAAGGTATTCTTGCCCAAAAATCTCCACAATCCCTTTGCAGAGTTTCTTCAAGCACTCAATAGTAGTGCTTTCAGCAATTCTAACATACTCATCTACAGCATCAGCAGCCATACCATATGTGAGCATCCGGATCGCAGCTATCATCTTTTGTAGGCCGGATAAACCTAGTTCTCTCGTAGCGTTATACTTTTGTACAAAGTAATCGTCATGCTGTTGTAGATGCTCATAAATACGAAGAAACAGTGGACGATGCATGGGAAATCGGCGCCTGAATAAATAAGCACCATATACTGGATTCGGGCAGAAATAATCGTTAATCAGTCGGTCGTTACCGGCAACTCTATCACGATCAATGTATCGCCGCCCGCTTGTAGAACCACCATGTATAGGTTGTTGATTTCTGAGTCGCATTTTCCTTCTTTGATAGTTGATTGCCATGAGCATCATCATATTGTTTCTTTCCTCTTCATCAGATGAATTTGAGGAAAAATCTCCACTTGCATTCTCTTCACAAGAGTTACTAATTTTTTTTTTACAAAAGTCATAGTATGTAGAGGTCTTATTTATAGAGATGGAGATCTCATTTATCAAGAATAAAGAATGTACTATAAATTCAGTTTTTCCTTTTTAAAAAAATGCATGTGACTATGTATTGTCATCTCCAAATCCCATCCATGTCATACCAAAGGACGATTTTGATTTTGCTTTATTTTTCTCATTTATCAAGAACGTACTAACAATTCAGCTTTTCATTTAAAAAGATGCATGTGACTGTGTATTGTCATCTCCAAATCCCATCCATGTCATACAAAGGATGAATCTGATTTTGCTTTTTTTTTCTCATTTATCAAGAATGTACTAACAATTCAGTTTTTCTTTAAAAAAATGCATGTGACTGTGTATTGTCATCTCCAAATCCCATCCATGTCATACCAAAGGACGAATCTGATTTTGCTTTTTTTTTCTCATTTATCAAGAATGTACTAACAATTCAGCTTTTCCTTTAAAAAAGATGCATGTGTCTGTGTATTGTCATCTCCAAATCCCATCTATGTCATACCAAAGGACGATTCTGATTTTGCTTTTTTTTTTTCTCATTTACCAAGAATGTACGAACAATTCAACTTTTCCTTAAAAAAAGATGCATGTGACTGTGTATTGTCATCTCGAAATCCCATCCATGTCATACCAAAGGACGAATCTGATTTTGCTTTATTTTTCTCATTTATCAAGAATGTATTAACAAATATGCTTTTACTTGAAAAAAATATGCATATTGAATATATATTGTCATGTCCAAATCTCATCCATGTCATACCAAAGGACAAAATATGCATATGACTAAGTCTTGTCATCTCCCAATCCCATGCATGACCAAAAATAAAAATAAAAATTAAAAAAGGAAATGTACTTTGTTTCATCTATCTCAGTTATCAAGAATGTATTATAATTGCTGAAGAGTAAAAAATTGTGCAATTCATGTGATTAAGAACAAAGGAGCTCAAATTGAATCCCAATATTTCATTGTTTTTTTTTTTTTAAATTATTTTTTTTCAATAAAACACTCATAGTGCGTTGTGACGATGAAATTTTCTTATCAAACGACAACGGAACACAAATTGAATATATTATGTAATTTTAAAAAATTAAAAAATTTGAAGTTTTAATTTTTTTTGTTTTTTTTTTTTTTTTCGGTTAAATTTGGATAATTGTGGTGGGAGATAAAGGAATGCATAATTGTGTAATTATTGTGGATGAATAAGGGTAAATTGGGGAAAATGTAGTTAAGCTAAAAAAATGAAGGATGCACTATTGGAGCTCATCTAGCCAAAGCTATAGCTAAAAATAGTGTAGCAAGCTAAAATGACACTGTAGCAAGCTAAATTTAGCTTTAGCTCCCCAAATATAGCTAAGACCATTGGAGATGCTCTTAGCACCTAAGATTTCATGGACTTTAGGTGATTTTAGAATGACTTTAATCTAGGTTTTTATATGAATTTAGGTGGTTTAACATGTTTAAAGTTCATAGGAATGGTCCATAAGTGAAAATTGGTCAAATAGAGTAAAAATAATTTTTTTTGAAAAAATCCTGAAAATCCTGTCAAATTGGATCGATCTGGGTTTTTAGGTGGGATTGATCCGGCGTACAGAAAGGGTAGGATCGATCCTACTAAAAAGGCTAGATCAAACCAACTCGTTGATAGTTCGGAAATTTTCTAATTTTTTATTTTTTTTATTTTTTGCATATTTGGATTAGTTTTGACCTATAACAACTCCTACACAATTAGGGGACTTTCCTAGGGTTATAAATAGGTTACTTTAGCCTAGTTTAAAGGGTGGAGAATTGTTTATTCATCTTTAACCTAGAATTGAGTAACCCTAGCCTCCATAGCATGCAACACTTACTCTATAGTGCTTAGCTTCTAGTTGCATGTCATTCTTCTCTTTTTGATCTTCGATCTAGAAAGGTTGTAACCCACACCCAGATTTCTTAGAGAGATTCAAGGGATCGAATATCACCGTTGTTAGCCTTGGTGGATTTCTAAGGTGGTTGGGTTTTGCTGGTGGATTTCCGGTGGTTGCCGTCAGTTACGGTGTTGATGTACTATTGGTACATTATGGGTTGCGAAGACGTATCGTGGAACTTGGTACGAAGTAAAGACTGTGCTTGTTCGTGGACTCGTTCGAGAATAAGCTTAAAGACGCCGTGAACTACTTAGCTTGTGAAATCAAGTGTTGGTTAGTAGTATCAGTGTCTTATAAGTTGTCTTTTTCATAGTGTTTCCATTCTTCCCGAGGTTTTTTACCCTGTTAGGGTTTCCCTCATTAAATCTCCGTGTTCATATTTTTGCTTTACTTTTTCGCTGCATATTGATAAAAATTGAACACATAGATTAATTAGGGTTAATTGTTTAATTAAGTCTATCTAGTTAATTCTAGTAACCCTAATTTTAAAAGACTCGCTTCCTCAAAATTTCAGTTCAATTGTAGTCACAGTTCATAAATCATCATTTCCAAACCTTTCCATAACTAGGCTCACAGACGTATATTAGGACGTTGTTCTAGGCTAATAAGCCTCCGGTACAACTCCAATCGAAACCAACCACTATGGGTCCTTCTTCTTGAGGGTACCGACCATTTACCTTGCACGGTCAACTGTCAAGTCACTACGGGGCTATAAACTTTGGGTCCACACTAAGGCTCCACCCAGGACCATGGGCCCTTAAATACCTCCATGTATGCCAACAAAGCCCAAAACCATGCATAACAGCATATATATAAAACCATTACCAAACAAGCATGAATACAGTAATGAATGACATTTATATCAAATCATCATTTCAGATAAACATAACCATCATCCAAAACAGGAATGAAGTAACAGTTCATATGCCATCATTGTAAAATCATAAACAAACCACACTAAGGTTTATAAACAAGTTATGTTCCATGCATCTTAGTCATTTCATAAACATTTTGAAAGGATGTGACACATGGATTCGTAGCGGAAGTCATACGATAAAATTTTACAATAAAGTGAATCCATTCATCACAAAGTATCAAGAATCGATACAAGCATGGGGTCATTTGTTTATACAAATACAAACATAAATATTTAAATACTTTTAAATAATACTTACTTGGATTCCTTGTTGTAGCTTTCCTTCGTGAGTTTCAAAAGTATGAAACCTCCAATGATATCCACACAAACACAAAATCCCTTGAACCCTTGAAGCTTCTCAACACTTGGAAGAATCTAGCTAGGAGAGGGGAGAGGGAGAGCACAAAATTGGGATATGGAGAAGGAGGGTCACGGCCCTTCTCTCTTAATGATGAGTGGGAGGCTTAGTGCTAGCATGTCCCATCAAGTAGTATTTATAGAGAACCTCTAGGGTTTCTATTTAATACTTATTTCCAAATATAATTTAATTCCTTAATTATTAACAATTACTAATAAGGCTATTAGTTAAATTATAATTAGGAAATTCCTTTCTCTCTTTAATTCAAGAGACTCACTTATGCTCTTTGTTTGTGTGTGACCCATTGGGTTCACCCCAACCTAGTAGTGGTTCGGGACATCTCATGTTCCATAAAATAGAAACTTTCTATTTTTGGTTCGATTTGAACAATTCCAATTTTGCCCTCAATGATAACTCTTACCATTAGGCCTTCACTAGTCATGAGTGACATCTAGCAACATATCATGACATACCTTAGGTTTGGGTGAATAGCAGAACTATATGAACCCTTTATGTTACTTAATCCTCCATCCCCTAATGCCACTGTTAAGATAATAGGTATGGTGATCTGTCAAACTCTATCTTAACAACTTGATATATGTTCTACAAAATATAATCTCAATGAGGTAAATGCAGTGCAACTCTTTTCACTGTTTACCTATCACTCTAGCCAGAGATTTACTTTGAGAGTTATCTTTGTGAACTAATCTTGACATTCTCTCTCATCTAGTGAGAGTGATGATTCCTTATTGCACACTCATCTATCTTCATACATAACTTATTAGAGCCAATAAGTACCGATTACATCCTTATGGTGGAGGCTGTACGAGATACTATCAAACCCTAGTAACCTATGCATAAGATAGCTATTGTGTCTCAGGTCTAAGGACTACCAATTTAAATGGACGTAACAAAAGAATATTCCTTTTGACTTGATCTCCATAGGAACATTCTAGTAGATCCTGTTCAGTGTACATATTCTCTAATATGCACCCATAGATTAACTAAAGTGTCACTACACTGATAAGAAAGACTACATATCCCCCCATTGGAGTTAGTTTAAATCTTGTGCTACTCTTAGTTGTTTATAAAAGGTCCTCTTTAATAAACCTATGAGTAGGAACAATTTAGAATAAATGTTTATGAGAAATATCAGTCTCTTTATCTCAACAACTTGTGATGCATATTTCTCTTATCATTTATTCATGGACTTTATCATATATATAATTAAATATACAAGACAATTTATACCTTCTAATTAATATAATATGAAACAGATATGCTCTTTAGGATTGGTTTTAGGGCATATCTCTAACAATTTCCCACTTGCACTAAAGCCAATCTCCATAGTATCGTATAACAGTCTTCGCAAGACATGGCTTCTAACACTCACAAGGTGTTATGGCAAAGAAGATCCATGCGAACAAGTTTTCCAAATCATTATTTTCAATAATAGTAATTAAATTAAAATTCGCTGCCAACTCTGATGTCCTAGTAAATGAGACCTATGTTCTCGAAAGAAAACAATGTATATACTAGACATTCTATTAGGCAATTTGTAAATGACACACCTTATAAGATTTCTTTATATTTAAGTATTTCATCCGTAAACTCTTTTAAGAATATACTTATTTCTATTTTAAAATCTTATTCTAAATCAATAATCAATATCTGCTTACAACTACTTGTAGCATTTATGATATTGTTTTGAGTACATAGTTTAATATCATGAGTCATATATTTCTCAAATATCATGCTCGTATGTTATTCCCATAAAATCTAATTCTAAGGGATATGAATTTTTATAACGCTTTATAGAATTCACATTACTACAATAGTATTTTAAAGGATGTACTTTATAAAGAAAGTCAAGAATAAACTTGATGACTTTATTGCTCCCACTAAACCTTTAAAAACAGGGTATATTATGTTTTTAAAATTTTTAATAACATAAAGTCCATTTGTTGTTTTTGCTAATGCATGGTTCTTAACCATGGTGAAAACATTGTTTTCTAACAACTCTTTATTTTAAGAAAACATAATTTTAAAGTTTATTTGAAATATCTCATAATTCAAATAATCTTCAAACTTAAATTGTTTGACATATTTAAGGTCTATTAATGATATGATTTATTCAAACTAAAATATAAGGTTTACACATCCCATGTATTATCCTTTCAATTTCCTTATTAAATAAGGTAATGGGTTATATTAATTAATGAATCAGTATTCATCTATTAGTGTGACCCTTTATAGTTGAATTATTATATTTATTTATTCGATAAATTTATAAAGAACTAAGAACTTTAAAACAATTGCCAAATATTATCTCAAATATGAAACAAAGTATTCAAAACTTAATAAAACTTCAAAGGAAGTATTTATTACAACTGGCAATAATAAACGTTCTTAAAAGTCTTTAATAAACTGATCAAGAATCAAGCTTAATGTTAAAGGTAGCAACTCTTGATCCTTTCCAAACATAGCTAGCTCGATGTTTACTCGACCTTTTACTTCCATTTGTCTCCTACATACAATCGCATTGTATAAGAAAAATCATAATTAGGTATCTCATACCATAAGCAAAATACTAATTCATAATTAGCAAATGAATAAATTAGGACATACCATTAGAAGAACCATTCTTCAATGTAGCTAGGTACTTCTTGCAGTTCCTTTTCCAGAAACGAATCTTGCCGCAGTGGAAACATTTTCCTTTATATTTCTTCTTCATGCCTCCTTTTGGCTTATCATTGGATTTCTTCTTCTTTCCCTTGCCCTTAAGCTTGGAAGTTGAAACTCCATCAATAGCCAATACATTCCCTTTGGATTCCCCTTTTAAGGTATCCTCAGCAGTTACTAACTTGTTCATCAAATCAGTCAAAGACAAGTTTGAATTCACATCAGACATGTGAAAATCGGTGATGAATGGTTTGAAACTAGCAAGTAGGGAATGAAGCAGTATGTCAATCCCCATTTCAGATGTTAGTATAACACCTAGATTGTTTTAGGAGTCGATAATCTAGATCATCTTGAGGCAATGCTCATTAACGGATGATCCTTCTATCATCTTACAAGAGTAAAGTTCACTTATAGTATTGTACTTTACAATTCCATTTTATGAGTTATATAACTCCTTAAGATACAATAGGATCGGTTGTGCACTGTCAATGTGCACATCATCTTTTATGTCCTCCTTTGTTGCCCTTTTAAACAAAGTATTGGGGCATGGGGTATTACTGACATGTTTGATTTTATCTGCGGCGGCTAAGATAATATTAAAATTTCTTAATCATTCTTGGGAATTTGGACCAGTCAAACTGTTGTCATCAAGAATTCTAGATAGAGGGTTTAAATGTGGCATCTACAATAGAAAATAACACAAGTAAATTTCATATTATTAAACCACAAAAACTTTTTGGTTTTTAAGTTTTATGGTACCTCCCACTATTTTATTCAAATCTCATACTCCCTTACATGAGACTCAGGAATTTCATCATTTGAATTTCCATAGTAGGGATTGGGGTCCCATTAAGAATTAGTAATCCTCACATAATAGGTTCTTGGATACTATAACCCTTAATGAGGGGATAACTCTTATCCTAATGCTTCTCAAAGCAAATTACAATCATCCTTTAGCCTCTATAATATAATTTCCTCACATAATAGTTTTTTAGGTAGTATATTATTAGTTAAGTCACACCCACCGTTCACATTAGTATGGTCAATTGAATGTTGCACCCCTCACATAATAGGTTCCTGGGATACACCATTATCGCACCTTATGATATCCAATATTTAAACAAGACAGTATGAACCCTCAGGATGAACATGTTCCCGCATATCTGCAGCCGAACATATCCACCATAAGAATCCACTTATCATGTAATGGTGGGATGCTAGGATAAAGCCCAAGGCCTCTTCCTTACAACTTAATTTTGAAATAAAGGGGTTTTGTAAAATGGTCTCATTTTCAAAATAAACATACATCACATGCATAACATATATATCAAACATATATAATAAAGGTTTGGACCTACTTTTATTATTAGTTCTCAATTATCATCCCACTGTCCTTCTAGAGGCTAGGGTAGATTCATTTTGAACATATAACAAATTAGGTCAAGGCCCTAGCTATCATACATCACATATATTAACGGGCCTTGGATAGATTATAGACTTTTAAGGGTGGGTTCATTCTTGGAGCCATTAAGATGAACCCTAGGTCTTAAGTGTGGGTTGGGTGATCGTAATAAATCCTATGTAACTATTACATAACGACAAACAAATTTTCTTCAAAATATTGATGTCCTTGCCAAGTCCTTCTTAAGTCGTTGCTTTCCTCTTGTACAAGACTCCACCATGTTCCTTGGGTCCACCACTCGCTTTCTCGAATTGTACATTATAATTTAATATAAAAGAAGAAGGGGATTAAGGAGAAAGGGAAGTACATATGTAAAGAGAAGGAAAGAGGCATGCAAGCCCCAAAATTAATTACATCACCATTTTTAAACTACTTTAAATACAATCCTAACAAATAAACCATTCACATCCAATGCGGCCAATCACATATCATTTTAATTGGTCTTAAGTCCATAATTATCCATTCACAGTTATACAATCACATTGCATAAAATAAAGCTACAAAAGTAAAGGCAATGATGGCAAATGGCATATAATTAATTAAAGTCATATTATTATTATCCCATAACAATAATAAAGCTATTTTTATTATCTCATAACAATAATAAAGTTCTTTTAAATCTCACTTAAAAAGAATCCTATCATATCACATATGACTATACTAGTGTATTTCCTTAAACAAGTGAAACTTCTAATTAACACTATTAGGGTTTCAAATATATAGAATTTAATTCAAGAAAATATTTACAGAATCCCTATCATGCATTTAACACCTTAATATGCATAGTAGATTAATCACTATTAACCTACAATGGTGGAATTTAAATAATAACTCAAAACAAAAATTCTAGGAAAGACAAACCCAATTTTTCAATAAAAAAACTTAGAATTCAGCTACTGTTTTGGGACTAATCTTTCCTATACTAAAGCTAACTTTTAAAATGTGATAATACTCTATTTCACAAGGATTTTCAGTCCTCTTTCAAATGGTATAGGTCTCGTTTGATGATTCCAACGTTTGGTATCATTTTAAAGCACTTTGTGACATGAACTCCAAACTATGGCAGATTCTGGAATTTCTTCACAAATGCATTTATTGGGCATAACCTACAATGAACTAAGTCATGAAAAAAGTTTAATTCACTAGGTTTTTCAGTCCTTTTTCCAATGGCAGGGGTCTCAAGTTGTGATTTCATCATATGGTATCACTTTAAGGCATTTTGTGATAGAGAGTCTGAAAATCCAGATTTGACTCTTAATCATAAAAATATCAGTGAGGCTATTGTAGGTCATACTAAGTTATGGGAACACTTTCTAAACTTAGCTAAGACCTTATGCTAATGAATTTGATAGGTGGTGAGCTTCGAAAACCTTAGAAAACATTTTTCATGGATTTTAAAAAAGCTTCATAGTTGCTGCCCAGAAAAACAACAACCTTGTTTTAATTTCAAAACATTTTCAAAATTAATCCAAGCAATATATAATCATGCCAAAACACTTTTAACATGTTAATATATCATTAAAAAACATCCCTAAATGTTTTTAAACAATTAAAACATTAATTCATCACATGAATTACTCAATCTCTCATGAACACCAAAAAAGTGTTTTTGTAAAACATATTTCTCAAAACTAACTTGTTCTTTATTTTTAATTTCCAAAAACAATGAAACCAATTTTGAAAACTTTATAGATGATTCTTAAATCATATGAAGAACATTAAGTATGAAAAATAAAATAAAACAAAGGGCCATTAGGGTTCCAAACCCCATGGCCATGACTTAGTGAGAGAGAGATCGAAAGAGTTAGGGTTTAGGCCGGGTTAGGGTTAGGGTTAGTCAACCTTATCTAATCCAATCCATTTAGGGTTTCCATAAACACTAAATATGTTGCCTTAATTCCCTAAATTTCAAATCATTCAAAATAAGAAAGAATCAAATCAAATTAAGAAACTTTCCTTAAATAAATAATTTCAAAATAGGAAACTAGGGATTTTCAAGATTTGTCAATTAGGGGATTCCTATTTCAAATCAAGAAAGTTCCCTATTTTGATTTAGGGTTTCCTAAACCTAAAATCAGCCACCATCATCAATCCAATTAGGGTTTTTGATGAAACGAAATCACCATTGTTAATAACTTAACAAAAACTCCATTAAAGCATAATTTTAAACAACTTTAAATCAATCAATTTGCATGCTTCAAGAATCAAACTTCAAACCCATTTAGAATTAATCAAGAACATGCAAAAAACATATTAGGGTTTCTCAAAACCCATGTAGTTGTGGCCTAGAGGGTCATAAACCCTCATGGCCGAATCACACTAGGGGTGAAAAACCCCATGGCCGTGAACCCCATAATGCCATTGAAGCTAGTTTTCACAAAAACCAAGCTTTGTTCATAGTTTCCCAAAATCAAGAACTTCATCCAATCATACTTAGGGTTTCCAAAACCTCAAGATTCATCCATGGATGATCATGATAGGGTTTCATAAACATAAATCATGAATCAAACAATTAAAGAACCAACTAGGGTTATCAAAAAACCCGGGCCGTGAATGAGGAGAGAGGAGACAGAGAGGGCCACATACCTTTTAGGGATTTTGATCGTATCAAAAGCTTCATTGCATGATGGGAACAAACCCCAATCTTCAAATCATATGGGGACAATCCCCAAGGCCATCTGAAATTAGAGAGAGAGAATAAGAGAAAAACTTTGAACTTTTGTTCTTTTGTTTTAACATAAACTCAAACTAAATATCAAAGGGGTGAAACCCCATATGGCCGTACCCTACTAGGCTGCTCCTATCATTGCCGTGACCTTGCTAGGGTTTCTAATAAACCCCAGTTGCCATTTAAATTCAAAACAATAAGAAAAACACATGAGGTTCATGAAGAACCCTCACATGGCCGAATTGCATATAAGCTTCTAAAATCTTGATTTTTTATTTTAATTAATTAAACCATTGTTGCCATCATCAAAACACATGACCATGCTTGCTTTGGCTCTGACACCACTGAAAGGATGTGACACAAATGGATTCGCAGCGGAAGTCATACGATAAAATTTTATAATAAAGTGAATCCATTCATCACAAACTATCAAGAATCGATACAAGCATGGGGTCATTTGTTTATACAAATACAAGCATAAATATTTAAACACTTTTAAATAAAACTTAATTGGATTCCTTGTTGTAGCTTTCCTCGTGAGTTTCAAAAGTATGAAACCTCCAATGATATCCACACGAACACAAAATCCCTAGAACCCTTAAAGCTTCTCAACACTTGGAATAATCTAGCTAGGAGAGGGGAGAGGGAGAGCACAAAATTGGGAGAGGGATAATGTTACGCCCCAAACTGACGCTACTGAGGACCCTCCCGGATAGGTCAACATGTGTTAATAAGGAGATACAACCTGATAAGCTCATTTATATTTCCACACAGAATATATCAAGGATATATATATATATAACAAGCATGAATGTAAATATGATCATCATACAATGTCCCCAAATCGTCAACTGCAAATAATAAATATATACATACATAAAATAAGGTGCCAATATCCCTGGCACGTAGGTAAAATATCATGCAATACTAAAGTCCAAAATATTACAGTCTACGGAAAATAGCTACCTATTTCTCTGTATCAAATCCCAGAATACTGCCAATCCCAGCACCAAAAGAAAAGAATTATGTCTTGTCGAACCAACCATGCTGTCTTGAGAATCTGCTGCATAAAAGGTGAAATAATACAATCAAGGAACGCAGCGGAAGGTAGGGTATTTTAAAATTTCCCATTGTATTCATCCACGAATCAACTTAATCGATAAAACGAATCAACTTTAATATAAAAGACAATAAATTAAAGCTTACTTGATATGCTCCTTTGCGATTCTATCTCACTTTTATGATCGTCCTCGCCAATCTTCAAGCCTCAAAAATATGACGGCCTCCAATGTTGATCCACACGAACACAAGAGTTATCAAACCTCCTTGATTTTCAACACTTGAAAAACAAGCATAGAGAGAGAGAGAGAGAGGGGCGGCACCTAGAGAGAGAGAGCTCTTGATTATTTCAAGCTTGAAGCTATTAGGGTTCTCTCTCTTTAAATAAACCTCTCATCTTCTTAGGGTGTTTGGTTACTGGTGCTAGCATGACCATTAACCCTATTTTGGTTACTTACACTCTTGAATTAGATATCCTTTTGACTCTTAATTAATTAACCATTAATTAACTAAAGCCAAACACATATTAATAAGAGTGCATCCCTCTCACAAGTTTAACAACCTCACTTACGTCCTTGTGTGTGTGACCCATTGGGTTCATCCCAACCTAGTAGTGGCAGGGGACATCTCAATGTCGCCCAAAATAGAAACTTTCAATTTTTAGGTTCGATTGGAACAATTCCAATTTTGCCCTCAATGATAACTCTTATCATTAGGCCTTCATTAGTCATGAGAGACATCTAGCAATATGTCATGACGTACCCTAGGTGTGGGTGAATATACAAACGTGTAAATGAATCCTTCGTGCTATAAATAATCCCTCACCAAACAATGTCTTGATTAAGTTAGTTGGGTATGGATTCATGTCAAACCTTAACTTAATCATGTGTTACAAATTCACCAGAGTATAATCTCAATTAGGTATACCCTTGAAACACTTTTCTTGGTAACCTTCTGCTTTGGCCAAAGACTCCATTGAGATAGTAACTGTGAACTAACTAAGACATTCGCCCTTTCTAATTAAGGGTGATGATCCTCTATTGCACACTCACGTGTCTTCATACACAACTCACTAAAGCCAATGAGCACCGATTACATCCTTATAGTTAAGGGTGTACGAGATACTATCAAACTCTAGCAATTCATGTATAAGATAACAAATGGTGTCTCAAGTCTAAGGATTACAATTGTGACTATACACATGAGCAGCTTTTGACATACAAATAGAATTCCATAAGCTGTACTCATATTGGTCACGTTCGGTGTACTTGTTCTCTAACAAGCACCCACATGTTTACTATAGTGTCTCTACACAAATGGTTCGAGACTCACCATCCTCCCATGGAGCTAGTAAAACCTGAGCTAATCTTAACGGTTTATAATCGTCCAAATATATAAACCTACGATCAAGAACTAGTTTAGGATAGATGTACTTGAAAGTTATAAGTCTCTCTATCTCAACACTTGAGATATAACTCTCTATCATACTATCCAAGGACTTTATCATGAACAGTAATTAAACACAAGTTTTCATGATAAAAATAGCCATATCATAAATGAATAAAGTTCCATACAAGATAATATAATGAAATATAAAACCCTAAACACAACTTAACAATTGGTATTAGGGCACATATCTAACAATCTCCCACTTGCACTAAATCCAATTAGTGACATACTTCATCCCCATCTTCTCAAGATGTCGATCCAAGACTTTCTGGGTAAGAGCCTTGGTAAGTGGGTTCTGAGGTGTTATCCTCAGATGCTACTCTCTGCATACCGATATCTTCTCTATCTATGATTTCTCAAATCATCTTGAAGCGCGTATCAATGTGTTTGGACTTCTGATGAGACATAAGATTATAATATTGAACGATTCAATATTATCCAAACAGCTTTGCTTCTGAGGCGGCTACATACTCAGCCTCTGTAGTGGAATCCGCTGTAACTACTTACAACTCTTCCAACTAAACACTCCACCATTTAAGGTGAATAAATATCCAGAAGTAGACTTTCTATCATCTATATCTGACTGAAAGTCAGAGTCAGTGAAAACATCTACTTTAAGCTCATCTCCTCCATAGACAAGAGCCAAATCCTTAGTCCTTCTTAAGTACTTAAGGATGCCCTTGACTGCCACCCAGTGTGCCTCACCTAGGTTAGACTGATATCTGCTGACAACGCTTACAGCATGACTGATATCAGGTCTTGTACATAGCATAGAATACATAAGACTCCCTACAGCTGAAGCATAAGGGATCTTACTCATATGCTCTCTCTCTTGATCTGTCTTAGGAGACATTTCCTTGGAGAGATGAATTCCATTTCTAAAGGGAAGTAAACCCCTCTTGGAATTCTCCATACTGAACCTCTTCAGTATTTTATCTATGTACATGGATTGTGAGAGACCGAGCAACCTTTTAGATCTATCTATATAGATCTTTATACCCAGTATGCAGGTTGCTTCTCCCAAATCCTTCATGGAGAAGTTGCTAGAGAGCCAAAGTTTTACTGATGAAATCATTCCTACATCATTCCCAATGATTAGGATATCGTCCACGTATAGGACCAAGAATGTGACTGCACTCCCACTAACCTTCTTATACACACATGGTTCATCCATATTCGGAAGGAAGCCAAACGATTTGACTGCTTCATTGAATCGAATGTTCCAACTTCGAGAAGCTTATTTTAGTCCATAAATGGACCGCTGTAGCTTGCACACTTTGTGGTCCTCACCACTGGATATAAAGCCCTTAGGCTGTTCCACATAAACATCTTCCTCAATGTTACCATTTAGGAAGGCAGTCTTTACATCCATCTGACATATCTCATAGTCATAATGTGCGGCTATAGCCAACAAGATCCTAATGGATTTAAGCATAGCTACTGGCGAAAAGGTTTCCTCATAGTCAACACCTTGCTTCTGATTATACCCTTTTGCCACTAGTCTAGCTTTGTAGGTCTCTACCTTTCCATCCGAGCCTATCTTTCTTTTTGTAAATCCATTTACAGCCTATAGGTACTATACCCTCAGGAGGATTTACCAAAGTCCAGACTTGGTTAGAATACATCGAATCCATTTCAGATTTCATGGCCTCTTGCCATCTACTCGAGTCGATGTCCAACATCTATCCCTCGTATGTAGCAGGATCATCTGGATGTTCCTTGTCGCCAAGAAACAGCTCCTCTCTCATCTCATGAAGATACCCATATCTATCTGGAGGAGCAGATATCCTACTAGATCTACGAAGTGGTGGTGTAACAGTAGGTTCTGCCTCAACAGGGGCAGTGGTGGTATCAGTGTTGATCTGTGAACTCTCGGATAATTCCTTGAGATTTATCACTTGACCTTTGCCTCCTTCTTGAATAAACTCTTTTTCCAAGAACACAGCGAACTTACTAACGAAGACTTTCTCTTCACTAGTGTGATAGAAATAGTATCCCAAAGACTCTTTTGGGTACCCCACAAAGCTACATTTGTTTGAGCTTGCTTCCAATTTGGTTGCATTTTGGTTCTTAACGTATGCAACAGAACCCCAAATCCTCAGATGCTTAAGGCTTGGTTTCTTCCCATACCACATCTCATATGGAGTCTTAGGGACAGATTTGGAAGGAACCCTGTTCAACAAATAAGCAGCTGTCTCCAATGTATATCCCCAAAAGGATATTGACATATCAGTGTAACTCAACATCGATCGTACCATGTCCATCAAAGTACGAATTCTCCTTTGAGATACACCATTAAGCTGAGGTGTACCAGGAGGAGTCCACTGCGATAATATGCCAGCCTCAGTCAGATGATCCAAAAACTCAGTGGTTAAGTATTCTCCTCCTCTATCCGATCGAAGAGCTTTAATACTTTTGCCAGTTTGTTTCTCCACTTCAGCTCTGTATTTTTTGAACTTTTCAAAGGATTCAGATTTGTGTTTCATAAGATACACCGTACCTAACCGTGGGTGATCATTGGTAAAGGTAATGAAGTAGGTGAAACCACCTCTGGCAACCTTGTTTAAAGGCCCACATACATCAGAATGTATTAACCCTAGTATATCTCATGCCCTCTCACTGTGACCAGTAAAGGGCGATTTGGTCATTTTACCCATGAGACAAGGTTCACAGGTAGGAAAGGGTACAAGTACATATGAGCCTAATTGCCCATCCTTACCTAACCTATTAATCCTTTCCTCACTAATATGACCTAATCTTAAATGTCATACATAGGTTGAGTCATTTTCATCACGAGGTCTTTTATGCCCTTTAGCATTTTGATTCTTCTCTAAACAGTTTATACTACCATCCATGTTCAAGAAATATAGACCGCTTAGATATATGCCAGAACCTACTAACTTATTTCCAAAAGAAATAGTACAACCATTCCTACTGAAAACAAATTCATAGCCAGAACGTGTTAAGGATGAAACCGAAACAATGTTCCTGACTATACCTGGCATAAATAAATAGTCGTCTAATTTCAGAACTTGCCCTGATGGTAAAATCAGGTCACAAGTCCCAACAGCTAATGCAGCAATGTTTGCTCCATTTCCTACTCGAAGGGAAACTTGATCTCGACCCAATTGTCTGCTTCCTCTAAGTTCTCTAATATTATTACATATGTGAGAACTAGCACCGGTATCCAATATCCAAGAGCAAGCAGAGCTAACTGACAGATAAAATCCTGAATTAGGAACTATTCCTAATTCTTTAGACAGCTCATTGTTACAAGATTCAGTCAAATAGTAGTCAAATTCATTTTCGGATATTTGTTTGAGTATAACCATGATATCTACAAAAATAAGTAACAGATTAATATATTTCATTAAACCATAATAACTTGGTCTTTAGTTTTATGGTGTCTCCCACTATTTTATCAAATCCCATATTCCCTCTATATGATTCGACAATTCAAAATTTGAATTCTTAATGGGGATTGGGTCCCATTTGAATTAGTGAACCTCACATGATAGTTTCTTGGATCACTAATCCAAAGGGGTGGATAACTCTTTATCCAATGCTTCACTAAGCAAGTTCCAATCTTCCTTTAGCCTCTAAATTACAGTAACCTCACATAATAGTTTCTTGGTTAGTGTACTTTAGTTAAATCACACCTACCATTCACATGAGTATGGTCAATTGAATGTGGCATCCCTCACATAATAGTTTCTTGGTAAGCCCCATTATCGCACCTCATGATATCCAATATGTAACAAGCTGATTTGAACCTTCATAATGAATGTGTTCCCACATATCTGCAGCCAAACACATCCACAATAAAGATTCACCTATCTTGTAATGGTAGGAGGCCAGGATAAAGCAATCATATGCCTCTTCCTTACAATTTAAATTTGAAATTGAGGGGTATTTAGGTCTCATCAGAATATTAACATACATCACATGCATCAATATATCACATATATATTATTAACCATTCTTTACTATTAGTACTTTAATAATACTCCCACTATCCATGAAGGAACGAGACACTATCATCAAAGACATATAATAATATGGTTAATGGGCCCCTAAAGCATACATCTAACATATATATATGGGCCTAATGGAAAGATCATGGACTTTTTAGGTTGGGCCCAACTAGAGCCAATAGTTGAGCCCTAGGTCTTATATGGGTTATGTGATCGCAATTTTAACCTGTAACTATTACATAAAAGAAAAGATCTTCTCAAGGTCTTCTCTTTGTCCTCTCACTGCTCCATGCATCCTCGGGTCCACCATGTACCTTCTCGATCTTTTGATGTACAAATACATAAATAAAGAAAGGGTATAAAGGAATAGGGGATACATATATAACAAAGGAGGGAGATAGGCATGCAAGCCCATAATTAAAATTACATCACAAATAATTTAAACTACTTTATATTACAACCCATAAAAGATACACATCACATGCAGCCAATCACATCCTGTTAAATTGGTCTTTAAGTCCACAACTTTCCATATTATAATTTAAACAATCACATTGAATAAATTAAAGAAACAAAGGAACAAGTAATAAATGGCAATGGCATATATTAAAGACATGTTTTAATCTATCTTTCATCCCATAAAAATAGATGTCAGTTTTAATCGCATTAAAATTAAGTAACACTTTACTTTAGTGTTTTCTCTAAAACACCAAGAATCAGCCCCTGTTTTGCATTAAAATTTTTCCCTATTTAAAACAACTTTTTAAATTCAAGAACACTTCATTTCACTAGGATTTTCAGTGTTCTTTCCAATGGCAGGGGTCTCGTTAAGTGATTCCAACGTTTGATATCACTTTAAAGCGTTTTGTGACTGTTACTCCAAATCGTGACAGATTTGAGCATAAGTCACAAAATGCTTATCGCGGCTATTTAAAGTCAAAAATAAATGATGGGAACCATTCCTACATTTAGTTAAGACCTTATATAAGTGAATTTGATAGGTGGCCTGCTGTAAAAAACATTTTAAATAAATTAAAAAGAATTTACAACATGACAGTAACTGCTGCCCAGAAAACAACACACTGTTTATGACTTTATAAAAATTATAAATCATATTAAAACTATATTTTTTTCATGTACCAACCATTAGGAAAATTCAATATATCATTGCGGATGATCCCTAAGCATTTTAATCCAATTAAAAGCCCAACACCAAGTGTTTAATCCTAAATCCCCAAATTTGGCAATTAGGGTTTCCAAAACCCAATTTCACCTTTTGATTTATTTCTTCACATTTTTGAATTTCAAATTGTTTCAAAATAATTTTGTAATCAAATAAACATTTAAAAAAACTTTTGTGAAGAATAACAAATCAAGAATAAGACCATTTGATGGTCGTGACACACTAGGGTTTCAAACCCTAGTGTGGCCGAAATTTGAAGGGGGAAATGGGATAAGGTATTTTGAAATTTTGACTATTTCAAGTTTTAAAAATATGAATAACCATATCACATAAAGGATAAGATAAAATTCAAATCATATCATCCAAAAGATAGGGTTTCTAATTTTAAAAATTCAAATCCCATAGAATCTTGATAAAGCAAGAAACTTATGAATTTTGAAATTTTTCAAAATAAGAAACTAACCTTATCTCTTATGGAGTTTCTAAAACTACCATGTGGACCCACTTATATGTTAATTAATCTTATTAATCAACTCCTAATCACATTAGGACATTTCTAATTAGTATCTAATACTAACTAGGAAAGAGAACAACAAATAGGTAACTAACCAAATAAGTAAATCCTAGTTACACTAGGTTTCCTATTTAGATTAGGGTTTCCTAAAAGGTGTCATCATCTTCATCTCCATTAAGGCCATCATGGCCGTCCATCCTAGGGTTACTAATCCCTAGAGGCCGAATCATACAAGGGTTGTAAAACCCTAACATGCAGCCCCATGTTTTAGCCGTTTTAGCTAGGGTTTTTCAAACCCTAGTTGCCGAAAATCACAAGGGTGTAAAACCCTAATGCAGCCCCCATGTTGCAGCCGTCACCTAGGTTTTCTAAAGCCCTTTCAAGGTCGAAAACCATCATGGCAGCCCCTATGCAAACCGTCCATCAAGTAGGGTTTCACAAACCCTAAATGCAATAATATTAAAAACAAAACAAAGGGGTTCATTACCCCATGGCCGAATCCCTCTATGGTGATTTCACAAATCCCCAATTAATTAAAAACATTTTAATACATGCCATGTGAAGCCATTTATGATTCGAATCATGGATTAAGGTAGGCTCTAATACCACTGAAAGAATACAATCAAGGAACGCAGCGGAAGGTAGGGTATTTTAAAATTTCCCATTGTATTCATCCACGAATCAACTTAATCGATAAAACGAATCAACTTTAATATAAAAGACATAAATTAAAGCTTACTTGATATGCTCCTTTGCGATTCTATCTCACTTTGATGATCGTCCTCGCCAATCTTCAAGCCTCAAAAATATGACGGCCTCCAATGTTGATCCACACGAACACAAGAGTTATCAAACCTCCTTGATTTTCAACACTTGAAAAACAAGCATGGAGAGAGAGAGAGAGAGAGGGGTGGCACCTAGAGAGAGAGAGCTCTTGATTATTTCAAGCTTAAAGCTATTAGGGTTCTCTCTCTTTAAATAAACCTCTCATCTTCTTAGGGTGTTTGGTTACTGGTGCTAGCATGACCATTAACCCTATTTTGGTTACTTACACTCTTGAATTAGATATCCTTTTGACTCTTAATTAATTAACCATTAATTAATTAAAGCCAAACACATATTAATAAGAGTGCATCCCTCTCACAAGTTTAACAACCTCACTTATGTCCTTGTGTATGTGACCCATTGGGTTCATCCCAACCTAGCAGTGGCAGGGGACATCTCAATGTCGCCCAAAATAGAAACTTTCTATTTTTAGGTTCGATTGGAACGATTCCAATTTTGCCCTCAATGATAACTCTTATCATTAGGCCTTCACTAGTCATGAGTGACATCTAGCAATATGTCATGACGTACCCTAGGTGTGGGTGAATATACAAACGTGTAAATGAACCCTTCGTGCTATAAATAATCCCTCACCAAACAATGTCTTGATTAAGTTAGTTGGGTATGGATTCATGTCAAACCCTAACTTAATCATGTGTTACAAATTCACCAGAGTATAATCTCAATTAGGTATACCCTTGAAACACTTTTCTTGGTAACCTTCTGCTTTAGCCAAAAACTCCATTGAGATAGTAACTGTGAATTAACTAAGACATTCGCCCTTTCTAATTAAAGGTGGTGATCCTCTATTGCACACTCACCTATCTTCATACATAACTCACTAGAGCCAATGAGCACCGATTACATCCTTATAGTTAAGGGTGTACGAGATACTATCAAACTCTAGCAATTCATGTATAAGATAACAAGTGGTGTCTCAAGTCTAAGGATTACAATTGTGACTATACACATGAGCAGCTTTTGACGTACAAATAGAATTCCATAAGCTGTACTCATATTGGTCACGTTCGGTGTACTTGTTCTCTAACAAGCACCCACAGGTTTACTATAGTGTCTCTACACAGATGGTTCGAGACTCACCATCCTCCCATGGAGCTAGTAAAACCTGAGCTAATCTTAACGGTTTATAATCGTCCAAATATATAAACCTACGATCAGGAACTAGTTTAGGATAGATGTACTTGAAAGTTATAAGTCTCTCTATCTCAACACTTGAGATATAACTCTCTATCATACTATCCAAGGACTTTATCATGAACAGTAATTAAACACAAGTTTACATGATAAAAATAGCCATATCATAAATGAATAAAGTTCCATACAATATAATATAATGAAATATAAAACCCTAAACACAACTTAACAATTGGTATTAGGGCACATATCTAACAAAAGGCAGCGTGAGTGTTTGAATGCTCAGTAGAAATATTATTCTTAACTAACAATGATAATATCGATGCATAAGTCATTTAGTTCAAATTTCACAAACACATGCATATGTGGTTCAAGAATCATACAAGTATCCACAGTTAATACATATATCAAAATTTCACAAGTAAAAATATCATTCATGCCCATGATTCATCTATTATATGTTCCATATGAAAGATGAGTTTTCTCTGACTCTTTCCCATTCATCATAACAATAACTGATAGAGGAGTTTTCTTTGACTCTATCCATATCATCATAATATCAACTGACAGAGGAGTTTTCTTTGACTCTGTCTCAATCATATCCACATATATATACAATCCACATAACATAAAACAGATCAATCATGGCATCATATCAGCATAAAACAATATCATGGCATACTTGCATATTCTAACCACATAACATTTCATATAAAAAGGAAGAATTATGCATCAACGTTTATAAAATGGTTTTCATGTTTATCAACACAAGTAATGTAACGCCCCAACCTAACAACCGTACCGACCCTTCCGGATAGGTCAACACGTGTCAAGATAGAGGTACAACCTGACCTGCTCATTCATATATCCTTATGAGAGACAAGAAATATAGACATAATTAACAATATGAAATGTTATGCTCATACAAATGTCCCAAACGTCTTATACAATAATAATAAATCAAATTATAATAATGCCAACATCCCTGGCAAGTAGGCTATGCCACAAACAGTGGCAAATCCCAAAATCAAGAAAATATAAATAATACACATCTCAAAATTATGCAGGTCCTGATGCAGAAATATAACTATGCAGCTATCCAACAACCCTCGAGCAGAGGCTTGTCCAAACCAAGGATATAACCCCAAGCCAACCTGAAATCTGCTGCATAAAGCAGGGGTGAGCTTCAACGTGCTCAGTAGGAATAAGGTAACCTCTACTAATAACAACAATACAATGATACATGGAGTATTTAAATATTCAAAGATTCCTTAACATTCTTAAAACACTAGCAGTTATAAACCTGTGTGGACTTTCAAAGAAAAACAATGGTCAAGTAGTTCCATATGCCAACTATCCATCTTATGTGTCTCACCATATCATCCATATCCATCGAAACCAGGCTCGTGAGCGTATTACAAGTTACTGGTTCTTGGCTAACAAGCCACCGGTACCAGCGTAACCGAAACCGACCACTACGGGATCTGACCTCTCGAGAGAAACCGATCAGTTGCCTATAACACACGGCCAACTGTCGAGCCACTACGGGCTATAAACTTCGGGTCCGCACTAAGGCTCCACCCAGGACCATGGGCCCTTATAAAGAAACCTCCCTGTGATACAAACCGAGCCAGAACCATGCATAGCAGCAAAAATATATATACATCCAAACCAATTTCCAAAGCGAGCAGGTAAAGCTGTATCAGGGCATTTTCTAAAATCATTGATAATCCACCATCATTTATAGAAAACAGTTCTTAAGACAAGATCGTGTTTCCAGTGTAGATACATTATAAAATCATAATTCATGAATATTGTATTCATTTCCAAACCTTCAATTCAATCCAAAATTAAGGGAACAACTAGTTAAAATATCTCATCATCCTTTTCAGTTGTAATCCAGTTCAGAAAAACAAGCATACATTTACAAACCAAGAGTATCAAAGTTATTTACAAAAGCAATGTCACCTGATACCTTCTTAACATTTCCTTTAAAAACATATAGTCAAAAGGTTGTTCCCCAATTTATATAAACATTCCATTGCGTTTCTAGATAATTCGCCAATAAGTATAGTTAAGATCTCAAAAGTCAGAGTTCTGTGCTTTAGCTTCATTTCATAAAAAAATGTCACACAATAATGGTTCTCAAATCGTTATATTCCATGTATCTATTCAACCATTTGATAAACAACGAGGTTCTCAAGTATTCATAAATCAATTGTTCAAATGTGTTTAATATTCACTAAGTTCTCAAAATAGATATAAAACAAACATATCAGCATTAGAAGTAAAAGGTCACTTATCCCTACCTCAATGCAACGGTGTTTCCAACCCCTTTGCGGCTCCACGAGCCTCCCAAATGCAATGCTCATGCACCAATGCAAGTGGTCCTCCAAAGGACCCAAATCAAATCTGAGAAACAAACAATAATGCAAGCAAGAAGGATCAAACGAAAGTACAAGCATCCACAGCTTCAAAGTAAAGCAATACGACTCTCAAAACTGCTCACTCGCAACCCTATGGGTCAAAACCCCAAAATGTCACATCAAAAGATTCAAAACTTCCAAGACGTGCTCCAACTGTGTCACGATACCACACATTGAATTCCATGGCCAAAGGAAAAGTAGAAAGGAATAAATAGGCCAAAGAAGAAAAAGTGCACACAAGAGGGGCAACCCTGGTATTACTAAAATAACTCTCTCTCCAAAAAGAATTTGACCTCAAAATCTCAAATTTTAGAAAGTACAACTTGAGAGCTTTCCGTGCATATAAAGTACGCGGAAATCGGAGTTCATATGCAAAAGTTATGCCTAAAACAAGAAACAAGGAGAAAATAGAGAAATTGCCAGCCACCAACATGCATTACCGATAATGCATGCCTAGCATTATCGGTAATGAGCTTGTCTGTTGCTAACCACGGACTGACGTGGCTGCCATCCTTGACTCTCTTCCATCCAAACAACTCAATACCTCAAAATCAAACTTTTAAATCATAAGTACAACATCACTCAACCTTAAATAACTTGAATCTTCACCATTCTCTATGATTAATAATTTGACCAACAACACTTTTCAAGAAAAGAGATTTAAAACCCAAAACATAGTATAAAAGTTTTTGAAAAGTATTTATCAAGCTTTAAAAGCAAAAACCCGAAAATCCCAAATCATTCTTGCGTGTAAAATGTAAATCTCTTTAGCTTAGCAAAACCACCATCATTTCCCTAGATTCATCCACAAAACTTCTTAACCAAACCCAAATCTTCCAAATATACTTAGTCAAAAGAAGTTCTCCAAAGATTTACAAAAATCTCAACTTTATACCCATAATCGTGCATGTATGTTTTAAAAATCCAAATCAGTTTTTCATGTATGTAAAAACCAAGCTAAATCCTTTTATTAAAACCCCTTTAAAGCTCAAAATAGCATCTCAAAACTTAAGTGAACACTTCATATAGTATAACTTAACATGATTTGAAAACAAATCTAAAAACCAAAGCTTGAAACAAACCAACCATGGCTACCGTGAGTTTTCACCCTCAGTATGCCTACTTAAAACTCAAAAACAAATCATCCCCACAGCTGATTTGATACATACAGATTTAAAATAGCTTGATATGTTCACCAAACTCAAAATGAGACACAATATGCGTGCATTTTTTACATATACAGCCCTGAGATTCATTCCCAGAACAGGGACCTCACAACCAATGTTTTCAAACTTCAAAATACAATAAACCAGGCCATGCATGTTCTAATCTACCCCAAGCACACTACCACAATCGTGGATCCAACACAGGTAAACCCCAAAATCAAATAATCCACCGAGAGATTAAAAGATTTAGATTTTGAAAACCCAAAACAGAAAATCAAGCTTAAACAAAATGGTTGATTGAATCTCAAAGTATCAACCCACACATCATTCAAGACCCATCAAAACAGACGTACAACCCAAACCCAGTTACTAATCTCTCTCTAACGGCATCAATTCATCATTTGAACAACATTACACAACCCAAAACTCATAAAATATCCAACCTCATCAGCCCCAAGCTCAAAACAGGGTATAATCATTCGTTAAGATTTAAGGGTAAGACCGAGAGACCCAAAACAATTCTTGCATATGGATTCAAAACCAAAACCAAACCCAAACCCAAACCAAAACCAAAAATTGTCTTAAACTAAAATGCAAAGAATAATTGAGAGCAGATGATCATGCATGCAGCTAATGGTTTAAAAACCCCCCTCTTAGATCCGAATAAGACTGAATAGAAGATGAGGAAGACTCAAAACATAAATGCCAAACTTACCTAAGCCTCTACGAAGCCGAAATGCAGCAGCTCTCCGGCGAGATTCCGGCCAAAACCCAGCAACTCCACTCCCTCGAGCTCTCGACCTTCTTCTCCCTCTCAACCTTCTTCTCCCTCTCGACCATCTTCTCCTTCTCTCTCGCACACTCGGCTTCTCTCTAGATTTTGGATGGTAATAGGGAAAACAAAGGGGCTGACTTGGGTTTAATGATGAAATTTAAGGGACTGCTTGGTCACGGGTATATATATAAATGAGGTGGGCTTATTTGCAAATATCACAAATTTAGTTTCTTATATTTACAACACATCCTTAAGTTTATATATATATTAAAGCCACCACCAACTTTTATAAAACTTCAAAATATGAAAACTCTAACTTTACAAAAATACCCCAAAGTATATAGATAATCATAAAAATAAGCTTATAAAATTTTCGGGTTATCACAAGTAAAGCCTCAAAAATAAAAGTATCATCAGTATTAGTAAGAATATGTGTATTCATAGCTCAACGATTAAGCCTCCATCCAACTTTACATGTAAATGCAAGCTACGATGCATAATGGTCGTCCCATGGGTTTCCCATATCTGAAAATGAAGATAAATAATATATACAATCTCATTTAGGATGAGCCTCGAAAGAAGAAAAAATAAAAAATAAAACAGCTGAAAATGCATCATTAGTCGACTAGTCACCCATGATTAGTCGACTAAGAAACCCTTAGTCGACTAATAACCATCGTTAGTCGACTAACGAGAGGTCAGTAGCCAAACTTGAAAATCTAGATGAGTTAGTCGACTAGTCGTAGTTGATTAGTCGACTAATGACCTGTGAAACCCAGATTTTCGAACTGCACAAACTCAAATCCTTACCCAAACTCAAATACTTAACACCAAAGCTCAAAATCCAACAAAATAGCTTTAAACCAACTTGATCTAGCACTTTTATACACAGCCAAAGCTCCATACTCAAGATTAAAGATCAAGTTTCAACCAAAAACCCATAAAACTCATTTATAACACCCAAAACATTCAAATATACACAAAGTACCCATATTTTCTCAACCAAAACCTTCAAACCTCACTCAATGTAGCCCGATCTGTCTCTATCCACAACCCAAAACCAACCATTCCTCATATTCACAAGTTTCACACTCAAAACCCAAAAATGGGTTCTAAAGAAAATGAAAATGAGAGGGGAAGAAGAAGAAAGAACTTAAGAAATAAACATATCTACCTTTCTCCAGCGAGTCTACTACATCCACGAGCTCCGACACTAGGTAACTCCCTTCTCTCCCTCTTTCCCGTCTCTACACCCTCTCTCGGTTCCCTCATCTTCTCTGCCGAAAATGAGAATAAGGGGGTGGGGGGTTTTGTTATTAAAAATGCAAAATGGCAATTTTGTAAATAAATAAATTTTTTTTTCCAAAAAAATCAATAAAATAATGATTTAAAATTTGGGTTTTCACAATCTCACCCCCTTAAAAGAATTTCGTCCCCGAAATTCAAATCTCCAAATTCTCAAACAAATGGGGATATTTCTCACTCATGCTTGACTCTAACTCCCAAGTTGCTTCCTCAACATCGTGATGCCTTCAAAGGACTTTCACTTGAGGGACCATTTGATTTCTTAATACTCTCTCTTGTCTATCAATGATTTGGACTGGAAGCTCCAAATAGGTATAGCTCTTCTTTAGTTTATCCGTAGGTAACTAAATCGCATGCGAGGGATTGGGAAGACACTTTCTAAGCATAAACACATGGAAAACATTGTACACTTTATCCAAATTCGGAGGTAAATCTAACTGATACGCCACTTCGCCAATTTCTCTCGTAATTTGGAAGGGTCCTATGAATCTCAGCGCAAGTTTACTTCTCTTCCCAAATCGTACGACTCCCTTTCGAGGTAAAGCCTTCCAAAACACAAAGTTACCAACATTAAATTTTAATCCTCTACAGTGAGTATCTGCATAGCTCTTCTGTCTGCTTTGTGCGGTCTTTAATCGTTCCTTGATAATTTGAATCTTTTCTGAAGTATCCTTGATGAATCCAGGTCCTTCAATATGTTTATCTCCAACTTCAGCCCAACAAATGGGTGATCTACAAGGTCAACCATAAAGAGCTTCAAAAGGCACCATACCGATACTTGCTTGAAAACTGTTGTTGTAGGCGAATTCAACAAATCTCAAGTATTTGTCCCAACTCCCACGAAATTCTAAAGCGCAGGCACGCAACATGTCTTCTAAAATCTGTATAGTGCGTTCTGATTGGCTATTTGTTTGGGGGTGGTGTGTTGTGCTCATAGTTAACTGGGTGCCCAAAGCTCTATTCAAAGCTTTCCAAAAACGAGCAGTGAATCTAGCATCTCGATCAGAAATTATGGTTACTGGCACACTGTGAAGTCGAATAATTTCTTCAACATATAGCCTGCTCAAATACTCCAACCTGTCTGTTTCCTTGATTAGAAAAAAGTGAGCGGATTTTGTTAGTCTATCTACAATCACCCATACTGTGTCATGTCTTTTTTGAGTTCGAGGCAAACCAGTAACAAAATCCATGGTAATGTGCTCCCATTTCCATTCAGGTATTGGTAGTGATTGCAACTTTCCCGCTGGCTTCTTATGTTCAGCTTTAACTTGTTGGCAAACAAGACACTAAGCCACAAATTTTCCCACATCCTTTCTCATTCCTCTCCACCAAAAGTGTCTTTCTAAATCCTGATACATTTTCGTTGTTCCAGGGTGAATTGAGAATCGAGATTGATGTGCTTCACTGAGAACTTCACCACGCACTAGATCCCATGGAACGAAAAGTCTGTTACGAAATCGAAGTCCTCCATCCGAGATAGAAATCCTCTAACCTTCAGGTTCTGTTCCTTGACTAATCATAGAGATAAATGTCCATAGCTTGTTTGCTTCGGGCTTGAGCTTTAATCACGCGAGAGTTTATCGTACGCTGAACGGCGAAATTGTACAATCGCACTTGCGAATAATCCCCTATATCAAAAATTTCATAGTCCTCCAAAACATTCCACATTGACCATCTGTCCAACGCCAAAATGCTAACTCTGGAATAGAGTTTTCTACTTAAAGCATCAGCTACAATGTTTGCCTTACCTGGATGGTACTTTAACTTAAAATCATAATCTTCCATAAATTTCACCCAACGACGCTGTCTTAAATTCAAATCTTTTTGCGAGAAAATATACTTTAGACTTTTATGATCTGTGAACACTTCGAAATTTTCACCATAGAGATAAGACCTCCAAGATTTCAGAGCAAATACCACCGCCGCTAACTCCAAATCATGGGTAGGATAATTTAATTCATTAGGTTTTAACTGTCTCGAGCCAAAGGCAATAACCCTGCCATTTTGCATTAGTACGCAACCAAAGCCTTGGCGCGAGGCATCACAATAAACTGTATATCCTATCCCATTAACTGGACCCACAAAACCTGGAGCCGAAGTTAACCTTTGTTGTAATTCCCGAAAAGCAAATTCGCACTCTTCCTTTCAGTTATACACCACGCATTTTGTAGTAAGTCGAGTTAAAGGGGCTACAACGCGAGAAAAATTCTGAATAAAGCGGCGATAATATCCTGCTAAACCCAAGAAACTACGAATTTCTGAAACGCTTTTTGGTCTCTCCCAATTTAACACAGCATCAACTTTAGAAGGATCAATGAAAATACCTTCTTGTGAAATCACATGTCCAAGGAACTTCACTTCGTTCATCCAAATTCACATTTCTCTTTCTTCGCATAGAGTTGATGATCTCTCAAAAGCTGCAGGACCGTACGAAGGTGAGATGCGTGTTCCCTCTTTGATTTCGAGTATACAAGGATATCATCCACGTGTTCCCTCTTTGATTTCGAGTATATGAGGATATCATCCACGAATACTACCACAAACTTGTCAAGATAAGGGCGGAACACTCTATTCATTAAGTCCATAAATGCAGCTGGGGCATTGGTAAAACCAAAAGGCATGACCAGGAATTCATACAACCCATAGCTAGTATTAAATGCAGTCTTAGGTATGTCTTCTTCTCTAACTCGAAGTTGATAATACCCTCATCGTAGATCGATCTTAGAGAAGTAACTTGAATCCTTCAACTGATCAAACAACTCATCAATGCGAGGAAGGGGATAACGATTCTTTATAGTAACTCCATTCAACTTTCTATAATCCACACATAATCTCAAAGAACCATCTTTCTTCTTCACAAATAATACGGGAGAACTCCAGGGTGAATGACTATTTCTGATAAATCCTTTAGCTTCCAATTCTTCCAAGTGGGCCTTCAAAACTTTCATTTCTGCTGGTGCCATCTTATACGAAGGAAGATGAATAGGATCAGTACCAGGATAAACTTCTATTAAAAAATCCACTTCCCGATGAGGTGGTAAACTCGGTAACTCATCCGGAAAAACATCAAGATATTCTCTCATAACTGGCACACCCACTAGACATGTTGAGTCAAAATCATCCAAGTCCAAGGAAGCTAGCGCATTAACAAACACACAAGCTTGAGAATGCCTGAAACTTTTCTTGCTATGGGAAAACAGAGTGGATATACCTCTTTCCCCAACATAGCAAACACTGTCACCATTAGGTAAAAAGAGCATTACTCTCTTTCGAAAACAATCAACCAAAGCCCTATAATTGGCTAACCAATCCATTCCCAAAATAACGTCATAACCAAACAATGGTAGTACAATAAGGTCAGCGTATAACTTACGCCCTTCTATAATCACATCACAAGATCAACAGACCAATTCCACATCTACATCCATTCCCACTGGTGTCGACACGCTCAAAGAATAGCCTAAGGGTTGAAAAGATAATCCCAAATGGAGTGCACAATCCATATCTATAAAAGAATGTGTGGAACCTAAGTCAAATAATACCGGACCCAAGAGTTATAAAGAGAAAACATACCCTCAACAACTTCATTGGTGGGGCCAGTACTAGGAGGAGCCATGGCGAAAGCTCGACCAGTTGCGTTCTGACCTCATCCTCTACCTCTATTCGATTAATTCTGCGATTGACGACTCGATGAAGCTTGCTGAGACGTCTGAGGTTGCTGCACTGGTCTTAGGTTTGAGGCAAAATGGCGGAATTGTCCCGTCTGAAAAGAAGGTATGGGAAATTCTGCTGCTGAGGTGCTTGATATTGAGGAAATTGGAAAGCCTGAGATTGAGGATAAGGAGGGTACTGTTGGGACTGCGGGGTTTGAGAAGCGGGGGTATCATCAATTGAAAAGGGACAATTTCGACGAATATGCCATTCACTACCACAAGAATAACATATTAACCTCCCACTCTCATCCTGACCTCCACCTCTGCCGCCAGATTGACTTGGACGCTGATAAGGCGAGTTTCTAGATCGCCCGCCTGAGGATCCTGAACTAGCACTAGAGCCACTATTTGAATCTCTTCCTCCTCTCCCAAATCTACGTTGAGCTCCATAACTTCCTTGATTCTCCCCAGTATTATGTCCATAACTTTGGTCATGACTCTATATATACCCTGATCCTTGAGAGAAATTTTATGCCATAACATTTTCTTGCCCCTAGTTTGTCCCTTGCCCGGATCCTTGTCCAGAACTCTGTCCCCTACTAAAATTCCTTCCTGATCCTCTTCCCAATTTCTGCCTTCTAGCTTGAGTTCCTCGAATTCGTTGAATCTCCATATTACTCCTAACTATAACATAAGCACGTTCAGTAACACCAGCATAAGTCGTGAGCATAAGCGGTTCTAACTTCTCTCGAATATCAAGCCTCAATCCCGACTCAAATCTTCTTGCCTTAGCAGAATCTGTAGCAATCAGTGCACCAGCATAGTTAGATAACTCCATAAACTTGGCTTTATACTCCAATACAGTCATATCTCATTGTAGTAATCTAAAAAATTCTTCTTCTTTAACTCTTCAAAAAGTCGGTGGTACATATTTACCTTTGAACACATCCTTAAATTGATCCCAATTCATCCTTGCAACATTTCGTTCTGGATTAGCTCGAACGCCTGCCCACCAAGTAATCGCATCAGCCCTGAATAAATTAGTAGCAAAACTCACCCTGTACGCTGCAGGAGTTCCAACAGTCTCAAATAACTGAAATACTTCATCCAACCATCTATCAGCCTCTAATGGATCTGCACCACCTCTAAACTGCGGCGCATTCTGTCTCTGGAAGTTTCTTAATGCTTGCGACCGTCTTCTTTCCGTATCACCTGTAGCATTGCTCCCAGAAAATCTCTTTAGTACAGAAATCATCTCTCGAAGGAGGCTATGAACTTCTCCACCCTCTTCTGGTGTTTGCGATGAATTTAAGGGTTCGCCTGTTTCAGAAGTACGGCGTGTACTCCTTTTATTATCCATTTTCTCTTTTCCACAACTAGATCACACATAATCAAATTCGAAGTTAGCACGTAAAACCCAAACCCCTTCTAGAATGTTTCTACCCATCACACAAATCATGATGCATGAACTATCCTCTATTTCTAAGTCCTCACATTCATCTCTACATGCCATGCATGAATCCCATGATGGACCTACTAATGAGCTCTGATACCATTTTGTAACGCCTCAAACTAACGCTACTGAGGACCGTCCCGGGTAGGTCAACATGTGTCAATAAGGAGATACAACCTGATAAGCTCATTTATATTTCCACACAGAATATATCAAGGATATATATATAACAAGCATGAATGTAAATATGATCATCATACAATGTCCCCAAATCGTTAAATGCAAATAATAAATATATCCATACATAAAATAAGGTGCCAACATCCCTCGAACGTAGGTAAAATATCATACAATACTAAATGTCCAAAATATTACAGTCTATGGAAAATAGCTACCTATTTCTCTGTATCAAATCCCAGAATACTGTCAATCCTAGCACCAAAGGAAAAGAATTATGTCTTGTCGAACCAACTATGTTGTCTTGAGAATCTGCTGCATAAAATGCAGCGTGAGCGTTTGAATGCTCAGTAGAAATACTATTCTTAACTAACAATGATAATATCGATGCATAAGTTATTTAGTTCAAATTTCACAAACACATGCATATGTGGTTCAAGAATCATACAAATATCCGCAGTTAATACATATATCAAAATTTCACAAGTACAAATATCATTCATGCCCATGATTCATCTATTATATGTTCCATATGAAGATGAGTTTTCTCTGACTCTTTCCCATTCATCATAACAATAGCTGATATAGGAGTTTTCTTTGACTCTATCCATAACATCATAACCATAACCGATAGAGGAGTTTTCTCTAACTCTATCCATATCATCATAATATCAACTGACAGAGGAGTTTTCTCTGACTCTGTCTCAATCATATCCACATATATATACAATCCACATAACATAAAACAGATCAATCATGGCATCATATCAGCATAAAACAATATCATGGCATACTTGCATATTCTAACCATAACATTTCATATAAAAAGGAAGAATTATGCATCAACATTTATAAAATGGTTTTCATGTTTATCAACACAAGTAAAGCCTCAAAAATAAAACTATCATCAGTATTAGTAAGAATATGTGTATTCCTACCTCAACGATTAAGTCTACATCCAACTTTTACATATAAATGCTAGTTACGATGCATAATGGTCGTCCCATGGGTTTCCCATATCTGAAAATGAAGATAAATAATATATACAATCTCATTTAGGATGAGCCTCTAAAGAAGAAAATAAAACAGCTGAAAATGCATCATTAGTCGACTAGTCACCCATGATTAGTCGACTAAGAAACCTTTCATCGACTAATCACCATCGTTAGTCGACTAACGAGAGGTCAGTAGCCAAACTTGAAAATCCAGATGAGTTAGTCGACTAGTCCTAGTCGATTAGTCGACTAGTCCTAGTCGATTAGTCGACTAATGACCTGCGAAACCCAGATTTTCGAACTGCACAAACTCAAATCCATACCCAAACTCAAATACTCAACACCAAAGCTCAAAATCCAACAAAATAGCTTTAAACCAACTTGATCTAGCACTTTTATACACATCCAAAGCTCATACTCAAGATTAAAGATCAAGTTTCAACCAAAAACCCATAAAACTCATTTATAACACCCAAAACATTCAAATATACACAAAGTACCCATATTTTCTCAACCAAAACCTTCAAACCTCACTCAATGTAGCCCGATCTACCTCTATCCACAACCCACAACCAACCATTCCTCATATTCACAAGTTTAACACTCAAAACCCAAAAATGGGTTTTAAAGAAAACGAAAATGTGAGGGGAAGAAGAAGAAAGAACTTAAGAAATAAACATGCCTACCTTTCTCCGGCGAGTCTACGGCGTCCACGAGCTCCAACACTAGGTAACTCCCTTCTCTCCCTCTCTCCCGTCTCTACACCCTCTCTCGGCTCCCTCCTCTCCTCAGCCGAAAATGAGAACAAGGGGATGGAGGGGTTTTGTTATTAAAAATGCCAAATGGCAATTTTGTAAATAAATAATTTTTTTTTTTTTTGCAAAAAAATCAATAAAATAATGATTTAAAATTTGGGTTTTCACAGATAAGGAGGGTCACGGCCCTAGGGTATTCTCACTCTTCTATTTTGTCTCTTCTTTTAATGATGAGTGGGAGGCTTAGTGCTAGCATGTCCCATCAAGTAGTATTTATAGAGAACCTCTAGGGTTTCTATTTAATACTTATTTCCAAATATAATTTAATTCCTTAATTATTAACAATTAATAATAAGGCTATTAGTTAAATTATAATTAGGAAATTCCCTTCTCTCTTTAATTCAAGAGACTCACTTATGCTCTTTGTTTGTGTGTGACCCATTGGGTTCACCCCAACCTAATAGTGGTTCGGAACATCTCATGTTCCCTAAAATAGAAACTTTCTATTTTTGGTTCGATTGGAACAATTCCAATTTTGCCCTCAATGATAACACTTACCATTAAACATTCACTAGTCATGAGTGACATCTAGCAACCTATCATGACGTACCCTAGGTTTAGGTGAATAGCAAAACTATATGAACCCTTCATGTTACTTAATCCTTCATCCCCTAATGCCACTGTTAAGATAATAGGTATGGTGATCTGTCAAACCCTATCTTAGCGCCTTAATATATGTTCCACAAAATATAATCTCAATGAGGTAAATGCAGTGAAACTCTTTTCACTGTTTACCTATCACTCTGGCCAGAGATTCACTTTGAGAGTTATCTTTGTGAACTGATCTTGACATTCTCTCTCATCTAGTGAGAGTGATGATTCCTTATTGCACACTCATCTATCTTCATACATAATTTATTAGAGCCAATAAATACAGATTACATCCTTATAGTGGAGGCTGTACGAGATACTATCAAACCCTAGTAACCTATGCATAAGATAGTTATGGTGTCTCAGGTCTAAGGACTACCAATTTAAATGGACGTAACAAAAAAATATTCTTTTTGACTTAATCTCCATAGGAACATTCTAGTAGATCATGTTCAGTGTACATATTCTCTAATATGCACCCACAGATTAACTAAAGTGTCACTACACTGATAGGAAAGACTACATATCCTCCCATTGGAGTTAGTTTAAATCTTGTGCTACTCTTAGTGGTTTATAAAAGGTACTCTTTAATAAACCTATGAGGAGGAACTGTTTAAAATAAATGATTATGAGAAATATCAGTCTCTCTATCTTAACAACTTGAAATGCATATTTTTCTTTTCATTCATTCATGGACTTTATCATATATATAATTAAATATACAAGACAATTTATGCCTTCTAATTAATATAATATGAAACAGATATGCTCTTTAGGATTGGTTTTAGGGCATATCTCTAACACATTTCATATTTGAAAACCATTCCTGTAAAGCATATAATATAAATCTTATATCATTAATGTTAGAGAGGTTTAGTATCCTACCTTAACTAGGGCAAAAAACCAATCCTAGCAGTGTCCTGTGAAATATAGGCTAGCCAGTGAAAGGATAGTCCTTAGGATTATCTTAATATGAAAGAAAAATGATAAAGAATACACATCAAACCCTTGACTATGCAACTTATCCTCAAAATCAGAAACTAGCCCTCACAAGCTTTCCATACATATAAAGAAAGCCAAAAATGGAGACATGATGCAAAAGTTATACTCAAATGAATAATTAAAGAAGGAATAAAGAAGCTGCAGAGCTTCATTACCGATAATACTGCGACTTGCTGCCACACGAAGAAAACATGCATTACCGATAATGTTAGGGAGCATTATCGGTAATGGCTACTCTCTGCCCAAGCCAGTGAACTGAGGCCGAAATATGTTCTCTGTCCCGTTCTAACAGAGTGCCCTGTTAGAACAGCTTAGCAAGCACATTCTAACGGCCAAGCTTGAGTTTGCCTATTTTCAAGATAAAACAAGTTTAATCAAAACTAAGGCAAAAATGGCTTGAACCAACCACGAAGGCATCCTAGGGACTTAACATAGAGTGCAAAAAAAAAAATGTCCTAAAGTCCATTCAGGTTATAATCAAGATCCAGAAGAGTTTAACCTATAGAGAGATTTATACAATTAAATCCTAACATTCTCACACAAGAATTATAACAAAGTCTTCACAAAAGAGTCTCCAATTCTTGTGCTTGGCTTCATCCTTGAACATCCACAATGCCAATGCTCTTTGCTTCATGCTCCTTAGAGATTAGGCAATTAATCCACTTGAGCCTAGCTTCAATGATCTTCCCAATTCATGCTTTGAGTTTGGCTTTCCTCATTGCCATCTTGGTTTTTATCTTGCAAATTTACACTAAGATGCAAATCATTAAAAAACACAAAATAATGTTTGTTATCATCAAAACCATACAACAAAGCTAGATTAAAGCCACAAGGCTAACAATCTCCTTCTTTTTGGTGATGTCAAATATTATATATGATTAGTATATAAAACAAATAAAGTAATGAAGGCTTCATAAAAGATCTCCCTAACAATATGCATAAGCATGGCATCAATAAATACTTAATAAAGCATATACATAGATGATGCAAAACATATCTATGATGCTCATATGATCATATAAAACATGCATCACTAAACAAGCATATTAGCCAACAAAATAAACGTTTGTTAATCATCAAAACTTTGATCAATAAGGTCATGAATGTAGCGATAAGGCTAACAGTGAACAATGACCCATGACCAACTTACAACTTGATTTTATTTTGGCAATCGGAATTAGCCAACACATAAATGAAAAACCTAATAAACTTCCATTTTGTCAATTTCATGACAAAACACCAACAAAACGATTACATGTAAGATGAAATACTCGAAAAACCACGAAAATGACTCTCCCCTTACATATACAGTGAAATAGCCATATGCCTTCCATTACAACTCAATTGAACCAAAAAAAAAAAAGGACTCATCATTCTAATGCACTTAGCCTTGAGCTGTAATTGATGCTTGAACCTATTTTTGCACACATGTTAAATAACATACCTTATTCAGCATAAAAGAATATGAAAATTAAAATCAGCATAAGTAAACAAGTATCAATGCAAAATAACATAAGCAAGAACAATTGCATGACATTAACAAGGAGTTTAAGTGCATAAGAATCAATAAAAAAAAAAAAACTATAACACAAAAAAATTACTCTACTTACTCCCCCTTAAATCAAATCGACTCTCCAATTAAATCATCCATAATCATCTTCCTTTTTTTGTCACGAATAGATAAAGAAAACCAAAAATCTTTTCTAAACAAGAAGAAGAGAAGAGAGCAAAGGAGCAAGAAAAAAAAAACTATATTTAAAGAAGGTACCATATAAAAAATTTAACACATTATGATAAGATATGAATCTTATAGAACATGTATGTACGCATTAAACCTATTCAATCTCAAATAAATGAACTATAACACATCCGAAAAGAATTAAGTCTTAATCACTTAGCAATGCATAAAGATAAGTCCACAAAAAAATTACATGATGTGTGTATGTGAACTAAATTAACATGAATCAAGACTAAAAAGTCATAGTTGTTCAAACGTAGTCCGCAAATCTCCAACTCTACTAGATTTTACCAGCAAAGAGGAAAAACTTAGTCCTTTGATCAACGTTTAAGAGAGAGAGGAAAGCAGGCCAGTATTTAAAGAAATAAAAGAGAAACTGAAAGAGAGAAAGATAAAAGGATAGGGCTAAGAAGAGACGGTATCGAAAAAAGGAAACCATGTTTCGTACAATCAATAGAGAGGCCAGACTGAAAGAATACGATAAGGGAACGCAGCGGAAGGTAGGATTTAAAATTTTTCCCAATGTATTCATCCAAGAATCAACTCAATCGATAAAACGAATCAAACAATTAATTGAACAAGAATTAAAAGCTTACTTGATATGTTCCTTTGCGATGCTCTCTTTACTTTGATGATAGTCCTCGCGAAATCCAAGCCCCAAAAGTATGATGGCCTCCAACGATAGTCCACAAGAACACAAGAGTAATTAAACTTTCTTGATTTTTCAACACATTGAAAAACCAAGCTTGGAGAGGGAGAGAGAGAGAGAGTGGCGGCTTAGAGAGAGAAAGCTCTTTGATGAGTTAAAAACTTAATGAACTATTAGGGTTCCCTCTCTTTAAATAGACTTCTCCTCTTTTTAGGGTGTTTGGTTACTAGTGCTAGCATGACCATTAACCCCATTTAGGTTACTAACACTCTTGAATTAGATATCCTTTTGACTCTTAATTAATTAACCATTAATTAATTAAAGTCAAACATATATTAATAAGAGTGTACCGCTCTCACAAGTTTAAGAACGTCACTTATGTCCTTATGTGTGTGACCCATTGGGTTCATCCCAACCTAGTAGTGGCAGGGGACATCTCAATGTCTCCCAAAATAGAAACTTTCTATTTTTAGGTTCGATTGGAACAATTTCAATTTTGCCCTCAATGATAACTCTTATCATTAGGCCTTCACTAGTCATGAGTGACATCTAGCAATATGTCATGACGTACCCTAGGTGTGGGTGAATATACGAACGTGTAAATGAACCCTTCGTGCTATAGATAATCCTTCACCAAACAATGTCTTGATTAAGCTAGTTGGGTATGGATTCATGTCAAACCCTTACTTAATCATATGTCACAAATTCACTAGAGTATAATCTCAATTAGGTATACCCTTGAAACACTTTTCTTGGTAACCTTCTGTTTTGGCCAAAGACTCCATTGAGATAGTATCTGTGAACTAACTAAGACATTCGCCCTTTCATATTAAGGGTGGTGATCCTCTATTTCACACTCACCTATCTTCATACATAACTCACTAGAGCCAATGAGCACCGATTACATCTTATGATTAAGAGTGTACGAGATACTATCAAACTCTAGCAATTCATGTATAAGATAACAAGTGGTGTCTCAAGTCTAAGGATTACAATTGTGACTATACACATGAGCAGCTTTTGACATACAAGTAGAATTCCACAAGCTGTACTCATATTGGTCACGTTCGGTGTACTTGTTCTCTAACAAGCACCCACAGGTTTACTATAGTGTCTCTAGACAGATGGTTCGAGACTCACCATCCTCCCATGGAGCAAGTAAAACCTGAGCTAATCTTAACGGTTTATAATCGTCCAAATAAATAAACCTATGATCAGGAACTAGTTTAGGATAGATGTACTTGAAAGTTATAAGTCTCTTTATCTCAACACTTGAGATATAATTCTCTTTCATATTATCCAAGAACTTTATCGTGAACAGTAATTAAACACAAGTTTACATGATAAAATTAGCCATATCATAAATGAATAATGTTCCATACAAGATAATATAATGAAATATAAAACCCTAAATACAACTTAACAATTGGTTTTAGGGCACATATCTAACAATCTCCCACTTGCACTAAATCCAATTAGTGATATACTTCATCCCCATCTTCTCAAGATGTCGATCCAAGACCTTCTGGGTAAGAGCCTTGGTAAGTGGGTCTGCGGTGTTATCCTCAGATGTTACTCTTTGCATACTGATATCTCCTCGCTCTATGATCTCTCGAATCATGTGGAAACGCCTTTTAATGTGTTTGGATTTCTGATGTGACCTCAGTTCCTTGGCTTGAGCTATAGCCCCATTGTTGTCACAATACATAGGTATAGGTGACTCAATGGCTGGAACTACTTCAAGTTTTGAAATGAACTTCTTGATCCAAACAGCTTCCTTGGTAGCTTCGGAGGCGGCTACATACTCAGCTTCTATAGTGGAATCTGCTGTAATAGACTGCTTACAGCTCTTCCAACTAAACACACCACCATTTAAGGTGAATAAATATCCAGATATAGACTTTCTATCATCTATATCTGACTGAAAGTCAGAGTCAGTGAAATCATCTACTTTAAACTCATCTCCTCCATAGACAATAGCCAAATCTTTAGTCCTTCTTAAGTACTTAAGGATGCCCTTGACTGCCACCCAGTGTGCCTCACCTGGGTTAGACTGATATCTGCTGACAACACTTACAGCATGACTGATATCAGGTCATAGCATAGCATACATAAGACTCCCCACAGCAGAAGCATAAGGGATCTTACTCATATGCTCTCTCTCTTGATCTGTCTTAGGAGACATATCCTTGGAGAGATGAATTCCATGTCTAAATGGAAGTAAACCCTCTTGGAATTCTCCATACTGAACCTCTTCAGTATTTTATCTATGTACATGGATTGTGAGAGACCGAGCAACCTCTTAGATCTATCTCTATAGATCTTTATGTTAGAGGTATGCCCTAAAACCAATCCTAAAGGGCATATCAATTTCATATTATATTTATTTGAAGGTACAACTTATCGTATGTATTTATATATATATATATGATAAGGTCCATGAATAAATGATAGGAGAAATATGTATCTCAAGTTGTTGAGATATGGAGACTCATATTTCTCGTACACATTTATTCTAAACAAGTTCCTACTCATAGGTTTATTAAAGTGGATATTTAATAAACCGTTAAGAGTAGCACAGATTTAAACTAGCTCCAATGGGAGGATAAGTAGTCTTTCCTATCGGTGTAGTGACACTATAGTTAATCTGTGGGTGCATATTAGAGAATATGTACACTGAACATGATCTGCTAGAATGTTCTTATGGAGATTAGTCAAAAGAATATTCTTTTGTTACGACCATTAATTTGGTAATCCTTAGACCTGAGGCACCATAGTTATCTTATGCATAGGTCACTTGAGTTTGATAGTATCTCGTACATCTTTAACCACAAGGGTGTAATCGATACTCATTGGCTCTAGTAGGGTTATGTATGAAGGTAAATGAGTGCGCAAGAAGGAATCATCACTTTCATCTTTGATGAGAGAGAATGTCAAGGTTCGTTCACAAAGATAATTCTCAGTGTGAAATCCATGGCCATGGTGATAGGTAAACTGTGAAAAGTGTTTCATGAGTTTATCTTATTGAGAATTATATTTTGTGGAACATTTAACAAGTTGTTAAGATATGGTTTGACTTAATAACCATGCCTGAATATCTTAACAGTGACATTAGGGGATGAAGGATTAAGTAACATGAAGGGTTCATATGGTTCCGCTATTCACCCACACCTAGGGTACGTCATGATATGTTACTAGATGTCACTCATGACCAGTGTAGGCCTATTGATAAAGTGTTATCAATGAGGGCATAATTGGAATTATTCCAATTGAACCTAAAAATAGAAACTTTCTATTTTAGGAAACATAGAGATGTCCCTGTCCACTGCTAGGTTGGGATGAACCCAAAGGATCACACACATAAGGACACAAGTGAGTTCTTTAAGTTAGGAGAGGGGTTAGTTTCTAATTAATGTAACTTACTTGGTCTCTTTAGTTAAGTGTTAAATAAAGAGGACTAAGTTGCAAAATATTAGAAACCCTAGTATTTATTTATAAATACATAAGGTGAGGGTGCATGCTAGCACAAGTCCATCCAAACCCTAAAAAGGAAGAGTGGTTTTCATAATTCCCTAGAGGAGGCCGGCCCTAGTGTGCTCTCTCCTCCCATGGCCGAATTCCACTCTCTCCCTCTCAAGCTTGGTTTGTTCAAAGGTTGCTCATTCCAAGAAGCTTATGGAATCTTGGGTTCGTGTGGATACCTTGGAGGCTTCATACACTTTGAAGCTAGGATGCGATCGAGGTTTCATTAATGACAAATCAAGTAAGCTTGTTTTAATTTTGTTTAATTCATATTCTTGATTTATATTCATAATCCAATGTTTGAGTTCGATTCTTTGTTTGATTATGAGTAAGGATTCATCTTCTATAAAAAAAAATTTGTATTCCTTCCGCTGCGAATCCTTGTTGCTCATATTCTTTCACTTTATACCCAGTATGTAGGTTGCTTCTCCCAAATCCTTCATGGAGAAGTTGCTAGAGAGCCAAAGTTTTACTAATGAAATCATTCCTACATCATTCCCAATGATTAGGATGTCGTCCACATATAGGACCAAGAATGTGACTGCACTCCCACTAACCTTCTTATACACACATGGTTCATCCACATTCTGAAGGAAGCCAAACGATTTGACTGCTTCATTGAATCGAATGTTCCAACTTTGAGAAGCTTGTTTTAGTCCATAAATGGACCGATGTAGCTTGCACACTTAGTGGTCCTCACCACTGGATATAAAGCCCTTAGGCTGTTCCATATAAAAATCTTCCTCAATGTTACCATTTAGGAAGGCGGTCTTTACATCCATCTGACATATCTCATAGTCATAGTGTGCGGCTATAGCCAACAAGATCCTGATAGATTTTAGCATAGCTACTAGCGAAAAGGTTTCCTCATAGTCAACGCCTTGCTTCTGATTATATCATTTTGCCACTAATCTAGCTTTGTAGGTCTCTACCTTTCCATCCGAGTCTATCTTCCTTTTGTAAATCCATTTACAGCCTATAGGTACTATACCCTCAGGTGGATTTACCAAAGTCCAGACTTGGTTAGAATACATCGAATCCATTTCAGATTTCATGGCATATTTCCATCTACTCGAGTCGATGTCCAACATCGCTCCCTCGTATGTAGTAGGATCATCTGGATGTTCCTTGTCACCAAGAAACAGCTCCTCTCTCATCTCATGAAGATACCCATATTTATTTGGAGGAGCAGATATCCTACTAGATCTATGAAGTGGTGGTGTAACAGTAGGTTCTGCCTCAACAGGGGCAGGGGTGGTATCAGTGTTGATCTGTGAACTCTCGGATAATTCCTTGAGATCTATCACTTGATCTTTACCTCATTCTTGAATAAACTCTTTTTCTAAGAAGACGGCAAACTTACTAACGAAGACTTTCTCTTCACTAGTGTGATAGAAATAGTATCCCAAAGACTCTTTTGGATCCCACAAATCTACATTTGTTCGATCTTGCTTCCAATTTGGTTGCATTTTGGTTCTTAACGTATGCAACAGAACCCCAAACCCTCAGATGCTTCAGGCTTGGTTTCTTCCCATACCACATCTCATATGGAGTCTTAGGGACAGACTTGGAAGGAACCCTGTTCAACAAATAAGCAGCCGTCTCCAATGCATATCCCCAAAAGGATATTGACATATCAGTGTAACTCAGCATCGATCGTACCATGTCAATCAAAGTACGATTTCTCCTTTCAGATACACCATTAAGCTGAGGTGTACCAGGAGGAGTCCACTGCAATAATATGCCAGCCTCAGTCAGATGATCCAAAAACTCAGTGGTTAAGTATTCTCCTCCTCGATCCGATCGAAGATCTTTAATACTTTTGCCAGTTTGTTTCTCCACTTCAGCTCTGTATTCTTTGAACTTTTCAAAGGATTCAGATTTGTGCTTCATAAGATACACTGTACCTAACCGTGAGTGATCATCGGTAAAGGTAATGAAGTAGGTGAAACCACCCCTGGCAACCTTGTTTAAAGGTCCACATACATTAGAATGTATTAACCCTAGTATGTCTCCTGCCCTCTCACTGTGACCAGTAAAGGGCGATTTGGTCATTTTACCCATGAGACAAGGTTCAAAGGTAGGTAAGGGTACAAGTACATATGAGCCCAATTGCCCATCCTTACCTAACCTATTAATCATTTCCTCACTAATATGACCTAATCTTAAATGCCATACATAGATTGAGTCATTTGCATCACGAGGTCTTTTATGCCCTTTAGCATTATGATTCTTCTCTAAACAGTTTATACTATCATCTATGTTCAAGAAATATAGACCGCTTAGATATATGCCAGAACCTACTAACTTATTTCCAAAAGAAATAGTACAACCATTCCTATTGAAAACAAATTCATAGCCAGAATATGTTAAGGATGAAACCGAAACAATGTTCCTGACTATACCTGGCATAAACAAACAGTCTTCTAATTTTAGAACATGTCTTGATGGTAAAATTAGGTCACAAGTCTCAACAGCTAATGCAAGCAACGTTTGCCCTATTTCCTACTCGAAGGGAAACTTGATCTCGACCCAATTGTCTGCTTCCTCTAAGTTCTTTAATATTGTTATATATGTGAGAACTAGCACCGGTATCCAATACCCAAGAGCAAGCAGAGCTAACTGATAGATAAAATCCTGAATTAGGAACTATTCCTAATTCTTTAGACAGCTCATTGTTACAAGATTCAGTCAAACGATGGTCAAATTCATTTTCGGATATTTGTTTGAGTATAACCATGATATCTATAAAAGTAAGTAACAGATTAATATATTTCATTAAACCATAATAACTTGGTCTTTAGTTTTATGGTGTCTCCCACTATTTTATCAAATCCCATACACCCTCTATAGGATTCGAGAATTCAAAAAATTGAATTCTTAATGGGGATTGGGGTCCCATTTGAACTAGTGAACCTCACATGATAGTTTCTTGATCACTAATCCAAAGGGGTGGATAACTCTTTATCCAATGCTTCACTAAGCAAGTTTCAACCTTCATTTAGCCTCTAAATTACAGTAACCTCACATAATAGTTTCTTGGTTAGTGTACCTTAGTTAAATCACACCTACCATTCACATGAGTGTGGTCAATTGAATGTGGCATCCCTCACATAATAGTTTCTTGGTAAGCCCCATTATCGCACCTCATGATATCCAATATGTAATAAGCTGGTTTGAACCTTCATAATGAATGTGTTCCCACATATCTGCAGCCTAACACATACACCATAAAGATTCACCTATCTTGTAATGGTAGGAGGTTGGGATAAAGCACTCATATGCCTCTTCCTTACAATTTAATTTTGAAATTGAGGGGTATTTAGGTCTCATCAGAATATTAACATACATCACATGCATTTATATATCACAAATATATTATTAATCATTCTTTATTATTAGTACTTTAATGATACTCCCACTATCCATAAAGGAACGGGACATTATCATCAAAGACATATAATAATATGGTTAAACGGGCCCCTAAAGCATACATCTAACATATATATGGGCCTAATGGAAAGATTAAGGACTTTTTTTAGGTTGGGCCCAACTAGAGCCAATAGTTGAGCCCTAGGTCTTATGTGGGTTAGTGATCGCAATTTTAACCTGTAACTATTACATAAAAGAAAAGATCTTCTCAAGGTCTTCTCTTTGTCCTCCCACTGTTCCATGCATCCTCGGGTCCACCATGTACCGTCTCGATCTTTGATGTACAATTACATAAATGAAGAAAAGGTATAAAGGAATAGGGGATACATAACAAAGGAGGGAAATAGGCATGCAAGCCCATAATTAAAATTACTTCACAAATAATTTAAACTACTTTAAATTACAACCCATAAAACATCACATCACATGCGGCCAATCACATCCATATTAATTGGTCTTTAAGTCCATAACTTTCCATATTTTAATTTAAACAATCACATTGCATAAATTAAAGAAACAAAGGAACAAGTAATAAATGGCAATGGCATATATTGAAGACATGTTTTAATCTATTTTTCATCCCATGAAAATAGATATCAATTTTAATCGAATTAAAATTAAGTAACTCTTTACTTTAGTGTTTTCTCTAAAACACCAAGAATCAGCCCCTGTTTTGCATTAATTATTTGCACTATTTAAAACAACCTTTTAAATTCAAGAACACTTCATTTCACTAGGATTTGCAGTGTTCTTTCCAATGGCAGGGGTCTCGTTAAGTGATTCCAACGTTTGATATCACTTTAAAGCGCTTTGTGACTGTTACTCCAAATCGTGACAGATTTGAGCATAAGTCACAAAATGCTTATCGCGGCTATTTAAAGTCAAAAATAAATGATGGGAACTATTCCTACATTTAGTTAAGACCTTATGTTAGTGAAGTTGATAGGTGGCCTGCTGTAAAAACCATTATAAATGAATTAAAATGAATTTACAACATGACAGTAACTGCTGCCCAGAAAACAGCACACTGTTTATGACTTTATAAAAACTATAAATCATATTAAAACTATATATTTTCATGTTCTAACCATTAGGACAATTCAATATATCATTGTGGATGATCCCTAAGCATTTTAATCCAATTAAAAAGCCCAACACCAAGTGTTTAATCCTAAATCCCATATATGGCAATTAGGGTTTCCAAAACCCAATTTCACATTCATTCTATTTATCTTCACACTTTTTGATTTACAATCTTTTCAAACAATTTTATAATTAAGAAAATCATGTAATAAAACATTTGTGAAGAGTCAAGAATGAAATCAAGGGCCACAATTGGCCGTGACACACTTAGGGTCCTAAACTCTAGTGTGGCCGAATTCCATAAGAGGGTTGGGGTTTAGGGTTTTATGATTTTGACCTTTTAAGATTCAAGAATCAAAATAATCAAATCATAAATTAGGGTTTCCTTAAAACCCAATCATATCATCCAATATTAGGGTTTCCAATTTTAAAAGATCCCAATTTATACAATCTTGACAAATCAAGAAAGTGATTAAAATTGCATCTTTACAAAATATGAAACTTTCTTGATCAATCAAGACTTTCTTGATTATTAAGAATGCAGCCACTTATTCATCAATTAATCCCATTAATCAATATATGAATCAACTCACAATTATCCTATTTAACATCACATATCAAAAT
>JAESVK010000383.1:220566-230566 GCA_017140935.1 Hamamelis virginiana
CGCTTTAAAGTATCTACTAAATGAAAAAAAGCTCTTTGATTTAATCGTAGTTGACTATGAGTCTTTTCATTGCTCTCATATAATAACCTATGTAAGTACACTGTCCTTTCTTGATCTCTATTTTGCCGAGGTTGCCGTATGTGTTTTCGTGTAACAACTTTTATTGCCGTTAGAGTTGCAACTACTGTAGCAACTAGTGCAGCAACTTTTAACTTTTTCTTCCGTTTTAACTTCTCTTCAAATGATGGCATCTTCCTACCAGGAAAAAAAAATGATAACAAGCATTACAATTAAAGATAGTAGTTAAATTTATGTTTTCACACTATCAAGATTATTAAATGCTTCACTCAAAAAATAAAAATAAAAATAGAATAAAAAATTATTGAATGAGCTTATTCAATTTAAGCCCATTGATATGAGTGTTAGCCAATGTGAGATCCCTGTTCAGTGCCAATGTGAGATCCCTGTTCAGTATTAATAAAAACAATGTAACCCAAGAGATCCCTGTTCAGTGCCTAAAGTAATCCCTCATGTTTGGTATCCAAGAGTCCAAGTTCTCCAAATTAATCATCACGTTTGGTTTGTTTTTACTTTCATCCCACCAAGGTATATCAAGATTATTGGATTTATCATGAAATAAAGAAAAATATTAATAAAAAGCATTTATGAAGAACAAAAAAGAGAAAAAAAGTCATCTTCCAAACATACCAGAAATCTTATTGCCCTAATCCAAAAGATTGTTGAAGGTGTCTTCAATAGAAAAGATAGAAGCTTCGTACTTGGAAAATTTTGGCTCCAATTGATGTAGTGCATTTGGATGGAGAGAAACCCTAAAGAGATGGAGAAGATGAGGAGAAATTTCAGAGATATTAAGAAGAGAAAGTGCTTTTTGAAGAGGACATGAGTCCAGACGAAGACTCTGCTTCAGAACTAGCTTTGGAGCTTTTGTTTTATATATAACTAATCTAAAAATAAGCGCGAGGCAAATCCCGAGCGGGAAATCTCAATTACGGAGAGTTTTGGAATTATAACTCTTATGTCTTGCTTGGGACTTTGAAAACCTACATTTGTTAAGAATTTAAATTTCATGGATATTTCAAGTCCCGCCCCAAAAAGTCAAAAGAACAGGTTCAAATTACTAAAATCCCGGGATTTATAAAATCCTCTTATCAATTCCAACCAAAAGAACACACACTTATTGGAGTCATAGACAGCACCAATTTAGGTTCAAATCTCGACCAATAATGCTATATACTCCAAAGATTATTCCCAAATAAATTGTAACCCTTCATTCATTTTAGAAAGAGAAATTGCTAAGAAAGAAAAAAGGTTGGATGATTCCCATATCATTTGGAATAAGATTTTTTGGATATATAGTATTTTCCAATCTCGACCAAAGAATGGCAAAACTTGCCAAGATGCCATTAAAAATGACACTGGCATCTCCTTGTTATGCTTAGGATACGTTGAAGGTCGAATGCAATTTGTAACTCAAATCTAAAGGTACCCTTTTCCTGCTAATCTCAGACCTTTAAATTATGCTTTGCATTTACATTGATTAAAATGGACTTGAGGCTTGGTGTTTGCTGTGATTTTTTATCAGAAAAAAGAAAGAAAGAAAGAAAGAAAGAAGAAATGCTATTTGCTTTTGAAGTGGGAAGTAGCATAGACAAAGTAAAGATTCAAATTTCTTGTTTAAATTGGGAAATTATATAAATTATATGCTATCGAAATCGGTGTAAGAATTCAAACAACTTTTTAACTCAAGTGAAAAAAATGAAATCCTTATGAAGTTAGCTACTCATAAATCATGTCGGATAGAGTTTTAGTGTCATAATTGTATTTCTAATCTCTTGAATCTTGATAATGCACATGCTAGAGAGACTATGGTCGGAGGTACCTAATCAATCATCATAATCCAAATAATAACTTAAAACTATTCCAAGTGACCTACACAGAACCCTAAGCATCTGAGCAACCAATAAATTCAACATCAAATTTTAAAATTAAGGAAAAAGAAAATCAAAGATCAATTCCCACATCAACTATATGACAACAGACGATGTTTTATTTAGATGACATTTTATTCAACAGTGAAAAGAGTCTAGTTTACACAGACAACAGATTTTTCGCCATTATCAGCCACTTCCATTCGGTGCTACTTTCGCTGAGACTTGAGTTCCATCACCCTCTCTTCAGTACTCTTCAGTGCTTTACCATAGATGCTTATTAACTGAAAACAACAATTATTCATAACTTAATTAGCATCTGGGGCCAAAGTCTCACCCACATCACTAATGGTTAGTGTCGCCCTTTCATGAATTGAAATAACACGGCATTCCACACCGACTTTGGGGAAGAATGATTTCTAATGACCTAGTTGAGGCACATATTCTCTGGTCTCAACATCAATAAGCAGATTTTCAATGGTCATATGAAACCATTCTTCTTCTCAAACACCTCAAATAATCCACTAGAATGCCTTAATCCCCCTCCAGATCAACATCAATTGAAATAGAAGAAATTCTCTAAAGTTATAATCAACAAAAGAAACAGATTGAAGAATAGCCATCAAACCTACCTCATCAAGTTCTTCAGGGGAGATAATAAGGGGAGGACACATCATTATGTTATCTCCCGCAACGCGCACCAACATCCCGTGCTTCTCACACTGTAACCCAAAATATGTGCCTATCCCTATGATTCCAATCATGAACAAGTATTATTAAAATGGGGGAGATAAATATGCATGACAAAACCCAGATGATTGAAGCTTGCATGTAGCCTCTCTCTCTCTCTCTCTCTATATATATATATATATGTGTGTGATACACGCACACATGTACAGACATAATATTCTCACTTCTCATAAAACCAACTAATTAAGGATGGCTATAAATAGAAAAGGAAAGGTGGAACTTGCCCCATTCAGGAGGGAACGGATCATTAGGAGACTTGTTGTCTGTGAACTCAGTACCAATAATTAAGCCAGTTCCCCGTATCTGCAGAATCAGGTGAGCTATGCAAGGTAAACTGTCTAGTAATCATATATTCTCTTAATTACCTCAATACAAATTTAAGCACTCAAGAAACAAAATGTACCTCCCCAATGATGGGACTGTCAGAATAGGCTTTTATCCCATCCTGAAACTTTGGGGAAATGCTCTTTACTTGCTCAACAATATTTCTTTCCCTAGAAATGAATGACACAAATTTTGATGAAAATATAGTTTATATGGGAGCTACTCAACAAAACAGTTCGTATTTGAATCATAGATCGTGAAGCAAAATACGCAAATATATATCACTTGTACCCTGTCCTGACTACCACTAGATGGACCTCATCAAGGATAACCCCTAGGCCGGAAAATAACTTAAGCAGATGGCTTTGGCGGCTTTGGCCCATCTATTTGAAGATGTTATTACTTGTACCAAAACAAAAAAGGAGGGTAAAAAAGAGAAAAAGTTTTAAAAAACAAAAGGATAGAAAGAAAAGAGAAAGAGAACGCTCAACAGGAACAAAGTAAAAGAAGATGGTCCAATATCATCTGCGCATCTTAAATCTTTGCCTTGTAGATATCTTACAGGGTTGAAACCAAATGTTTGGTCCACTCATCCTGAAAACAGGTTTCCTCATGACATTTAACTTTCCAAAATTTCTACCAAGTGAGCAAAAGGGAACTTACTTGTAGATCTTGAGTGTTTCTAATGCAACTGCACAGGTTACAGGGTGGCCAGAATAAGTAAATCCATGAGAGAAAGCACCTGACACAAATGAAATGAAATTAGGAGAAGCACCCAATGCCACTGCCGCCACGATCACCACCACTCAAACAACAACAATCAATTAAGAGTCTCTTGATCTACTTAGTATATTATAATACCAAGTTTGATGCTTTGATCATTTATGACTTCTGAAATTTCAGGGCTCACAAGAACGGCTCCAATGGGCAAATATGCAGAAGAAAGTGCCTGGGAAACCCAATGGAAAGGTATATAAGTACTATTTTCAGGTATCACCAATCTAGCAATCCATCTGTTTACTTGAATATTGTCTAACTTTACCTTTGCTATAGTGACAAGATCTGGTTTGATGTTGTATTTGTCACACCCAAATGTTGTTCCAAGCCTTCCAAACGCACAGATTACCTTAAATAAAATGAAGGATGAAAGCCTGAGATAAGAACCAGCATTAAAGAGCTAGTTGATATTATATTAAAAATATGGACAGAATTACTACATACCTCATCCGCAACAAAGAGAATATCATATTTTTTTAGAACAGCTTGAATCTGCAACAAATATGAAACGCATGGTAGTTAAACATGTGTACATGTGTGTTAGAGAGAAAAAAAAATAAAAAAAATAAATAAATAGAAACGAGGATGGGGGAGAATGTAGTGCATTGCAAGGAAAATCAAAAGACAGCCAAAATACAGAACGAGTGTTAATAGCCAATCTAAACTGAAACATATCGATGAGAAATAAAGGACATTTTACTTGGTTATTATTTTGCAGTAGTAGGGACATTTTTGCTTCTTGGTGTTGATTATAAAGCACTGGAGGGATAGAAACCCAATCAGTCTTTCCATTCCTTCTCCTCAACTTCTCCTTTCCTTAATTTTAATTTCTTCTTCACTGACAACTTATCTTGCTTCTTAATCGAATATTTCATAATACCAACTTGGTATGAAAGCAGAAAAGTAATCTAAGAATACAGTCAAACAAAAAAGTGCGGACCCCAGCTGACTGTGGTTATCAGTCCTACAGATGCTGAATTAGCAGCAAACATCAGTTAGGTTGAAACATATCAGTTGGTTTGACTTCTCATCCTCTACCTATCAGTAAGTTTTCAGCTTAATCAGAGATCCATTGCTTGACTTCTTCCTTCATTTTTGCAGTTCTGAAATTCATTCACTTGGCTTGTCAAAAGGCTTAAGTCCATTTGTATTTAACTTGTGTCTTATTTTCATTTCAATTTAATTTCACATAGGAATTGAGACCCTATTTCACGTGGATTTAACACCCTTCTAAGTAAAAGAATGTATTTTATCATTTTGGTGTTGATAAATGTTTGAGAATTTCTACAATTTTGGTGTACAAAGATAAGACTTCTTGAAACTGGAGGTATAAATATTAATTAGACTTCTAGAGTGAAAACCACCATTAAAGCCCCTCTTTGGAGCAAATCATTTTTGGCGAAAGATCTCCTTTCACCAACCCAAAGCCTTAAATCACTAGCCAGAAGTGGATTTGCGATCATTAACATCACCAGCCCAATCAGAATCAGCATAAGCCCTCAACTCAAGTGTAGAAGAAGACGATAAGTGCAAACTCTGGAAGAGAGTGCCACGGTTATAAAGAAGAAGGCGCATGAGAGCACCCCAATGAGTAGAGCGAGGAGCAGAAACAAACTGACTCAGAATATGAACTGCATAAGCAATGTCAGGTCGAGTCACAGTGAGGTAGACTAAACTACCAACAAGCTCTCTATAAGGGGTAGGATCATCCAAAAGCACACCATCAGAAGTAGAGAATTTGGCATTCAACTCCATAGGAGTATCCACACACTTAGAATCAGTCAATTGAGCCCGATGAATTAACTTATTAGCATACTTAGCCTAAGAGAGCAAATAACCAGAAGGAGGAGATGCAACTTCAATGCCCAAAAAATAACGAAGGGGTCCTAAGTCTTTCATCTCAAATTCAGCAAAAAGATGACGTTTAACCACATCGATAGCAGAAATATCAGAACCAGTAATGATCATATCATCCACATACAGAAGAATAACAACCAGACCGGTAGAAGTATGGTGAATAAACAAGGCAGAATCATAAGTACTCGGAGTGAAGCCGATTTGAGAGATAGTGGTTTGAAAACGATCGTACCAAGCACGCGGACACTGCTTAAGACCATATAAAGCTCGACGAAGACGACACACTAGTCCTGATGTATGAGGAAGACCAGGGGGAGGACGCATATACACTTCCTAAGACAAGAACCCATTAAGAAAAGCATTTTTCACATCAAGCTGAAAAAGAGGCCAATGACGAACAGCGGCCACAGAAATCAAAGTACGAACAGTAGTCATCTTGGCAACAGGGGCAAAAGTTTCCTCATAGTCAACACCATACTCTTGAGAAAAACCTTTGGCAACTAACCGAGCTTTGTATCTCTCTAAAGAGCCATCAGAATTTGTCTTGACCTTATACACCCATTTACATCCAACAAGATTATTATCTGCAGGTAACGGAACCAAATCCCAAGTACCAGTCTTATGTAAAGCATCCAATTCAGTTTGCATAGCATCAATCCAATTAAGATCATAACAGGCTTCCTTATAGGTTCGAGGCTCAAAATAAGAATGTACAGAAGTGAGAAAACTCCGAAAAGAGAGAGAATAACAAGTATTAGAAAAACCAAGTCTTACCGGAGGGCGACGAAGGCGGGAGGACCGGAGTGTTGGCGGATCATCAGTATCCAAGTCAGCAGTTGGTAGAACATCAGAAGGGGCGTCGAACGAGAGAGGAGGAGAAGTCTGGCGAGAATAAACTAATGAAAAAGAAGGAAAGTCAGAATGGGAAGCATTAGACGAAACTGGAGGGACAGTAGAAGAATCCAAATCATAAATAAACTCATCTAGAGGGACAGAGTAAGGAAAGGGATCAATAGAGACAAGATCTTCTTTACTAATAGGAACTATGCGAGGAGGAATAGAAAAGAAAGGAACACGTTCAAAAAAAACAACATGACGAGAGACATACTATTTTTTAGAAAGGGGATCATAGCAACGGAAACCTTTCTGAAATGAACTATAGCCTAAGAAGACACATAAGACAAAACGAGCACTAAGTTTAGTACGAGCTCGTCTAGGAAGAAGAACAAAGCAAGTACATCCAAACACCCTAAGAAGAGAATAATTTCGAGGTTAACAAAATAGTTTTTCATAGGGACACAAACCAGAAAGAAGAGGAGTAGGTATACGATTAATGAGATAGACAGCAGTGAGAACAGCTTCACCCCAGAAAACAGAGGGAACAGAAGAAGAAATAAGAAGAGAACGAGCGGTGTCAAGAATGTGGTGATGTTTCCGCTCAGCAACACCATTTTGTGCAGGAGTATCAGCACAAGAAAACTGATGAGAAATGCCCATGTTAAGAAGAAAATCAGTAAACTCTGTTAAAAAATCTTCACCCCCCAAGTCAGAATGAAGAACTTTAATAGTTGTGGAAAATTGGTTTTGAATCATAGGGTGAAATTCTTTAAAAATGCGAAAGAAATCAGATTTATGAGACATGAGATAAACCCAACAGAACTTACTATAATCATCAATCAATAAAGGAAACATAATAAGAAGAACCACCCTTAGCAGTTACCGGGAAAGGACCCCACACATCAGTATGAACAAGTGCAAATGGTGAATCAGAAATAGACAGACTTTTATGAAATGGCAAAGCCTTCATTTTTGCAAGTTTACACTCACAACATTCTCGAATATCATCAATAGGGACTTTGCCTAAATGGCCAAACTTAACAAGACTTTCTAAGCGAGCACTAGACACATGGCCTAACCTAGCATGCCATAGATAAAAAGAAGAGGACTTATTTGTAAGAGAAAATGAAGATAAGGCAGAAGAAAAACTGGACTCGGAAATCTGAAGAGTATCCACCACATATAAGTCACCATTTCTATGCCCTGTCCCAATCTGCTTCTTGGATACCCGATCCTGCACAACACAAGTCAAAGAAGAAAAGATAACATCAAAACTAGAATCAGATAACTGACTTATAGAAAGCAAACTGACTAACAATTGAGGAACAAAAAATACATTAGGAATAGAGAGATGAGCTAGAGGAAGGAAGGACAGAGCCGATATATTTAACATTCATGTGAGATCCATTTGGAGTAGCTATGGTAATAGGAGAAGATGGAGAGACACAATTTTTAAGAAGAGACAAGTTTGGAGTCATATGATGAGAGGCACCAGAATCAAAAATCCAAGTGGTAGAAGAAATACCTGAAGAATCAAAATTACTCAAACCTGAGTGCAGGGTGGATATAGCAGAAGCCTGAGACTGAGATTAGGATGCTAGCCAAGTCTGAAATTGCTCAAACATAGATGTCATAAGGAAAGGTCGCACTGTGCTCACAACAGATGGGGCAGCAAGATCAGCGCGAGGACGAGGCTGAACCATAAGTGCACATGGTGTAATAAGCGTATGACAAGCATTCTTCCAATGTCCCTTTTGATGACAAAAGTGACATTCATTCGTTTGAATTTTCTCATCGGTCATACTTAGTCGTATAAAGGTCATGAATCAAAGAGAAAGCCTGATATTTGCTATGAGAGAAGTTGAAATCCTAACAAAAACTCAATTAGAGAAACCGGTAGGGAAGAAGAGAGAGAAATTACCCAGAAATAACCAATGAAAGAGAGTCTGTGAGAGACAAAACCACCAGCAAATAAATCAAAAATAACCTAGAAATAACCCAATAAGAAGTGCCAAAATGGGAGAAATAAGCCAGAAAACAGAGACCAACAGAGGGAGAAATTAAAAAAATAATGCAAATAAAGCTTAACCAAGAGGAGGAAGAGAGAAGAATAAAAAAAAATTAAAAAAATACTGTAGCAGTACTGTAGCGGGTACTGTAGCGGGGTACTGTAGCAGGTACTGTAGCAGTGCAACAAAGAGAGAGAGAAGAAGGCAGCAGCAACAAAGGGAAGAAGCAATAGCCCTAGGGCTCTGATACCATGAAAACTATCTTTAAGAGAAGAACAATCTCTTATTCAAAGTGTATTCAATATGATTACAAACCTAGAATTTATAGAGAAGCTATTACAAAATTATGGAAAGTCAACTCTACAAAATATAGAAACCTAGGAAACATAGAAACTCTTAATACATGGAAACTAATAAATTATGGAAAGCCAACTCTACAAAATAATACTAAATATTATGTACAGCTCACACTAGATCCAACAAGAGATTTCCGTCCCTTCCCTTGCTCGCATGATACGAACCCAAACCAATACATCAAAAGCCTCAAGGCTAATAGAACAAACCCAAACCAATATACCAAAAGCCTCAAAGCTGATAGAATGTGCAAGTCTAGGTTCTTATACATTTAGGATCGTAACATCGCATCACCCATTCCCCATTCCACAATGCCCTAGCTTCATTTGGGTCTTACCATTGGAGTTTGTCATATGAATCAGTTTTAAAGTATTTTGCAATCATGCTTTTTTAAGTATCCATTAAAAGGCAATGGATGGACAGAACTCTAATCTCTCTATGTATTCTTTCAACCCCACTCCTATGCTCTCCGTCCATTTTCTTCATCTTCTTCACCACAGGCAACAACATCTCGCTTCTTAATCAAATATTTTGCATAATTAACACTTTTCACCCTATATATGTAATAATCAAAGAGCCACCTAAAGCATGGGTACATGATAACTAATCATAAAATAAATTCGAACATATTATAATAGCAATGAAGTCTCTTGGATGTCATTCTAGAGACTAGGTTTTAAGTCTCCTCAGAAACTTGAACGCCATCTTCACTGGGTGGGACATGGTAGGGGTAGTGTAAGGTGCGATAAGTCGAATGCAATGTAATTGAAAAAACAAATCAATAAAATGAAAATAAACTCATTTCAAGCTATCTATTTGCGGAGCATGCAATCAATACATTGACAAATGTATGAAAGGTGCCTATCAGCAGGAGTTCATTATATAAGTCAGCATCAAAGTGTATTTTCCAGATCTTGTTGGTATAAATACACCAACACTATACACTTTATCCCAAGTAGTTAATGAATGTACTGATGCACATTTGTATCAACCTATGTTATCACATGGTCATTTAAGCCCTTTAATCCATGCTGACATGCAACAACACATGAAGAGAATAATAAAAGTTATATAGCATGCTGAAACTGAAAATTTCCAAGGTTGCCATATCAGACGCTTCAGGTCTTTTCTGCATCAGTGAAA
>JAESVK010000383.1:238066-255811 GCA_017140935.1 Hamamelis virginiana
ATTATGGTTGAAGTCTATAACTGAAAAAGCAAGCACTGCCTGCCTGCCTTCCTGCTTGATTAATAAGATCCTTGGAGGTTGCAAGAGAAGTATTCCCAAGCAATTACATTGCCAACCATTATAAATTTACTTGGTAAACATAAATCCATAGCTAGATCAACTATTGTCCACACATACTTTCCATGGTGAATCAGGAAAAAGAAAAAGAAAAAAGAAAAAAGCAATGCTTCTAAAAATTAACAGTCAACAATTTTATATATATATAACTTGAATTTGGTTAAACTTTTAAACCAGCCACCATTAAAATTCATTTAAATATATGTTGAAGAGCTTACACCTCTTCAAGCACCCTATTGTCTTTACCAATATGATTTGATGTAGAGAAGGGGATTTAGAAATACATGGTTATTATCAATTGGATTAGCATTACCATGCCAATCAAAGATATGGGGCATATTTTGTATACCTAAGGCTGTGCACCATAGACCAGCAAGTGAATCAAGATACTTCTTCCCATTGATGTCATAAACATAGCAACCCTGCAAGCAACAATCAGATAAGTTAAATGACTGGAAAAACAAACCAGCCTCCCAAAATAATGATAATTTGATATTGATAAGGATGATGCCAATCAAAAATAAATAAAAATATGTGATTACTTCTTACCTATAATTGAATTCCTTTGACCTTAAACAATGTTAGGCCAATGAAAGAAATATGTCAAAAGAGTATACCTCAGACTTTTCTATTACTAGAGGATGCAAAGCAGTAGCCTGCCACCCAGTTGTGAAAGGTGCCAACATATCATGTCCCTTAAACCTAAGCAATCGAGATATTTTAGTAAGTACAACAAAAACTATGTTGAATTATTATCCATGCACAGGTAAACAAATAAGCTATTGCACAAACTTAGTAGAGACATCTCTAATATGCACACATGCCCATGTATGTATGCATGTTCATGTACAAATCCACATCCAACAAATGCACAAAGAGACATGGAAAGAGATCTATGGAGTATATAGTATTAACAGAGAAACTCTAAGTACCCTTTATCATCCTTAAACTCAGTTGCTGAATCATCCTTTTTCATAGATGCCTCCGTACTATTCCTTCTGGCCAGTGATGGAAACTGGAGCAGATGCTCCTGCAAACTTCTAGCAGCTGCAGCATGCTTGATATATGAAGCAAGCTGTAAATAGAAGGGGGAATACATAGTTAGAGATGAAAAAGTATGAGACAGGCAGCAAATCAGCATAGGTACTAGACAAATGATGTGGCAAAATTGAATTGGAAACATTTCACAAAATTTTATAATTGATCCTACATCATCAGTTGTGGTGATGGTTCCTATTTTCTTCAATGTCAAAATGTTGGATATTTTCCTTCAAATTTTATGTAAATCACAATGGAGGCGTGTAGTTTCCAAAAGATGCCCAAACACACTCTAGAAAAAGACTAGACATGAAATAATCCAAGAAATAATTTCCAAAAGCATTTATATACAATGATATAAAATTTCAGCACATAATATAATTTAAATGTAAAAAGTACAATCGGAAGGTAACCAAGAAGAATTGAAGGGGCAACATCACTTTAAACTTTACAATTCCTACTAATCTAGAAGTGGAATTAGTCCATGAACCTTGTGGAAATTAAACCAAAATATAAGTATAGGTAAACATTGCTTTAAACTTCCACTTTGAATTAAACAAGTCACTTCGAGAATGAAATTCATTTGCTGAACTTTAGGACAATTTAAAATTTAAAATCACGCCCTTCACCGCGCAATTGTTCAAGGGTTTTTTTATATAAAGCATCCAATAAGGCAACCATTCCTTAAAATTGTTACACTTCGACAGGGCAAAAGAAAAAGAAACAAGAATCGGTGCCTAAGTCATCTGGTTCGTGCATTTTTTTTTAGTTCCCCATTTCTCAGACCTCTATATTCAAACAGTGGGAGTGATAATTAGGTCGACATGACACTCAGATCTCTTTCCATCTTAGTACTTCATCAATTGCACAACCTAGAGATAGCTACCCAGTATAACTAACTGGTGTGTAAAGGATTAAGTTCCCCCCATAAATACAAAATAAATATAAATAAAAGAAAAAGGAGATGTTCGGTTACGTAAAAATTAGAAGAATGTAGCTTTCTGTAAAAGCTGTATAGCTTCTGAATTTTAATGTGATAACGGATGATGACTCATGTCCGGCTAACTTCCAGTATAATTGAAAATTCGATATACGTTTATATACACGCACACGCACATAAAAATTGGGCGTTTGGATCAATAAAGTTGCACTGATACATAGGGTATAAACTCAAGATTTTTTTAAAAAATTTTCGGTTAAACGTCAGGACTTCATTAGACTAAAATCAAGAATTAAAGCTCATAATATCAAACAATCTGCAGAGTTCCATATATAAATTATAAATCCATAATTTGAATTCTAAGTAACCAAACAACTTCCCATTTCATAAAATTATCAAAAATGAAATGAACTGAACTGTGTCATTCCAAAAGTTACCCAAATAATATATATATATATATATATATATATATATATATATATATATATATGAAAGAAAATGGACAAAACAATGAAAGAGACTCTAATCTTGCTAGCATGTAACTTAATAATTTCACAAGTAATTCACAAATTGTATTCAAATAAATAAATAAATTATCAAACATGGGTTATCCCTCACCATTTTACAATTATAATAATATATAAATACACGTAGGAAATTTATACTTTAAAAAAATATATATCATCAAAGTGATTGAACATGATTCTGACACTACGAAAGTGTATGAACCGATCCATGAAGCAAGAAATACAGAGTTTCAGAGCATATAAAAAATGGGTAGTGAAGATTTAGATTTGGTGCCTGAGCGGTTCTGAGAGTAGATCGAAAGAGATGGTTGATGGTCATAGTTTATCTCCACCAATACGAGAGAGAGAGAGAGAGAGTTTACAGTCAACTTGGGTTCCTGTGTTCTATGATAAAATAAAAATAAAGATAACGATGATCATAATAATAATAATTCTTAAGAATTTAAACGGACAGTGATGACGTACCAACTCGGGCCAAGCTGTCAGAGATTCTTTAACCAAAAATGCACAAATTTCCATAACTAAGTAATGGGAATTTGGTAAGCACTTCCTCCGGGCGTCCGGATTTGCTGGTGAGCAGCCATTTGCTCACCAGGTAGTGAGCAACCGTGGGATATACGACACGTCAGCGCATGGAGCAATCTAAGGGGTGGGATTAAAAACGCTAGGCAAGGCTACCGTTTTGGGGCAAACGGAAGTCTGTCAAAGGACTTAACCCCGTTAACTTGACAGGGCTTCCAAATGTTTTAGCTTTCCCGCCAATTTTTCTATCCTCTCTCTAAAAACTTACCCTCTCTCTCATCTTGACCCAAATTTCTTCTCTCTCTCCCCACGAACCAGATTTCTTCTCTCTCTCTCCTCACGAACCAGATTTCTTCCCTCTCTCCTCACGACCCAGATTTATTATCTTTCTCATCAAACCATCAGTGATACAATGATTTAATTATATACATCATTATTCTTTCTCTCTCATCACTATCACAACAAGTCATTGCAAGATTTTGATATACACAGCTGATCAACTCAAGATCTTCATCAATCTCTTTCATCACAACAAAACATTGCAAGATCTCCATCAACTCAAGATCTCCATCAATCTACCAGGTAACCCCATTTGTTTATTTTAAATTTTGATATGTGAAAATTACTAATTTTGGTGAGATCTATTTGCAAATGTGGGGGATATTTTGTGGATTGGCTGTTCTAAACATAAGAGAGAGGTAAATCAGTGTTAATGAAAAAATCACCATGGACAACAATGGAGATTGTTTGACTGGCAAGTGTAATAGTCGACTATTAGTTTTGATTTAGTCGACTATTAATGTTGGTTAAAAACAACATTTGAAATGCAAAGACTGGTGGGTTGGCTACAATAATAGTCGACTATTGATATTAATTTAGTCGACTATTAAAGTGTTGGTGTAGTAAATTAAATATGTATAGTTATAATTATTAACTCACCACCATGTGGTTTGCACTTGATAATGTATGCATAATGCATATTTTGTTATGATGTATTTTCTTTCTTTGTGGACATGATGTGTACAAATGATTAATGAATTATCTCATTTTATTCATTTAATTGGTACAGTTGGTTGATTATGGACATTAGTAATGAAAGGAATGTTGACAATTGCGAAGATAATCCCACAATGGGTATGGAGTTTGATAGCGAAAAGGCAGCATATGATTTCTATAACGACTATGGGAGGAGGGTTGGATTTAGCATTAGGAGAGGTAGTGTTTGTAGAACTAAAAAGACGAAGGAGTTGACATCAAGAATTTTTCTTTGTTGTAAATAGGGTGTTCGTGATAACAGTAGAAGGGATCAAATGCCAATCAATCCATGAGTGGAAACAAGGTGTGGTTGCAATGCTCATATGGGTATAAAGATAAATAGGGAGAAGGGTAAATTTGAAATATATACATTAACATTGGATCATAACCATGAGCTTGTTCCTGCGCGGTGCTCCTATATGATGGGGTCACAGGGTAGGATTACTGATTTACATGCAACACAAATTGAATTGGCCGAACAGTCTGGAATTCCTCTTAGGTCTGCATATGAGTTACTTGGTAGAGAAGCTAGAGGAAGGGAAATTCTTGGTTTCACTAAACTAGATCAGAAAAATTACTTCCGAGGTAGAAGACAAAAGAACTTGGCATTTGGGGAAGCTGGTAGCATATACGAGTACTTTAAAAAACAATCATTCGAGAACGATTCATTTTATTCCGCTGTCCAGTTTGACAGTGAGGAATTAATTACAAATATTTTTTTGGGCTGATGCAAGGATGATAATGGATTATGGTATATTTGGTGATGTTGTGAGTTTTGATACAACTTATAAGATAAATAAGGAGCATAGGCCGTTTGCTGTTTTTGTTGGATTCAATCATCACAGGGAGACTGTTGTGTTTGGTGCGGCATTAATGTACGATGAAACAGCTGAGTCTTATAAATGGTTGTTTAGGACATTCTTGGAAGCAATGTGTAACAAGTCTCCAAAAACCATTTTAACAGATCAAGACGCTGCCATGGCTATTGCTGTCAAAGAAGAGTTTTCGTCAACTTTTCATCGTCTATGCAAGTGGCATATAATGCAGGATGCGCTGAAGCATACGAATAATATTGGGAATCGCTATCCCGAGGCTGGTACTATAAAAAGCAAGATTGCATTCCTCATGGATAATATTGATTCAGAAGAAGAATTTTTACAAGAGTGGAATTGTATGCTTGAAGAACATGATGTTCGTGAGAATAGATGGCTCAAAATGTTGTTTGATGTGAGGCAAAAGTGGGCACATTGCTATGTTAGTTATGAATGGTCTGCTGGTATGAAAAGCACACAACTTAGTGAAAGTTTTAATGCATGCCTGAAAAAGTATTTGAAGTCTGATCATGATGTTGTGCAATTTTTCATGCACTTTGAGAGGGTTCTATCTGACAAGCGTGAGGTTGAATTGAGTGCAGAATATAATTTGATCCACAGGTTGCCCAAAATTTCCATAAAGATAAGAATGATTTAGCAAGTAGCCATAATCTATACTCGGCAACCGTTTCAAGAATTTCAAGAAGAATATATGAGATCTCTTGAACTAACCACTCATTCTCGTGAACATAATGATGCAGGAAATTTGTTGTACACCATTGGTCTCCACAATGGTCAACAGTTATATTATGTAACTCGGGATGTTGCTACTGATTGGTTGTCTTGCAGTTGTCGGCGGTTTGAAACAAAAGGGATCATATGTAGGCATGCTCTAAAAGTGTTAAGAGAGGACATTAACCCTAACGAACTCCCTGGTCAATATGTTCTAAAAAGATGGTCTAGAGATGCAAGGGCAACTTCAGTGCAAGATAGGCAAGGTCGTTCCATTGTTGAGGATGCAAAATTGAAGGAATCAGAGCGGTACAGAAATATTTGTGCATTGTATAGAAAAATGGCTATTAGAGCTACACAATCACATAATGCATACCTGCATGTTATGGAAAAAGGGAGACAAATCCAAGATGAGGTAGAAGACATCTTCCTTAAAGACATGGATCAACAGTTGGGCCCAGACAATACTACATCAACTCATTCAGTTGGTGTAGGTCTGCATAATGGAGAGGCAAGCACTTTTAATTCATCTACTCCCACTAATGGGGAGTCAAGCACTATAAATTCAATTGCTCCTAATAGACAAGCAAAGGGACTAAAAGCTAGAACTAATCCTTTTCAGAGCAAGAAAAGACAAAGAAGTGCGTTGGAGAATGTAATGTCGAAGGCAAAGAAAGTCTCAAAAAAAGTAAATTCAACTTTTTCTAGTTTGGGAAACTCCTATATAAAATCGTTCATAATTCATACTATGTTTTGCAGAAAACTATGAAAGCGCGAGAGACTCGTCAAATGGATAGTGGAAATGATGTAGACACTCATGAGCAACCCAACCCAAGTCAAACACACGTTTCTTCACAGATGTCGTGTTATGTGCCTCAAATGGATAGTGATGCAAGGGCAAGTTACTCAAATCATGAGCATATACAGTCGAATAATTATGATGTTAATCAAATTTTTAGCCATGATGATGCTGGCTGGCTACCTGCATTTCAATCCTCACATGTCTATAGTAAACCTCAATCTTCGCAGGTATGTTACGAGTTGATCAAACTTTCTCTATCGCCAATTTGGTAGATGATAACTTAGGTTGTAAATGTTTTATTTAAACATTCTTAATGTAATAGGTGGTGGACTTGAATGAACCGGTGCAATGGATCCCAAGTGCACCAAGTGCACCCTTTGATCTTGATTTGACACTGTATGTATATTTTTTTTATTTAGAAAAAAAATAAATTTATCTTATAAGAAATTATGCTTGCTTTATAGCTTCAAAAATATTAACTAATTTCATTGTTGTCTTATTTTATGGTGCAGGTGACAACTTAGGTTGTATGAAACTTGTTATGCGAGGTCATAGTTGACTGAGAATGGAAAATATAGTCAACTATAGGCACAAATAATTTTTTTCCTCGGAGATGCAGTGCCCACACAGTCGACTGAGCATGGATACTATAGTCAACTATAGTAGCAAACAAAATTTTTTTTCCATGGAGAAGCAGTTATCATACCACATAGTCGACTAAGCATGGAGCACATAGTCGACCATATATCCAATTCCTGAATAGGCAATACCAATCCGTCGACTAATGCTACACCGGAATTGATTGATTTTTTTTTGGTTATGAGTTAACTTTGATTGACCTATGTAGTAGTAATTATTTTGTTGGTAGGAAGCTACTTTGTCTCATTTTGCTTTAATGGAATCAACATAAAGTACAAAGTTCAATTGTACAACTTTTATCGCATGTCATGAGAATAACAAGAAGCCTAGCGATACAAAAAGCTACCAATTCCATTAGCATTATAAAGTTCAAAGTACAACTTTTAGGCATATAAAAACATGTATAATTTGCAAAAAATAAAAATGACCTCTCCGAGAACAATAACTACTAACTCCATTAGCATTATAAAGTTCAATACAATCGCATAACCCAAATCAGAAAGAGTCCCAATCAACTAATTCAATACAACCTTTCGTACCAACATATTGACATTCACATACAGTTGGAAACCATAAACTTCAATTTCATTTACCAAACATGGCTTACATTCATGTACTAAAAACCATTTACACATATAGTTTCCCCTAACTCATATCCTTTCCAAAATTTCAAAACAAAAAAAAAAAAAAAACTTCACATCAACATTCAGCCCCACCCAAAAATCATTATGCCCACCATTTACTTACACAAAAAATATCCATTAATTGTCCCACATAAATAAAATCAACTGTGCATTTGACAACCAAAAAATCACCTAACCATGCATAAAAACACATCAAATCATAGTGCCCCAAGTGCCTTCTTTAGGTACCCAATCAAATCTTCCCCATGGTTCTCGAATTTTTGCCCCGCTTCCTTGAAATCCTTCTCAAAAGTCTCTTGAATTTTACTACCTTTGAAGCTCACCATGTCAACTTCAGTCTGAAGATCTTCAACAACATTTGATAACCTGTCAACATTTTTTCCCAATTCATCAACGCGGGATGACAAAGTCGAAAAATTGTAGTTCATTTTACCAACTTCCTCAGTCAACTTCGCAATGCCATGAACAACTATTTCCATGTCAGAATTTGGCACTGGTGGCTGAGATGGGATAGTTGGGGCTTCTTGCTCTTGAGCTTCATCTTCCCGGACAGGATGCGGTCTTGGTTTACGGTGAACCCACACATCATTTATTTTTTGTAGTTTCATGTTGTATAATGTGGTGTTTGAGTAAGAATCACTGCTTGAATGATTTTTAACATCCACTTCATCTTTCCGAGGAAATTTATGATAATCCAACAGCAAGGTTATCAACATACCATAAGGCAAAGATTGATGTCGCCTTTGGCAACATGTTATCATTTCATGACAAATCAGACTCGGCAAATCAATTGGAACTGTTTTGACCACACTCCACATTAAAAAAGTATCAAAAGCAGTTATTGTCTCTCGTGAACTCACCCTAGGAATTACATTATGTGTTATTATGTGATGGATGATATGACTAGGGATGGTGAGATAGGAAGCATTGACCTTGTCACGGGCCTCCAAGTCAGTGCAACCACAAAGTAAATTTAGGGCTTCAAGTCTATCATACTCGGGAACGGACTCAATTTCAGCAGCACATGTGACTTTAATATGAGAACGGGGTATTTTGAGGATCTCAGCGATGGTGTCGCTGTCAAAGGTAAAAGTTATACCTTTGACAGTGGTTGTTAAAGTGTCATTTTTTTCATCATGTGTCAAATTACAATAAAACATCCTCATCAGTTCAGGGTAGGAAGAAACTTTAAGGGAGATGAGAGGGGTCCAATAAACTAAACGAAATACATCTTCAAGCACTGTGAAATTTTTTTGCAGAAATGCGGAACTAACATCCTTACCATGCACGCACTTGCGAAGTGCTAAATCCGTTTTGTATTGGTCAAATGCGCCCGCTGGAAACCATAAAGCCGCTTCATCCTCTTCTCGTTGCCGTTTCTTGCTGGGCTTAGAAGGAGAATCATGCCGCTTCGCTTTTCCCTTGTTCTTTGGAGCCATAATCCCCAATTTTTTTTGGGTTTCAACGGTTCAATGCAAAGGGTTATCTACTAAAATGGATCGTGAGGAGTAAAGAAGATTGGGTTGGGGTTCTCTTTGATGGAGAAGATGAAAAATTAGAGAGAGAGTTGCCTTGAATGATGCTATGAGAGATATATCACAAATGACAACTGTTGGATTCGAAGAGTCGCGTCTGTTGGGTGAAGGGGGTATATATGGAACCTATTCTATAGTCGACTATAGGTTACATATAGTTGACTATTGTTGGCGGGAAAATTTTATTCCATTGAAGCTCACTAGTGCCGCTTCGTGTGTACAACTATAAACCTTCAATAGTCGACTATCAAAATATTAATAGTCGACTATTATCCTTCATACTCCACCTGAAGCAACATTTCAATAAAAATCTAAACTAATCTAAACATAAGAAACTAGACATATTTTTTACCAAGTTTTCCACAGCAAGCTTAGTCGAAACACCCATTATCATATTGAAAAAAATAATTTATGTAAGTACATTTAATGTAACATTAAATACAACCACCAAAACAATTATAAAAATATATCCTTTTACATTGCTGTAATTTTTTTTTTTTTTCGTTTTCCAATACACATAAATGACCTTGCATTTCTGCCACGTGCTTTTGAAGTTCCTTTTTTTCAGCTAGTAGCTCTAATATTACTTCAATTGATTGTTTCGTGAACGGCTCCTTGTCATGCCACGTAAAGAACCCGCAATGATGTGTTGTCCCATATTTAACACATCCGTAAAACCTTCTTCCCGGGTTTACATTCGTCCATGATGTTCTCAATGGAGCTACTATTCCACAATGACACATTGGTGCAAACTCTACACTCGAACCTGAACGGCGATGGCGTGATGATCGGCTTGACTGTGAAGAGCTCGATGATGCCATCTTGAATGTCTAATGTGCCTGCAATATTGTTGTGACATTTTAACAAATACTTAGTACTCATCTTTAATCTTAATCCAACACATATAAACCCTAACTAATTTCGCTTCAACTCAATTCTATTTCACTTCATTTTGATCATGCCAAGCTATATAGCAACAGCCACATGCATATATTTACATGAACACACACACACACACAAGAAGTGTATATATATATATATATATATATATATATATATATATATATATTGATCTAGGTGGATAGAAAGAGATAGTATTACCTGCTACTCTGTTCGTGAGGAGAGAGAAAGAAAGAGAAATCAAGAAATTTAGAGATGGATGAGAGGGAGGGAAGTAATTTGGGTAAGGAGGGAGAAGGAAGAGAGAGAGAGAAGAAATTTGGGTAAGGAGAGAGAATGAAGAGAGAAAGAAGAAGTTTATATGAGAAGTTGAGCGGGAGTTCAAAAAAAATTTGAATCTCAAAATTTTCAAAAAAATTTTACTGTTCACTCACGTTAAGGGGGTTAAATGGGGCTGCTGCTTACCGTTTGGACTCAAAACGACCTCAGCTGGTGCGTTTTGATCCTCCTCCCTTGGATTGCTCCATGCGCTTACGTGTCGTGTATCCCACGGTTGCTCACTACCTGGTGAGCAGATTACTGCTCACCAGCAAATCCAAACGCCTTCCTCCGGGCATCTTCCAAAAAAAAAATAGTGTAGACACCCCATTTTTATCAATTATTTTTTTATGTATTTTTACAAATAATTAACTTGAAGAGTTGATCATATGGTGGATAATTGGACTTGTAAAGACTAAATTATCCAAATTATCCTTTTCGGAGAAAAAGAATAATTCATCATTCCATGCATACATTTGAATTAGAATCAACTCATTTGCATTGCATTTGGTTTTTGTGGTGTCTTAGGATATCCTTGTAAATTTTGATGTCATTCTGACAAGAGCTCGATAGGTAATTAGGATTTTTGTGACTTGAGGGGTGTTTTCGTCATTTTTCTCGTATAATTTATAAATGACCTCCGAATTCGAATTCGAATTCGAATCGGATTGTTCCGTGTAGTGTATTTATAGTGTTAATTGAACTCTTGAATGGTTGAGATGGGTTCGCCCAAAATTGGTCCTACGAGCAAGAATGAGTCAAACCAGGATTTCACTCAAATTAACCATGAATTGGTCATTTTCACAAAAATCAAATATTTTCAAAATATGTTTTTAAATATCAATTTCATAATAAAATCATGTTTATAGAAGTGGATTAAGCCTAATTGATCAATTTTACAGAAAAGAGAATGTTTATATGACCTATTTTAGCATAACCGGGTCAATTGGCTAACTTTTTACTAAAACCTTGACCATAGTCAAGCATTTTTGACTCAAAACCCTTCTAGAAATGTGGAGGATCAAAGCACGGTCATTTTGGTTTTTGAATCATCCAATTTGGATTGAAAATGAGCAAAATAGAGCAGAAATACCAAAAATCCTCGAAATTAGGGAAGTATACATGGTGACCATCCAAGGCTAGGACGGTCAACCGTCCAGGCTAGGACGGCTAGCCATCCAGGCTCGGATGGCCACCAGGATGTTTGTCTTGATTTTTTGTGTTTTGAAATTTTGGGACTCTTTCACCCATTTTATCCGACTTGCTCGATTTTTTGGAGATAATTGAAGTGTAATTAAGCCTTAGAACTCTAGGGAGACTCATCATTGGCCCTAGGATAACTTTGGATGGATTAATCTCAACTAATAGTTTTTGACCATAGCACTATAAGTACACTTTGATAGAGTCTTTAGAGTGGGACTTAACTTTGATTTGGGAGAATTTTGCACCTTGGAGCTGCATTTGGAGCCATGGCTACGAAATTCCAGAACTTGGGAGCTTGAAGGAGAGAACTAGGAGCAAGGAAGAAGAAGGCAAAAGGTAAGGGTTCATACCACATTGTGTTTAGAATTCGATTTTGCATAATATAGTTAGGAATTAAGTATTTTCGAGTTGTTTAGAATATATGTCTTAGTTCCCACTTCTTGTATGCATGATTTAGGGTGAGATGTAGCCTTGAATCGTGTATGTTAGTTTAGGATTAAAGGTTTTCATGATTTATGCATTGTTTAGCATATTTAGAGTAGGATATATTTTCTGTTTTACATATTTGATATGTTTAGTCTATGTTTAGTGTTTTGTTTGAATCTTTTTATATTGTGGGTATGTTAATCATGGTTTGGTTGATAGGAGCATGTTTTAGGAGATATGATTATGTTTAGGATGCATATTAGAAGTTGTTTAATGCATATTACTTTCCGTTTTTAGCATGATTTTGAGTCTATGTATGTATGGTCTTTGTGTTTAAAGTGAGTTTATCTGTTGAGTGTTTCATGCATATGTTTGTGAGTTGCATATTAATGTCTTGGGATAGTTTTGTGTTTAGGCTTGTTCATAACATTCTTCTTGATCTTGTTTTCCTTAATTAATGCTTGAAATTATTAATGCTTGAGAGTGTTATATGAATTGTGTTCGAGGGAGCATGGCAAAGGTGAGTCTCTACCCATGTGTTAATTAAGGTAAGCATGATCTACTTGGATGGTTTTTGCATAGTTTTCTTGCTTAACATGTTAGTATGCATGTTAGGATATTTGCTTATTATTTTCCATGGATTAATAATGCTTTTTAAGCTATTTAAAGCATGTATTCAAATCTGTCCAGATTTGAATATATACCTAAAAGTGGCTCAATTACCATTCTTAAGCCATGTTTTTGCATAATTTTTATATATTGTTTTATAGTATATTCATGTAGGATGCATGCTAGATCATTGTCGTGATTTTTATTATTTCTTTTTAAGCTTTTTAGAGTGGTTTAAAGTTTGTATTCGAATCTGTCCAGATTTGTTTATGCCTTTAAATGACTTCTAAAAATGATTTTTAGGGTCAAATTTAACTTAGAAACATGCTTCGGTTCACATAGTTGAATTAGTTTGCATATTAGGATCATTCTCATGCATTAGGTGAATTGATTTCATGCATTTTTAATTATTTTGTTTAAATTTCAGCATGCATTGCATTAAAATTTTAGGTCTTTAGACTAACTTAGGATTAGTTAGAGACCTTAGGATTAGGGAGGTCACTTGACCTCACACGGCTTGTTGTGTGGTATACCCATAGTACAGATAGGAGATCGTCAACTCATAATCCTTTTGATTGATCAAGTCTCTTTTCTACAAATTGAATGATGGTTCTGTTGGTAACTTCAACCTGTCCGTTTGCTCGAGGGTGGCCCGATGAGGAAAAATTGTTTCGGATACCTAGTTCTTGGCAAAGATGTCGAAGACCATTGTTGTTGAACTGGGTACCATTGTCAGCAATCAGGGTTCTTGGGATACCGAAGCGACAAATGATATTCTCCCAAATGAAACTGCGGATGTTGGACTCTGTGATATTTGCTAGTGGTTGGGCTTCCACCCATTTAGTGAAATAGTCAATGGCGAGCACTAGAAATTTCTTTTGATCCTTTGATCGGGGAAGTGGACCGACAATATCAATGCCCCACTGAGCAAATGACCAAGGGCTGGAGATTGGGACAAGCTCATTGGGTGGTTGATCGTGATCAGGGCGAAGCGCTGGCATTTGTCACATTTTCTAACTAGATTGGTAGCGTCCTTTTCCATGTGAGGCCAGTAGTAGCCTTGTCTGGCGACTTTCTTTGCAAGAGATCAGCCACCCGCATGATTGCCGCATATGCCCTCGTGGATTTCTCTTAGGATGTATTCGGCTTCGTCGGATCGAACGTATCTGAGGTATGGGCCAATAAAAGATCGTTTATAAAGACTTCCATTTAAAATGCAATACCGGGACTCCTTGCTTCTAATCCTTCTTGCTTCTCCCTTGTTGGCTGGAAGAGTCCCTGATTTGAAGAAGTTAAATATTGGATCTATCCATGATGGATCGGGCGCTATCGAAAAGACTAGTTTATCCAAAATGTCACTGGATGGAAACTCAGCTAGCTTAATGGCCACTGATATTGGGAGATTAGCTCGGACTGCAGATGCCAGGTTGGCCAATGCATCAGTATAGCAGTTTTCTTCTCTGGGGATTTGTTTAATGGAGATGTGACTGAATTTGCTAAAAGCATCTTTTGTCTTAGTCAGGTAGCTCTACATGTTTGGTTCTTTTGCAACGTAACTTCCGTTGACCTGATTGACCACAAGTTGTGAATTGCTGAAAACATGTAGATGGTGAACAGATAGATCGGCGGCTATTTGTAGTCCAGCCAATAAAGCTTCATACTCGGCTTCGTTATTGGTCGCTTTGAAGCATAACCGAAGTGCTAACTCTATTTTTTCTCTTTCAGGGGATGATAGAACTATTCCTGCTCCCGATCCTTTCGAGTTAGATGATCCATCTACGAACAAGCTCCAAACAAGTGGGGATGGGTATTGCTGCTTATCTTTCAAGGATGGAGCAGGTTCCTTGGTAATCGAGACCTCTAGGTCTTTAGCTTTTTCTTCTGTTTGTGAATCGGGTGTAAATTCTGCAATGAAGTCAGCCAGCACTTGCCCTTTTATTGCTGGGCGTGGTCGGTATTCAATGTCAAATTCGCTTAATTCAACGGCCCATTTTACCATTCTCCCCGAAGTCTCCAGTCGATGCAGCACATGCCGTAAAGGCTGGTTTGTGAGGACCACCACTGGATGGGCCTAAAAATACTGTCTGAGTTTTCGGGCAGAGATCACAACTTAAAAGGCTAACTTTTCAAGATAAGGGTAACGACTTTCAGCACCGATCAGCACCTTACTGACGTAGTAGATGGGTTTTTGGACATTCTGATCTTCTTTAATGAGAATCGAACTAACAACAGCTGGGGAAACGCCCAAGTAAAGGTAAAGGGTTTCTCCTTGATTGGGTTGCATTTGGTTTTGATCCGCTGTAGTTGCTTGGCCATTTTTTGCTCGCACCTGATCACGACGAAAAGTGCACCATTTGTCATTGTCTCTCTTTTTTGGGTCGGATCTCATCTTCTGTGGCCATTTCACAAATGGTTGTCCTTGAACTTTGTTCAGGATGTGATTGATGGGCATTTTGAGTGAAGTTAGTAAATCTCCTGACTGGTGATTTATCTTTCCTATCAACATCGGATTTTTGTTTTTTGTCTGATTGTCGCTTGTCATCCTGGTCTTTATCCTTCATTTTTTGGTTGGAGTCCCTATTTTTCTTATCAGTGTCAAACACCCCATCCACCTCGATGTATTTCCTCGGCCTTTCAAGTAACTCAGTTAGGGTTTTCGGTTCCCGTTTGGCAAACGAGACCCGAAGACTTTTAGTTCTGAGGCCTTTCATCATGGCAGCAATGGCGACTCCTTCATTCAACACATCAATCTCCAGTAATGCCGAGCTAAATCTTTTAACATAGGCCTTCAAGCTTTCATCTTTCTCCTGGTCAAGGTTAGGGAGGTGAGTTGCTGGCCGTTTAGGTCGGTGGCTGCTTACAAAGTGGGCTATGAGGGAGGCGGTCAAGCTTTGAAAAGAGTTTATAGATGAAGGGGCGAGTTTCTGGAACCAGGTCCTTGCTGGCCCTTGAGTGTCATCGGGAAGGCCCTACACATAATCAGGTCGGGTACTCCCCTTAAGTACATATGATCTTTGAAGGTCAGAACATGTTCCTTGGCATCCGTGGTTCCATCATAGGACTCGATTGCTAGAAGTTTAAATTTCTCGGGGAAAGACTCTTAAAGAATTAGAGCTATAAATGGGGAGGTATGAACGAGCTTTTCTTGATCAGTTCGAGTATCCAAGGGCAGATTGTTTCTGCTTGTGTTTGTCGTGAGAGGTCGGGTTGTTCCAACCCGAGTTCTTTTAGGGGCTGATGATCGCGAACCTTGAGATCTTACTGGGGCAAGATCTTCAGCTGGTTGGTGCCGTTGTTCAAGGTTGGTTGGCCTTCTACGAGACCGCACCTTATAACTTCTATCCTCACCCTCCTGAGGGAGGGGTCGAACATTTTCCCTATTGATAGGGAGGGCTGAACGGTGGCTCTCCACAGCTACTCGCCGTTGTTGAGAGACGTTATTGTGTTCCATCATCCCTCTTTGAGTTGGAATATTTTGAGCATGAGGTGGGATATTCACCAGGGAATGATTCTGGACTCCATTTCACATAAAGAGCTCCTGCTGGCGAGATAAGTTTTGAATGATTAAAGTCATCTTCTCCATGTACTTTTGTATGTAGAATATTTGGCGCTGGATGGGATCATTGATCGATGAAGATCCAATCTTATGGTGGGGAGGAATATTCCCAAGGAGGATTGCAGGTTGAACCTGTTCGATAAGTGAGGGATGATCAACCGGAGGAGTCAATCCGGTCAGTGGTGGGGGAGGAGCTACTTGAGTTTGTCCAACGAGAGGTGGTGGAGGAGCGCTATGTGCTCTGGCAATGGTGAGGTCACCCTTATTGTCGATTTCGAAGTGCGTGACTACCATTTTGATCTGAAAGTGATGTATTTTGAGGAAAGAGCACCGAAATCAAGATTTTTCGGCCCCACAGTGGGTGCCAAATTGATGATGTCGAAAAATGGTATATGAGAGATGGTTCGAATTCGAGGCTGAGATGATCCGGACGGGTGTTTGGATTAATCAAGGTCACCGATGTGGTGCCAACCTATTAAACTCTGACGATCAAGTTAATCATCAGAGTTGATAGAAATATCCAAGATAGATTGGGGGTGTGAGAACGTACCTTAATCTTCTTGAGTTGTGCTCTTATGTAGTCATTGGAGTGATCTAACGTTCGTACGATGGTAATCACCTCAATGGTTTAGTCACCTAATTTGTTCCTCTCACTTCTAATCACGTTTAATATTTGCGTGAGTAATTCGTGAGGCCATTTAAGAATGGCCTTACCTTGGCAATCATTTCGTACTTTTTTGGTGTCACATGTACCTTCGTAATCATAATAGTGAAGACGTACTAAGATGTCTTACCAATCATGTCCATCTCAAGTTTTCCAAATCGGAATGGAACATTCCAATACTGATCGGGTTCTCGGATCCCGATCCAGTGGTTCTACTACCGAATACATGATGAAGTAGTGTATTCAGGTACCATGGTGGCCGATCTAAGTCCGAGTCCTGATCTGTCCTAACATCATGCCCCGCAACCCGATCAATTATTAGACACATGTAGCTTGACAAAACATTAACCGGGTTTCACCCTCTTCATTTTCAAAACTATCCTTTTTCTATAATTGTATTTGGTGTCATGTCAAGGCATTCTTATAATAATAATGAGTAATATGAGAAAGTTCAAAAAAATATAATTTGACTTTTCAAAATAGACTATTATTTCAGGATAGTAAAAAAAAAAAAGGTCTATCTTTGTTGGATGGAGGAAGCAATTATTAATGACAAATAAATATGGTAACTAGTATGAAACAGAGAATAATCCTAATCCTATATTCCTATCCTAATATAAAAGTGAGAATTATGGGCGTAACCTTTAGGGGAGTTTTTTTACAAATTTAAGGTTTGAAAAAAACTTTTCACCAACAATACGGTACTTTGATTTTAGGGTTAGTTAC
>JAESVK010000383.1:260811-285740 GCA_017140935.1 Hamamelis virginiana
ATACAAGTATATTCTTAAAAGAGTTTAAGAATGAAATACTTGCATCTACAAAGAAATTTTATAAAGGGATGCTATTTACAAATTGCCTAAAAGTATGTCTAGAGTATGGCGTTTTCTTTCAAGAACACAGGTCTTATTTACTAGGACATCAGAGTTGGCAGCGGATATTAGTTTAATTACTATTATAAAAAATAATAAGGTTGCAAAGTCTGTTTGCATAGAGTCTCCATTGCCCTAACACCTTAGATGAGTGTTAGAAGCCTTGTCTTGCGAAGACTAGTATAAGATACTATGTTGATTGGCTTTAGTGCAAGTGGGAGATTGTTAGAGATATGCCCTAAAACCAATCCTAAAGGGCATATCAATTTCATATTATATTAATTTGAAGGTATAACTTGTCTTATATATTTAAATATATATGATAAGGTCCATGAATAAATGATAAGAGAAATATGTATTTCAAGTTGTTGAGATATGGAGACTCATATTTCTCATACACATTTATTCTAAAAAGAAGTTCCTGCTCATAGGTTTATTAAATTGGATATTTAATAAACCGTTAAGAGTAGCACAGATTTAAACTGGCTCCAATGGGAGGATAGGTAGTCTTTCCTATCGGTGTAGTGACACTATAGTTAATCTGTGGGTGCATGTTAGAGAACATGTACACTAAACTTGATCATCAAGAATATTCTTATGGAGTTTAAGTCAAAAGAATATTCTTATGTTACGATCATAATCCTTAGACCTGAGGCACCATAGTTATCTTATGCATAGGTCACTTGAGTTTGATAGTATCCCGTATATCCTTAACCATAAGGGTGTAATCGGTACTCATTAGCTCTAGTAGAGTTATGTATGAAGGTAAATGAGTGCGCAAGAAGGAATCATCACTTTCATCTTTGATGAGAGAGAATGTCAGGGTTAGTTCACAAAGATAGTTCTCAATGTGAAATCTGTGGCCACAGTAATAGGTGAATTGTGAAAGAGTTTCATCAGATTCACCTTATTGAGATTATACTTTGTAGAACATATAACAAGTTGTTAAGATAGGGTTTGACTTAATAACCATGCCCGATCATCTTAAACAGTGACATTAGGGGATGAAGGATTAAGTAACATGAAGGGTTCACATAGTTCTACTATTCACCCAAACCTAGGGTACGTCATGATATGTTGCTAGATGTCACTCATGACTAGTGTAGGCCTAATGATAAGTGTTATCATTGAGGGCAAAATTAGAATCGTTCCAATTGAACCAAAAATAGAAACTTTCTATTTTAGGGAACATAAGATGTCCCGAACCATTACTAGGTTGGGGTGAACCCAATGGGTCACACACATAAGAACATAAGTGATCTTCTTGAATTATTGGGAGGGGAATATTCTAGTTTATATATGTATGACTCTTATTATTAAAGGTTAATAAGAAAGAGGTCAAAGATATACATAACTAGGATATTGTTATTCTATATGGTGTTTGGTCAAGCTAGCACTTGTAACCAAACATCATTAAAAGAGAACAGGACTATAAATATGATGCTACAAGCATTAGGGCTAGACACTCCATGGTAAGCCTCTCTCTCCTAGCCGTCCTCTCCACTCTTCCCTCTCTAGCTTGTGATCTTTTCAAGGGTTGTTCAGATACAAAGGATTCGAGGAGTTTTGTGTTCGTGTGGACTAGCATTGGAGGCTTCCATACTTTTGGAGCTCGTATTCGATCGAGGTTACATCAAAGGCAATGATCAAGTAAGTATGTTTTAAATATGTTTAATTCATGTACTTGTATATATATTCATGATTCTATGTTTGTGTTTGAATCTTGGCATGGTTGTGATTGAGAATCATTTTATAAAAAGTTTTATACGATGTATTTCTTCCGCTGCGATTCTTGTATCACATCCTTTCAGGTCTAGTTCTAGTCAGGGGAGTTATGGAGCACAGAGGCATAGTGGAACACAACGAAGGGGAAGATGAAGTACTAGTAGTGAGAGTTCGGGGTCTTCAGGTGATAGATCCAAAAATTTTCCTTACCGGCGTCCAGCATCAGGAAGAGGTCAAAGTGGAACAGGTCAGAGCAGTGGGTCAACGGTATGTTTTAAATGTGGACAACCAGGGCATTTTCGTCGTGAATGTCCACTATTGCTACAAACTCAAGTACCACCGCAAGCCTCTCAATTTCAACAATATCCTCAATCTCAAAATTTTCCACGACCCCAGTTTCAGCTGTCAACTCCTCAACAGAGCCAATTTCGTCCTTTTTCTGTGAATCCTAGACCAGCACAGCTACTACAGACTTCTCAATCTTCGCAACAAGCTTCTTCTAGTAGGCAGCCTCAGAATCAGCAAGGTAGAGGTAGAGGACGAGGTCCTGCTACTGGTCGTGTCTTTGCGATTGTACCACCTAATACCGGGCCGTCATGAAGTTGTCGAGGGTATGATTTCTCTTTTTAATTCTGGAGTCCAAGTGTTGTTTGATTCGGAATCTACGCATTCATTTATTGATTTAAACTGTGCTCTTCGTTTAGAACTTTTGTTTGAATCTTTGGATTTTCTTGTATGTGTGTCTACACCAGTTGGGGAAAGTGTAAAAGCCGAGACTGTGTGTAATTCTTGTAGTATCAGAATCGATGGTTTTGAATTGTTGGCTGATCTTATTGTTATGCCTTTGTTTGGATATGATATTATCCTGGGAATGGATTGGTTATCTTTTTATAGAGCAATGGTGGATTGCTTTGGAAATAAGGTGATTTTGTTTTTGAATGATGGTACTACAGTTTGTTTTGCTGGGAATAGAGGTAGAATTATGCCGTTTCCACGAACGATAAAAGATGTGTGGCGATCTCAAGTTTGTGGACTTGTTAGTTCTTTGGCGGCACTGGATTTAGATGAAAGTGATTCTGCTAGTTTTGAAAGTTTGCCCATTGTAAGAGATTTTCTCGATGTATTTCCTGATGAATTGCCTGGTTTACCTCCACACAGAGATGTAGACTTTTCTATAGAAGTTTATTCCAATACTGATCCTATACATCTTTCTTCTTATAAGATGGCACCTGTAGAATTGAAAGTTCTCAGAGATCAGTTAATTGATTTACAGGCTAAAGGGTTTATTAGAGATAGTCATTCACCCTGGAGTTCACCAGTCTTGTTTGTGAAAAAGAAATACAGTTCTTTACGTTTGTGTACTGATTATCGGAAGTTAAATAGGGTGACTGTGAAGAATCGTTATCCTTTACCACGTATTGATGAGTTATTTGACCAGCTTAAAGGTTCTTGTTATTTTTCAAAGATTGATCTTCGTTCAGGATATTATCAGCTTCCGGTAAAGGAAGAAGATATCCCAAAAACTGCTTTTAGTACTCGATATGGGTTATATGAATTTTTGGTGATGCCGTTTGGTTTAACAAATGCTCCAGCTGCTTTTATGGTTTTGATGAATAAAGTGTTTAGGCCTTATTTAGATAAGTTTGTTGTAGTCTTTATTGATGACATACTTATCTACTCTAAGTCTAAACAAGAGCATGCTTCTCATATTCGTAGAGTTTTGCAACTTTTAAGGGACCATCAGTTGTATGCCAATAAAGATAAGTGTGAGTTTTGGCTGCGAGAAGTAAAGTTTTTGGGCCATGTGATTTCTGAACAGGGTATAGCTGTTGATACCTCAAAGGTAGAAGCTATGTTGAATTGGGAAAGACCTAAAAATGCCACAAATATCCGTAGTTTCCTTGGACTTGCTGGATACTATCGTCGTTTTATTGCAAATTTTTCTAGTATTGCAGCACCTCTAACGAAACTTACTCGTAAAGGAGTGGTATTTGTTTGGGATGATAAGTGCGAGACAGCCTTTCGTGAATTGCAAGTTCGGTTAACTTCTGCTCCAGTTTTAGTTGGTCCTGTCGGTGGGATAGGTTATACTGTGTATTGTGATGCATCTAGACAGGGTTTAGGTTGTATTTTGATGCAGAATGGGCAGGTTATTGCTTATGGATCTCGTCAGTTAAAGCCCCATGAGCTGAATTATCCTACTCATGATTTAGAGTTAGCTGCTGTGGTTCATGCTCTGAAGTCTTGGAGATCTTATCTGTATGGTGAGAATTTTGAGGTATTTACTGATCACAAGAATTTAAAGTACATTTTTACTCAAAAATATTTAAATTTAAGGCAGCGTAGGTGGATGGAATATATGGAAGATTATGATTTTGAGCTTAAATACCATCCTGGGAAAGCAAATGTAGTTGCTGATGCTTTGAGTAGAAAGTATTATCCTCGTGTGCATAGTTTGGCCGTGGATAGATGGAAAATGTGGAATGTCCTTGAAGATTATGAGATCTATGATATGGGTGAAGGATCACAGGGGCATTTGTGTAATTTTGCTGTTCAACCTTTGATAAATACTCGTGTAATAGAAGCTCAGGCTTTGGATGAGGAAGTTATGAGATTTATTGCATTGATTGGTCAGGGTTTGGAACTAGAAGAATAGAAAGTTTCTAACATGGATGGTGGCTTACGTTTTCATAACAGGCTGTTTGTTCCTTATGGACAGCTTCGTTTGGATATTCTTAATGAAGCACACCGTTCACGTTTTTCTATTCATCCTGGAGCAACAAAAATGTATCATGATCTGAAAAGAAATTTCTGGTGGAGAGGGCTAAAGAAAGATGTTGCTGAATTTGTGAAACAGTGTGAAGTTTGTCGGCAAGTAAAAGCAGAACATCAAAGGCCAATGGGATTGCTTCAACCTATGCCTATTCCTGAATGGAAATGGGAGCATATTACCATGGATTTCGTGACTGGATTACCTAGGACTAAGACTGGATGTGATGCTATTTGGGTGATTGTGGACAAGTTAACCAAGTCTGCTCACTTTTTGCCGACTAAAGAGACTTATAAGTTGAGTGTGTTAACTAGACTGTACATTGATGAGATTATCAGATTGCATGGTGTGCCTGTTTCAATAGTTTCTGATAGAGATGCAAGATTCACTGCACATTTTTGGGGTGCATTGAACAGAGCATTGGGGACTCAGTTGGCTACGAGTTCAGCACACCATCCACAAACCGATGGACAGTCTGAACGTACCATTCTGATTTTGGAGGATATGCTCCGTGCCTGTGCTTTGGAGTTTAAAGGTAATTGGTATAAGCATGTGACTATAGCAGAATTTGCTTATAACAATAGTTATCAGGCTAGCATTGGTATGGCGCTTTATGAAGCTCTTTACGGACGTCCTTGTCGATCTCCAATTTATTGGGCAGAAGTTAGTGAAAAACATGTGAATGTACAGAAAGATATTAGAAAGACGACTGAAAAGATTAAAATCATTAGAGATCGTTTGCAGACAGCCTAAAGCAGACAAAAAAGTTATTATGATGTGCGTCATAGAGATTTGAAGTTTAAAGTTGGAGAGTTTGTTTATTTGAAAGCTTCGCCTCGCAAGGGAGTGGTACATTTTGGAAAAAGAAGTAAGCTAGCGCCAAGGTTTGTTGGTCCATTTGAGATTATTAAAGAAGTGGGAAATGTAGCATATCAGTTAGCTTTGCCATCAAGTATGTCTAAAGTACATGATGTTTTCCATGTTTCAATGCTTCGCAAGAGTTTGGGTGATCCATCTCATGTTATTGATTTACCTGCTAATAAGTTTCCAGAAGATGGTTCATATGAAGAAATTCCAGTTCAGATTTTAGATAGACAGCAAAGGGTATTGAGGAACAAAGTTATCCCACAGGTTAAAGTATTGTGGAGAAATCATAATGTGGAAGAAGCGACATGGGAATCAGAAGCTAGTATGAGAGCTAGGTATCCTTATTTGTTCGAGGACTAGCTAGAATTTTGTGGGCAAAATTCTTTTAAGGAGGTGAGATTATGATATCCTGTATTTTTATAATGATATTTTAATGTTTTAAAGTATTATTTTATTGTTAAAAAAAATTGAATTTCAAAATATTTACGAAACTGACATTGTATAAGTTTAAGTTTTAAACTTATCAGGATGTTTTCATTCTCAAAGTTCTTAGGCGGCAGAAGAGTTCGAGAGAGGAGCGGAAGCTTCGGTAAACTTCGCAAAGAGGAATTTTGCATATTTAGCTCCATAGTTGCTAAAGGTAAGCTTTCAAACTTATCTTTTTCTTCATCTCTTTTTGTTTTTCTTTTGGGTTCAAACCCATAAAATGGGTTTTGATGCATAATTGATGGATGGGTGAGGTTTGAATGATTCAGAAGTTTGAATCAGTTGTTTTGAGTTGTTTGGGTTGTTGTGTGATTGATTTGTGGGAGAAATTGAGGTTCGTTTTGTGTATAAGCTTTGAATTGAGTTTATGTGGGTTTTACGCCTAAAACTTTGTGGTTTTTGCGTTTTCACCGTTGGATTTTGGAATTTCTGGGCAATTCAAAGTTGTATGTGTTGGTGTGTGTTAGAAGTTAAGTTTGAACGGTGGGATTTTGGGTTGATATAGTTTTGAGGGTGTTTTGCAGCAGTTATGCAGAAAACTGCTCGAGAAAGTGCATTCTGGAGGTGATCTATCGATAGATAGGAGACCCCTATCGATAGGTGAACCTCACTGCTTCTGGATTTTGTATGCTGCATCATTTCTCTATCGATAGGTTGCTGTTGGTCTATCGATAGGTATACTCCTATCGATAGGGGAGTGAGGCCTATCGATAGGTATGCCCTGTTTTTGAATTTTTCTTCTATTTTCTTAGTTTTCTGATTTTATTTCATTTGGAGTTTGTTTTAAGGAAGTTTATAGATGGGAGTTAAGGTCTTTGGTGTTTAAGGCCTTGGTTTATGTTTTATTTATGCATATTATTGAGTTAGAGTCTAAAATGCATTATTTATCTTTTATTTCAGATCCAGAGAGTCCCATTAATAATCCTTTTGCAACCTAGGGTGCTTTTGTGCCAGGAAGTCACAAATAGGAAGTTACAGTGGAAAGGTAGGAATATAATTATCCTCGTTAACACTGATTATATGGTTTACTGAAATGATTCTTGTAAAACCTTCTTTGAGAACTTGTTTGGACAAATACGATGCATGAGATTATAGTTATTTTGAAATGATATGTGTGGCATGGTTTATATCAAATTGGCGATGGCTTATGAACTGATGTTTTGATAATTGTATTTATATGCCATTTACAATGATTTATGTCTGGATGACAAATGAGATATTATTGTTATGCAACAACTGTTTGGAAACTGTATTTATTGGCTCAGTTAGTATTCAGGGGAATAAGGGCCTCGTGTCCTGGGTGGAGCCTATGTGCGGACCCGAAGGAAATAGCCTATGCAAGTGGCTTACCATCGATGAAGAACCTGATATGGTTATGTTTAGTCTGGCTGTGCTAGGGGCTGGTTAGCCTGAAATCAGCGACTGTATACTTTCTGTAGAGCCAATGAGATTTTGATTGAAATGGAAATGGTTTATGAATTATGAAAGCCCATACTTGTTCATAAATGATTTAGAACTATTGAATATGATTGTTTCTGATTTAATCCTTGCATGGGTATTATTATTGTTGATTTGAGGATAATATTTCTACTGAGCTAGTGTAAGCTCATTCCTGCTTTTATGCCGCAGACTTTCAAGAGGATAACCATAGCTTGCATAGTGGAGTTTAGTGCATGTTGTTTTGAAGCAACCATTTTGATGTTTTCCTGCATTTTGTCCAGAGCAGGGACATGGTTTTGAATTTGCAAACATTATATGTATATTATGGTTTGTACCCATATGCCAGGGGTGTTGGCATTGTGATGTTTTAAGTATATCTACAGGATTGTAAAGTTTGTATATGTATAATTGGGACATATGTATGTACATTTCATTACATGGTTTTATACAAATGTTTTATTATCTCCTGTATATGGAAATATAAATGAGCTTATCAGGTTGTGTCTTCATTTTGACTCGTGGCAACCTATCATTGATGGTTGGTAGCTAACATCTGGTTGGGGCGTTACACATATGCCCTATTACTGTTACTGATACTAGAGTATTTGGTTTTTCACTAAAAGCCCACACATATTTTAAACATTGATTTCAAGTTAATCTATAAAACCGTTGAACTTTGGAAATATGAGATTTATATAAACGTTCAATATATCAATGTGTTATTATTAATTTGTAGAGGTTACATTATTCCTACTGAGCAATTTGAGGCTCACTTCTGTTTTTCATGTTGCAGATTACATGTTGACTTTGGGGTTGCATGCTTGGCTCAGCACAATCCTTTGCTAAGGATTGTTGGTTAGCTTTATGGTTGTTTCTGCATAAGTACTTGCATTCTTATACTATATGTATTGTGTGTACTGGAATATTCGGATTAAATATTGCTTGTTGATTCAACCTAGTTGCCAGGGGTATTGGCAATATTATTTGATTTCTTGAATATATTTATACATGGAAATTGGGACATAATGTGTGGACATGACATTTCATTTTGATATATATATACAGAGGTGCTGTTATAAGGTGCACCTGATGCATCTTACATCAAGTGCCCTCCTTTACAGCCACCTATGATAAAATAATTTTAAAAACTGACCGTTGGATTAGATATCACTATAATATATGTCATACCTACCAAAAATCACAGTGATCCAACGGTTGGTTTCTGAGAAAACTTACTACTAAAAAACTATGAATTTTTTGTTCTTTAAATTATTATCATTTTTTAGCAGTCAATTTTCTCAGAAACCAACCGTTGGATCACTGTGATTTTTGGCAAACATGACATACATTATAGGGGTATCTAATCCAACGGTCAGTTTTTAAAAATTTTTATCACAGGTGGTTGTAAAGGAGGGTACATGATGCAAGATGCATCAGGTGCACCTTATAACAGCACCTCTGCATCACCTCTGCATATATATATTTCTTGTGTTTCATGAGGAAATATGAATGAGCAGGACAGATTGTAACTCCATCTTGACACATGTTGACCTATCCGGAAGGGTCTGTACGGATGTTAGGTTGAGGCGTTACAAGACTAGTCGACTAAATTGAGACACAGAAAGCATGTTTTTGTGAAACCTAAACTAGTCGACTAAATTGAGACACAGAAAGCATGTTTTTGTGAAACCTAAACTAGTCGACTAATCATAGTGACTAGTCGACTAATCGAGCTCGAAATATACTTTGTAAACATTTTGTGGTAAACTAGTTGACTATTCCATTTCGACTAGTCGACTAATCGAGCCCGGAAAGTTTAAATATTTTTGTAACATGCTAAACTAGTCAACTTCTAGTCGACTAATCATTCTCTACAACTTAAAAAGGCTAGTTCTATTTTTGGAAATTGGAACATTAAATGCTCTCATCTACTCCCATCAGACCTTACATGACTAGCAACGGTCCTTTGAGACCAAATGTACTATAAATGCCTCTCTCCCTCTCATTTATGACTATCAATCCAAAAAAGATTAAGAGCATTCATTTGTGCATTCATTATTCAAGCTTCCTTGTGATAAATCTTTTAGCCATCTTTATGAAACTCTTGAGAAGCCATTAATTTGAGCTTATATTTGTGTGAATCAGCTTCTTGAAGCATTTATTGTATCACACCCTCTATTCTTGATATCTTGTGAGGTAGGGGTTGAGTTTAACCCTTGTTAAGTTTGGAGTTTGTAAACAAATCCAAACTTGTGAAAAAAAGCTGTTGACTCTTGTCATTGTAAAGGTTTTCCCACCGGAAAGAGCATCATTGTGTTAGTGGATTGAATCCTCAAGCGAAGCTCTTGAGGCATGGACGTAGGCGGAGACCGAACCACGTTAAAATTCTGTGTTTGCAATCTCTTTTCCTTACTCTATTCCATTTGATGTTTTATTTACTTGTGTGCTTGCAAAGTAATTGTTTATTAATTTTATTTTGTAATATTTGGTAATATTTGCTCTTAGTTTGCCAAAACCCTATTCACCCCCCTCCCCTCTCTAGGGCTATATTGCTTAGCACAACATAATTAATAATTAAAAGGAAAAGAAAAGAGAAAAGATACTTACCTTTTGAGCTGCTTTAGTTCTCCTCTTATCCTCCTCAAGTAAGCCTTCAAGAGCTCTCCAACAAATTCAATGTCAATAAAACCCTATACTAAGACTCATATTTATAAACTTTTGGCTCAAGCATGGACGGTCAAGATTAAATTCAATCATAATGATGCTAGGGCTCACATTAAGTCTCCCAAGGGTCATAGTAATTAGATTAGGTCAAAAAAATATGAAGGAACTCGAATAAAAGACCCCAAAACATCAAAAACTCGAAGTTGTGTAAAACTGGGAAAACTAAAGAGTGACCGTCCAGGTGTTGGACGGCCAACCGTCTTCCTTTGGACAATCCTCAGAACCTCCTTTCCAAGAAAAACCTAGATTTCAAGGAATCCGAGGTATTTTTGGACTCTTCAATTTGCTTTTGATGTATCTTCCTCATTTTAAGTCCAAATTCAATGATTCAAAAGTCAAAATGTTCAGGACTTAATCCTCTATGTTGCTAGAAGGGTTTTGGCTCAAACATTAACCAAAGTCAAAGATTTAGGTTAATAAAGCAGGTTTAGTCGTTTTGAGCCACTTATGCTCAAATTAGGGTTTTGAATTTGAATAACAGATCGATCACAAAATAATTGCCACTCCTTTGAAACATGTTTTGAAAACATTTTAGGTTTATAAAAGCCATTAATTTTGGAAAATGGTTGACCATAATCAAATTAGGTCAAAACCCTAAAGACGGTCGCGTGACCACTATGAACCATTATGAACCAAGCGGGATGATTTGGAGGTCAAACGGATATTATGCGAGAAAAAAGACAATTCTACCTTTCAAGTCGCAAAAGTTCCCATTACCTATCATCCTTCTATCGGAATGACATGAAATTTGACATGAACATTCCTAGACTCTCTAGAAACTAAATGCAAAAGTAATCACTCAATTCCGACTCAAAAACCTACATAAAATGATAGCTTCTATCTACCTAAAGAAAAAAGGCATTTTAGGAAACTAAGGTTTTGAGTCTAATCCTCCAAAAATGATTGGTCATTCTCGACCAATGAAACATAAAATGTTGACTTATATTCTATAAGTCAAAAATGGGGTGTCTCCAGCACCAGACCAGATATATCTTTCTCCGCGAATCTGCTTGCTAGATATAGCTCAACACCAACTCAAAAGCATTGGACTAGGGTCAATCATATTTTGAGATATCTACGCGGAACCATTGACTTGAGCTTATTTTATTCCTATGACTTTTAAGTTCTAAACTTGTGGGTTATACAGATTCAGGATATCTTTTTTATCCTCATAAGAGTCAATCTCAAACAGGTTATGTATTTCTTAATAGTAATGCTGTTATTTCTTGGCATTCTACTAAGCAAACATTGGTAGCCCCTTCTTTTAATCATTCAGAAATATTGGCACTTTATGAAGCAAGTCAAGAATGTGTCTGGATGAGATTTCTAATTCAACATATTAGAGGTACCTGTCAATTACCTCCAATCACGAATGATACAACTTATATATATGAATACAATGCCGCTTACATCGCTCAAATCCAAGGAGGTTATATCAAGGGAGATAAAACCAAGTGTATTTCACCAAAGTTCTTTATACACATGAACTCCAGAAGAGTCATGAGATTGATGTAAAGAAGATCCAATCCCATGATAATCTTGCAGACCTTTTCACTAAAGCTTAGCAAAAGTCAACCTTCCAAGAAATGGTGTACAATATTGGAATGCGCTGGCTCAATCATCAGACAAATTAAATCTTGTCACAATCAGAGGGAGCATCTAGAAGTATGCTACCATCATATGGTGGATATCCAAGGGAGAGTGTTGTAAATATTGTATGACCACCACATGCCTCCTAACCTCCTAACCCATCTACCCCTCCTTATACTTCCCCTATAAATACTCCATTCCTCAATATTAGAATCACTCCCTGTGGACGTAGACAATTTTGCTGAACCACGTAAATTCTGGTATTCATTTATTTTGCTGCTTTGAGTTTTTCTTTAATGTCACAACAATATAGCTTTAGTTAAGCAAAAAGTGGATTTGTGGAGGGGCCCTCCATCGCTCCATGTATAACCACATATGTACTTGTTAATGGACCAATTTTTTCCGTCCATCATCTTCTCCACACTTGAACCGAATTTTACTTTATTTTTATAGTATTTTCATCTTTTAATTTCTTCCTCGGTTGTTAATCATTTTTTGATGATTTTTGTTACTAAATTCTTCTAGGATCATGTAGTTTCACATACTTAAAAATTATAATTTATAATTAACTATTAAATTTAATAGCTGAAAACTATAAACAATCAAATTTTATTCAATTTTCATCTAAAAGTGTGAATCTAAAGCTTTTTTCTATATATATAAGAATCTCATATAAGTTTTTCTAAAACTTTACCACATTTTTATTAGATAATAAACTTTATAATAAATGGCCAAGGAAGCTTAAATGAGAGTTTCGGACAAACATGATTTCAAGTAAATATATATTATACTAAATTGTTTCTAAATTAAAACTATAATAAAATGAGATAGAAGACTCACCTCAAAATGGATTGAAATCTAAATTTGAAATGCTACAACTGCTATTCCTTTCTCTTCCCAAATTTAACACACACTCTCTCTCTTAAACTTCTAACTTTTTGTTTTCAAGGACTGAGACTCCAAAGTCAATTTATAGGCTAAATTTCTTTTTCAAGCAAAATTCATTGCTATCGTTGGGCCAGCCAACTCTTTGCTCTGTTTCCATTTTATTGGACACCTTAAAAAATAAGATTACCCATTGCCAGCACCATCTTTGTTCTAATTGCAGCAAGCATTACTTTAAGTTTTAGCCACCTCCTGCTTATTCAATGATGCACTCTTTTCTCCAATTTCCTCAAGTTTAATAGTAAGATAAAGAAACTATTTAGGAGACGTTGGTTCTATTACTCTGTTCTTGAAAAGTTGTGTTTAATAAAACACAATGCGGAATAACCCAATCTCACCAAGCAAAATCAATTAACAAATATATGAGCTCATTAAATTATCAAACACTATGAATGCAAGTGATTATCAAGATGGGTCCATGATCAACCAACACATATCATTACATCCCCCCTTGATAATCAAACAAGTAATTATCTAATCAAATAACCTCACATAACACAAATTTTACGTGGAAAACCGTAGGATTAAAAACCACGGGAGATCTAAGCCATCACCATGAACTAAGAGAGAATGAGAGATTACAAAGAGTTTAGAGATATAGCATCCCAATCCACGAGCTTAAACTTGAATCCTTGCTAATCACACTTCACCATTGAGTCTACGATCACTTCATAGGTGCTTCCATCCAACTAAATCCAAGAGGAATCACTGATCACCACACAACCTAATTATTAATTGAGTCAAATTGAAACTTTATAATGATTTATTTGGAATCATTCAATTTTTTTCCCCAAAGCAACGAAGCATTAGAGCTATCAGAGTCCGATTAATCCCCGCTCCTCACACATGACCACCGTCCCATGTGATCATTTTAATGCCTAGACTACTAACCTTAACTAGTGGCTGGCTAAGAAAGTTAGGCTAGTTTCTAACCCGAAGTGTTCGAGTTTATGACTCACCCCTTTGCAGCTATGCCAATTCTTATTAGTTGATTCATTCAATTATTAATTGAGTCAAATTTAAACTTTAGACTAAGAAAAAAAAAAAAAAAAACACGAATAACTCGTGAATAAACCCGATAAAGAGTTGCGTTCGGATTCGTTCAACAATTAATTAATTAAGCGAAACTCCATTAAGGGAAGAGGGGACCAAAAAAGAGCAAAGAGATTTTGCAGTTAGGGCTGTTTGTATTAGCATTTCTTAAAATTACTTTTGGAGCTCAAAATTTCACCTGATCTAAGAGATGGAGTGATAATCACTCTTAGACAATTTGAGGGATGATAGGATGGATGGCAAAATTTTCATAATAGAAGTGATTGTGGTAAAAGATAGGGGGCACCAATTGTTGCCACAATCACTTCTAATATGAATTTTTTGATATGTGAAGACATGGTATGAACATAATTTTAAAGAAATATGAGAAGAGATAATTCTCCAAAAAATAATTTTAGAAAAAACTAACACAAACAAATAGGCCCTTTAAAAAAAAAAAAAAAAATCACCCACTCGTACAAATATAATCAAAACAGCAAACGACCAGACAATCAAAAATAGGTGCATCCAAGCTAATACAACTCAAATAAAAATTAAATGAAAATAAAGGAAAATAGAGAAAAAAAAAAAAAAAAAAGTCAACTGCATTAGATGGAAATGAAACATAATACTTAAAAAAAGAAAATAATAATAATAATAGGATCAACTTGGGACTCGCTTACTTCAAGAAATAATAATAGGATCAACTTGGGACTCACTTACTCAACAGTGGGGACTTAATTACCAACTAGAGGACCGCTAAAGTCTAACAAGGGTCAATTTTAAAAAACTCTCACCTAAGGGATGGGATTCACCCACGAACTAGAGGACCGCCATCTTATTAAAGGACCAAAAATTCTCCCAAAACATAAAATGGTTTAATATCCCATCTTCTTTCTAACATTGTCTATACATTTATTTATAGGATGTTAGCCTTATGGCTTTCACTCTTGTTGGTTGATTTTGATGATAACAATCATTGTCTTGTGATTCTATTTGATTATCATCTTGTGTTTATTTGTAAATATGAATTGTGGTTTCATAATCTTTGCATCATGAACTCATTATTGCATCATTAATTTGTTTTACCTAAAATATGCTATATGATTCTTTAGTAATCTTTGATATCATTCTTTGCATATATGCATATTGTTAGGGGGAGCCACAAATCATTGATTGATTTATTTATTCTATATGCAAATTGTGCTCAATGTTTGTCATCAACAAAAAGGGGGAGATTGTTAGCCTTATGGCTTCAATCCAATTTTGTTGAATGATTTTGATGATAACAAACATTGTTCTATGTATATTCAATTATGCATACGAATACTTTGTTATAAACTCTTGTTAACTATCAAACTTTGTTGAGTGATTATTTGGCTAACCTTATTGGTTGATTGACATTATCCTATAGTTCTTATATATTCATTTTAGTATATACATGTATAAGAACATGATTCAAGTTGTCAATTGAAAAAGGCTCAACCATCATTAAAGTTAAGCTCAAGTGAACTTGTTGAGTTGAACGTTCACTAAGGAGCACAAAGAGTTACAATATTATTGAAGTCAAAGATGAAGCCTAGCGCAAGCCAAGCACAAGTGTTGAAGATCCTTTATGAAGATCTTGCTTTTATTCTTGTGTGAGAGTGCTTAGGATTTATATTGTAAATCTCTTTTTAGGATGAACTATAATTGGCTCAATTGACTATGACTTAAAGACCATAGATTTTAACTTTGGAAAATCACATTTTAGTCAAAAATTGATTCAAACTCTTAGTTGGATATATGGACTCAAAAGACAAAATGTTTTATACTTATTGCTTTGACATAAATACATATCTTTGAAAAATATTTTGAACTAAGCCAAAAATGTCTTTGAACACTTAGTTAACTAGTCCATTTGTTGGAAGTTGATTTGGACTTAAGAAAACTCAAATATTAGCTTAACAATATTTCTAGTCGACTAAACAAGTTATTCTAGTCGACTAAGAATGAAGACAGTAGCTGGTTTTGAGAAATCTTGTTTCTAATCGACTAACCATGTGTACTAGTCAACTAAATGGTCTTCTAGTTGACTAACTCTTAAGTGTTAATCGACTAATCGACATACAGTAGCCAAACCTTTGAGAAACAGACTTGCTAGTCGACTAAACATATTGTCCTAGTCGACTAACCATGCCCGGAAAGCTTTTATCAAGTATTTTAAATGTCCTAGTCGACTAACCCTTTAGTCCTAGTCGACTAACCGTGCCCAGATTTCAAATTGCATTACTTTCCACTTTGCTAGTCGACTAACCCTATTTGTCTTAGTCGACTAACTCTTTCTACAGCTCAATAACGGCTAGTTTTGAAAAGCTTAAACGGCACTATTTTGTCTCTAAACGGCCATATTCTTTTATGAGTCTATTTATACTCATTGTATGAGTCCTGAATCAACTAATGAACACACACAAACTTATACCAAGTTAGTATTCATCATTTTGTGTGATATTAGTAAAAGATTCATCATTCTCTCTTGAAGCCAAATTAGTTCATATCTTTTAGAGATATTAGTGTGAGCTTTATTTATTACAAATCAACTTGTTGAAGCACTTATTGTATTTATCCACTCTATTCATTTGTAATCTTGTGTGAAGAAGGGTTGGGTTGTAACCCTTGTGAAGCTTGAAGTTTGGTATTCATATTCAAGCTTGTGAAGAAGTCTCTTTGTGAGCATTGTTGGAATCTCTTGGTGAGATTGGATGAGAATCTTCCACCGTTAAAGAAGATTGTGGGTGAGTGTCTTCCACCTTAGAAAAAAATGTTGTTCTAAAGGTTTCTCTATCTTGAAGAAGTAATCCTATAGTGGATTATGGAATCCTCGAGACGGAGATCTTGAGGCGTGGATATAAGTGGGGATCGAACCACGTTAAATCCTTGTGTTTAAATCTTCCTAACTCTTCTCTTGCATTTCAATTTTTACTTGCTATATTAATTGTTGAGTTATGATTCAATCTTATTTTCTCTCATTTCCAATAAGTTTATTAACTTCTTTATCTTCCGCTGAATTTAATTGGACCATAAATTTATTTGGTAATTATTTTTAAAATTTGCATATACTCTATTCACCCCTCTAGAGGTATATACTTGGGACAACATAGGAGTTAAAAAGAAAAGAAATGGAAAAAAATAAAATAAATTAAAATGGAAAAGTCATTAATTAGAAACTAGACATTGTGAGAGCTTATTATTCTATGCATCTCGGGCTACAACATCAAATGCCACATAACATGCGCTCATTTGGATGCCAACTTGGTGGCTGCATCACAAGGAGACCCTTAAAGCACAACTAAATAATTAAGAATTAAGTTTTTTTAACAACAAAGAACACTGCAATGGCCACACAAGGATTGAAGTTGGAGGCCCTCATCTATATCTTCAAAGTATCTATGTCGTTTAACTCTGTTGACAGCATCATCGTACTGGACCAAGAGTAAATATTATTAATTCAACAAATAACAAGACCCAGAGAACGTTTTACTTCAAGGCTGTATAGGAACACCCTCATCAATGTCTTTACACTCCTCACTCACTATTTATCAGAGGAGAATAAAGGAGACAAATTAAAGTCCCAAAATGACATTGCTAGATGAATGATAAAGTAAAATTCACAGAAACACTCAATGACTTCAAAGACAACCATTTTCTACCTGATGCCTTATGAAATTTGAATAGAACCATAGCTTAAAGTTGCTCAATGCTTGGCATCTTCTTCTTCACAGAATGTAGAGTATTGATCCGAGTCCATCAAGGAATTGAGCTCACCAGTATCGCTCATCTCCACCTTTATGATCCATCCATTCTCATATGGACTTCCGTTTACCTGAACCATTAAACACAGGATAACATTAGGAGAATAGCGCTTTTATCAGCAATGTTATTTGTATAATAATAATAATAAAAATAATAAAAACTACGTGTGTCTGTGCGCGCGTGGGGGTCATTATATATGCATGCTTTGAAGAGGAATCAACTACACACGTCTTAGGGCTAAACTAAAAATTACAAAATACAGTCTGATGGTTTAGCCAGAAAGAACAAAACCAGAACGCTTCCATGGCAAGCATATAGAATTCGACACATCATAAGCCATTGTTTAGCCTAAGGGATCAATATATTTCAACAAGTTCCATCCGATTTTAAAATATTTTTGAAAAATTTTAATGAGTGCTCTCTTTACCAAGCTCTCCAGATTATTCTACAGATTTAACCACTGATTCATAAAGAGGTAATCTGAGAACCATGCATCATTTTTTTAAAACTGTTTTGCACCTCTGGTAGACAGTAAAACTGTGCAAACCATAGTACAAGGTTCTTTTACCTATTGTCTCACACTGATCAGTATTATGTGCAAATAACCATAGAAAATAATTTGCAAGGAGACCTGAGTTAGGTAAGTGAAACAACAGGAACAACTAAAAATTAATTCTCTAACCAGTGAAAAATTGGTCCTCAAAAGTCAATAAAATTGGCAAGAGGGACTTTTCCTGAAATATTAGCTCAATTAGAATGAAGCTGAGAAAATAGTTAAAATGCAACCAGCCTTTGAAAGGGGAAAGTCACCAGTTTAAAACCGTTAATTCATTTTACATGTCAATCCATTATTATAGATCAAATGCCCACAAATATAGTGAAGCCAAAATGGCATAAAATATTAAAAGGTATGGTTACATACTTATTTGAACTGTCACATGGACAAATCATTTCTTTGTTATTTTGCATTGCTTAGGAGGTTTTATTTTTAATTTTTTGTTAATAAGAAAATTTTATTGAGAAAAAGGAGAGGACAAGATGTCCTACATGATAAGCATAGCTTTGAAGTTCAAAAACACAAGTTGGTACTTTAAAATGGAGTGATCACCAAAACAACCAAAACGATACATTTAATTAGAAAAGATTCCATTTTCTAAAATTTTAAAATGATCTTATCTTAAACATGTTAAGATAAACAGAAGAACTTATTTAATTGCTATGAGAAACACAGATCTCAGATGCTTGTGAAAAACCAAATGGATGATTCAGTACTCATGGGATGTCCAAACACCCTGTAAAATAAAATATGCATGAACTAAGGAATTGTCAAATTACATATACTTGGCATGTAAATTAGGTTGGGATGTCCCAAGTAAACTGAATCAGCCTATTGTCTTTTACATAAGCATTTGAAAACAGATGTTGCTGTAGTAAGAAATTATTGTACTCACCAACATAAATTAGAACTCAGGCCAATTACTGAAATCCTAAAGTATACATGTTAAACCAAGATTAACAAAAAAAAAAAAAAACAGAGAGAGAGAAAGTAAGTTGACTTATTGTAAGATACCAAAAACGCAAATGGAGTCGATGAACACTCCTAAAACAGAAGGAAAATTATTTTTTCTTTTTCTTTTTTTAATATTTTAAGATATCCTTTTTTTTTTTTTGGAAGCAATGATAGGAAAGATTCTTTGGTTTGGAACCTTGATCCAAAGAGAGTTTTTAAGTTAAAGCCCTTTTCTATTCCCTGCTGCCTCAGCACATTCCTCTCGACTTGGTGTTGCTTCCCGTGCAAAAGGGTTTTGGATTCATGTGTTCTGTTTAAAGTGGGATTTTTTGTTTGGTTAGTCATTCAAGAGAAATGCCTTACAAATGACAATTTGGTGAGTAGAGGTTAGTGTCTTCCTAATTGATGCATTTTATTTTCATTAATAAGAAGATTTTGATTTTGATTGGTAGAATTTTGTGGGACTAATGGACAATGCCCTATGAGGAAATTTTAATTTAATTTAAAATATTTATATTGTGATCAATGAGATGTTGTGGGACATGCCTATGTTTGAGAAATCAAGTTCAACTTAAAAACACAGTAGTATTCTTTCCTAATTTAAAACATTCAAGTCTTTGACAATTCTCCGATGGCTTTTAATGAGGACCTAAAATATTCAAATCCTTCACGATTCTATGAAGACTTTTAATGAGGACCTAAAATGTTCAAGTTATTTCACATTTCTCATGACTTTTAATGAGGTATTCCAGAGCAGTGCGTGTTTAATTATATTGAGAGACTCTTTGTACCAATTCCTGCAAAAGCTTTTCTCTCTGCATACTCACCTCCATCTTCATACTCGCCATCATCTTCCACCCCATCTCGTATTTTATTCCCTTCATAGAACTCCATAGTAATTTCTTCTAATCTTTATATTGTGATTAATGAAATGTTGTGGGACCATGCCTATGTTTGAGAAATCAAGCTCAACTTAAAAAGCACATTGGTATTCTTAAGTAATTTTAATTCATTTTAAAAGTTAATTATTTTAATTGGTGGACTTGTATGAGACTATGTTTATTTGTGTACTTTTACAATTATATATATAGGGATATTTTGGTCAATTAAAATTTTTTCCAAGACTCAGACTTTCATATAGAGTATAGATATAGATGTGATGAGGAATCTGTCAACCAGTAATTCATTTGTTCTCCTCTCTCGAAAGGGTTTTGATCCTTCATTCTCTCATTGATGGGCATTTGTTGTGTTTTTACTAGTTCGGTAAGAGAGCTTGTTAATGGTTGGTCAATTTGGGGTGGAAAAGGAAGAAGAAAGATCATTTGAAGGCTTGTCCCTGTTACTTTTGAAAGAGGAAAAATAGTCATCTCTTATTAGCAGCCAAAACCAAACGTAATACAATGACGATACTAAAATAATCTATTTATATGATAGCCTAATAACCTAATAAAAGAAAAAAGACTAAACTACCCACATAAAAGAAATATAAGACAAATAAATAAATAATAAACAACTACACACTAGCTCAAACCCCACCCCCCCTTCTTTTCTCTCAAACTTATGATGCGAACCCCAAGAGTTTGCCAAGTAAGAAAGAGAACCGAGCAAAGGTATGAGTCTTAGTGAAAAAATCCTCAAGATGCAAGGAAGAGGAGACAAAAGGAAGATCAATGGCGCCCAACTGAAGATGTTGATGCATAAAGTGACAATCAAACTCAATGTGTTTAGTCCACTCATGAAAAACTGAATTGTGCACAATCTGAATCGCACTTTTGTTGTCACAATAGAGGGGAGTACGGGAGGTGCTAGAAATTCCAAAATTAGAAAGAAGTCAGTGAAACCAAATATCTTGAGCAATAGCTTGAGCCATGGCACGATACTCAGCCTCAACATTGGAACAAGCAACAACTGTCTATCTCTTGCTCTTCCAAAATATAATGGAATCACCAAGGAAAACACAAAAACTAGAAGTGGATTTTAGATCAGTAACATCACCAGCCCAATCAGCATCAGCATACACCCGTAGTACCAATGATGAAGTGGATGATAAGACTAAGCTCTGAAAGATAGTACCTCGAACATAACATAGTATATGGAGCAAAGCGGTCCAATGAATAGTGCAAGGTGCAGAAACAAACTGACTGACAACATGAACAATGTCAGGCGACTCAGGCTTGGTCGTTGTGAGGTAGACGAGGCAACCAACAGTCTGGCGATATAAAGTAGGATCATCCAATGGAACACCATTAAAAAAAAAAAAAAAAAAAAGAGCCTAGCATGTAATTCCTTTGGAGCATCCACAACTTTATCGTCCGTAAAAGGCGTACGATGAAAAATCTCAGTGGCACATTTTGATTTTAACATGAAAAACCCCTTAAGAGAAGTAAAGAGAACGGGAAAAAAAAAAATTAAAAGTAGTATCGAGAAAGAGAGTGAGTGACCAATTTCTAAGAGAGAGAGAGGTAGAGAGCTGTTGCCGAGAGTAATAGGGGGTTGTTACACACACACACACACACACAGAGATCAGTAGAGGTGCTAATAGTTATCAAGGCTTTGATACGAAGATACTTTTAAACTATGTTACACGGACTCTTCACTTCACCTCAAAGTACCCGCACTCGATCCTTGGACAAGGATAACGGTACTCTTGCCGGATACTTCAAAATAGTGGAAAATCTTCGGAAAATAGACAAACCCGACACTTGAACACGTACCCACACCCAACACTTGTACCCGAGTCCGTGTAACATAGCTTTTGAAAGAGGAAAAATAGTTTTCTTTTATTAGCAAACAAACGTAATACAATTACAATAGTGAAATAATCTATTTATATGATAGCATAATAACCTAATAAAGAGAAAAGAATAAACTACCCACATAAAAGAAATAAAAGACAAATAAATAAAAAATTACATAACTACACATCAATTCATGTTAGGTTTTATTTTCATGTATTGGCTAATTTCGGTTTCAAAACACAACTTGAGTTGTATTGGTTTAGGTCTTCTGTTTAATTCACAAGCCATCTAGCATCGAAGAGCGTCAAGATCAAGTTTACTTGAAGATTGCTCGAAGATCGAGGTTAAAGCTCACTTGAATCATCTTCAAAACCTTTCAATGCTTTGCTAGGATGGTAAGTTGACTTAGAACCCAGGTTTTTATACGACTTTAGGTGGTTTAGAATTCATAATATACCTATGAATGATCCACATTTGGAATTTGGTCAAAAGATGTTTTAAAATAATTAATTTTAATTTTTTGACATAGTGAATCGATCAAGCATATTTAGTAGGATCGATCCAAGGTCCAAAAACTTTGGGATCGATCCTACATATTTTGCAGGATCGATCCAAATCGACAACTTTTCGGAAAATCTCTATTTTTGCATATTTTTTATTGGTTTTGACCTATACCAACTCCTACACGACTAGGGAACTTTACTAGGGTTATAAATAGGTTGTTTTAGCCTATTTACAGTTGTAGAGATTTATTGAATCATAGAATTGAGAAACCCTAGCCTCCATAGTATGCAACACCTTCTTCATGGTACTTAGCTTCTAGTTGCATGTATTCTCCTAATGATCTTTGATCAAGAGAGGTTGTAAACCACACCCAAATTTGTTTAGAGGGATTCAAGGGACCGAATCTCGCCATTGTTGTTAGCCTTGGTGGATCTCCAAGGTAGTTGGATTTAGCCAGTGGAATTCCGGTGGTTGTCGTCAGTTACGGTATAACGTAATGTTGGTACGTTGTGGGTTGTGAAGACGTATCGTGGAGCTCGGTACAAGAAGAAGGTTAAAGACGACGTGAGCTACTTGTCTTATGGACTCGAGCGTTTGGTCGTAGTGTCAGAGTCTTGTAAGTCGTCCTTTTCATAGTGCTTCCATATCTTCCCGAGGTTTTTTACCCTGTTGGGGTTTTCCTCGTAAATCTTTGTGTTCTTATTTTTGCTTTACTTTTCCGCTATGTGTAGTTGCTAATCGAACACTTAGGCTAATTAGGGTTAATTGGTTCATTAAGCCCAATTGGGTAATTCTTAGTAACCCTAATTTCAAGAGACTCGCATCCTCGAAATTTCAGTTCACAATGCCGTCTAGCATTTTATGGGTAATGTAGATGCAGAAGAATAGAATAATCTTTGATAATGAGGATCGTTGCATTGATGTGCTTAGGGAGATTCTCCTAAAGACAATTTTCCTTTGGTTTCGAACTTCGAATGGTTTGCATAGAGTCCCATTTTTGAAGTACTTTGAGTTTTGTAATTGGTCTTGATTTTCGTTTAAATTTTTTATACTCCTTATATGTTCTCTTGGTCCGTTTTTCTTCTTACTGGAACTTATCAAAAATAAAATAAAAAATCTTACAACAGAATCAAAACAATAAAAATTCCAATTTCAATTAAATTAGTGTTTCCATTCATTTTCATACCAATATAAACATAGCTTTTTATTTTACTTTATACAAGCCTATAATAGGTTATACTGCAGCTCAAAAAACAAAAACAAAAAAACATGGAAGCTCAAACAAGGCAATTGGTTGCAAAATATAACGAGAAAAAGTATGAAATCCAGTGTATTTGACTCACAAAACCCGGGGAGCTGTTGAGCTCTTCATTGACTTCAATAACTTTGCCTGAAACAGGAGAGTTAATGTCGCTGGTTGCTTTCACACTCTCGACGGCACCAAAACTGCCACCCTGAGTAACAGCAGCCCCAACTTCAGGTAGTTCAACATACACAACATCACCTAAATGATCCTGAGCATGGTCCGTGATCCCTATGGTTGCTGAATTTCCATCAACTTTGGCCCATTCATGAGAGTCAGCATATTTCAAATCCTTCAGAACTGCAAATGGAGGAAAAAAGAATCTCAATAAATATTTTTCTCAAAAAGAAAAAATAAAGAAAGAAAAGCAAAGATCTCAATGGGAACAATCAAAACACTCAATAATCATGATAAAATTATGAGGAAGAATTACTTCTACTAGCCAATAAAATGAATTTTATGAGTCCATTTGGGCATAGTGGAATTACTCTTGTAATTTCCACAATTAAAAATAGTATTACTTTAGAATTGTTTAATCTTTTCCATCATAACTATCAGTCCAGCCTGCCTGATGTCCAGTCAACAAGGTGTCATGATTCCAAATGGGGATTGACCAAGACTACTGACCTGTTCTTAACTGTCTACATTATGAATAGCTGAATTTAGACAAATATGCAGCTGCATCTACTGTTCATAGAGCACGGACACTTTGGATCAATGCCATTTGCACGTGTTTGGCATATGTTAGTGGCGGCATCAAAATGCACATTCTTTTAGTATTGAGAGTTTTCCTCTGCCTCTACATTTACAAAATGTGCACGTGTCATCAAATTTAAGTTCAAGCAAAAACTATGCAACAAAATAGAAGAAAAAATTTTGAACCAAGAACTCGAGCAGGACTATAACTGAAACTGATATATCAAAAAATAAATCTTAATATCAATTTCATAAAACCAGCAGCTTTCAACTCAGAGAATTAGATCTTTCAGCTGCATTAGTTACCTTACCTCCTGATTATTTAGAACGCAATCTATTGAGTTGTAATCTCTTTTCCTACTGTAACTTATAAAGAAGAATTATAGAAGAAGATAGCATCAGCAATAAAAGCTTCTACATTTGAAGGTACAAGGAAACACTATTATTAAGAGAATAAAATATAGGGACAGCATGGATGAGAATCACAATCAAGCCTACGACAAACCACATCAGACCATGAAAAAGATTCGGATATTTCAAAGATATGAAGAGACAGCTTATGCCAGTCATTGAGATCAATAGACTGTAAGCCCACATTTACACAAAAAGGCCAGGCAAGTACAATTTTCTAGGTTTATATCATCAGTTTTCCTGTTAACAACTTCAAACAATGAAAATAAGTAAATCAAGCACATTCCTACATTATCC
>JAESVK010000383.1:285840-327098 GCA_017140935.1 Hamamelis virginiana
AAATGTATCCTAACAAAAATACCCTCCGCTAGTCCCAACAATGTTATTCCCCTTCAACCCTCCCCCCCCACCAAACCGGGAAACAAAAAAGGAAAAGAATGGATTCCAGAATCTAACCAAGGCTTGGGAAGAGGGAGGGGGGAATCTAAAAGAGAAAATAAAAACTATCTGATGGTATTTTTGTTAGGATACATTTGTTACTAGTTTACAATATTAGGGGTATTTTTGTTTTTTCATGTTAAATTTTTATCTTTCATTAGAGCATCCTGGATACCTAGCCCCAACTTGCGAACTAACCAGCCACTGACTAGTAATCAACCAAAGACAAAAATCAACGACCATTGCCGGCACCGACAACCTCCACTGAGCCTTCCTGACTATCGACGACCCCCAGCGAACCCTAACATCTCCGGTGACAGCTAGTCTCACGCTGGCAACACCCTAAACTCAGTTTTTTTTTTTTTTTTTTTTTTTTTTTTTTTTTTGTCCAACAGTCATCCTAGGGCATGGTGTTTTCGGTGCCCTAGGTCCTCTTCCCTCTTCTGTTCATCCTATTTTATGTGAGTTATGATTGTGTGATTGTGTGAAACTGCTTATACTTGGATTGTAGTGTTTCTGATTGTGTGAAGGCTGTCCATTCTTGGATCATGGTGTTATTGTTTGTCTAAACACCATTTTTCTTTTTGTTGAGTTTGATGATCAAGAATGGAGGTTCTGACAGATTTTTGTTGGATTTCTAGCCCCCAAGATACTGTCAATTGGATTTCTTTGCTTGGACAGCCACTCTATTTAAATTATTTCTGAATTTTTTGGTGTTATGGACACCAAGGACAGTGTGAGCTCAAATCCTAATTTCTTTTCCCTCCTAATATGCCTGCATGTAAGACAAAAGAACTGTTGGATGAAAAAGCACCGGAATCCAAAATATATAAGCCATCCTTCTCATGCCCTGAACCAATCTTCCTCTTGGTCTTGAGGTCCTGAAAAACACAAGAAGAAGGAGAGAGAACAATTTCACATTGTAAGGCCTTAGTTAATTGACTAACTGAAAGCAAATTAAATGGAAATTGAGGAGCATAGAGACTAGATGGTAGAGAAAAAGAACTAGTTGGATGAAGGACACCTTGGCCTTGAACAGGCTGAGAAGAACCATAAGCTAACACAATATGTTGGTTTACAGATGTCAAGTCAGTAAAGAGAGAGGATAAATTAGAAATATTCATGTTAGCACCAGAATCAATAATCCAGGATGGATTAGCCACAGTGACACAAGCAATGTTACCTGAATGCGCTAAGGTGGCAGTGGTAGAAGAAGAGGGAAGTGATGAAGGAAGAGCAGAGCATAAGTGCTGAACTAGAAGCTCGCCAAGTTAAGTACTAAGTACATCACCGGAACCAGACTTCGAATCTGCAGAGCCAACAAAAGACTGGGGTTGAGTAGTACTGTCACTAGCATGATTCACATAGTGTGGCCTGCCATGCTTCACAAAGCAATAGGGTTCTGTATGATTAGTACTACCACAATAATCACACTTTCTATCACCTCGTCCACCAGTCTGACCTCCACCACCACGAGAACTACTACGATGATCACGATCTCCACTAGGGCCACCACGAGAGCTACTATGACCCCCACTGTGAGTCACCAGAGCAGTAGAATGAAGAATGGGAACTATGGGACCAGTCACACTGGACTGCTATCCTAAAGATGAGCGTAACAGCCAAAAGTAGACATTAGCAGTTGTAGGCAAGCTTTCACTAGCAAGAATTTGATCCTTAAAGCCACGAAGGTTAGGATTTAAACCTGAGAGCAACGAATCAACCATAAATTCCTCCCAATGTTGCTTTTGTTGCTCTAAATCAATAGTAAAAGGTCAATATTGTAGCAATTGATTCCATAGATTCTTAAGAGTACTATAATACTTAGCCAATGATTTCTCATGCTGTTTAGTAGTAAAAATCTTCTCATACAACTCATACACTTGGGAAACATTACTCTGATGGGAAAAAGAGTTAGTAACAGAGTCCCAAATCTGCTTAGAAGAATCACAAAATTCAATTGTGGTTGCAATTTGAGGTTCCATACAATGCCATAGCCAACCCATAACAATTGAATCCTCACAGAGCCATTCCTCATAATTTGACTCACTAGGTTTAAGAGGATTATCAGTTAAATATTTTAACTTTCACTTTCCACGCAAGAAAATCTTGATGGCATGTGCCCAAGCCAAGTAATTCACACCATTTAACTTTTTTGAAGTAATCGATTTGGGCATATCATCATCCTTGAGAATTGCGGGCTTCCCGGTAGCAATAGAAGATGATGTTTCCTCAGCCATAGTAATAAATCACAAGACAAACCAAGAAAATAGTGTGGAAACCAGCCAACAACTCAACCACAAGGAGGAGAAACAAGCAGTACAGCAACCAAATCCTCAAAAAATCACAAAATAAGCCAGCAAACTCAAAGAATATTGATGAACCACAACCATCCAGCCTGCAGCAGTGCTGCCAGCACGAAAAAAAAAAAGGCCAAAAACTCAAGTAAATGGCAAAACAGCCATGAAACCCCCAGAAATTCCAGAATCCACTATACCAGCCATCAAAAGGTAAAAGAGGGGCTAAGAGAGGAAAAACATAGCCCCTACACGGTCCCTACAGTGTGCCGGCAGCCCCAACAAAGCCTAAAACGACCTAGAATCACCACCACAGCCAGCAAACTCCAAAACAAATCAACAAGGGACCATCAAGAGGTCTGGTCAGCACTTATATTGAGCGGCTAGGCCACCAAAAATTCTCAAAAACCCCCCAGAAAAAACAAATCTGGAAAATGGGGTCAATTTTCTGGAAAATCATAGAAAATTAGAAAACTCCCATCAAATAACTTCAAAAAAATTCACAAAAAATACTATGCTACACAGGAGGGAATTGCAGTCCAACCCTTGCAATTTCCGGTCGCCAGAGGGTCGCTGGAGCTCCAGCCAGCACTGACATCTGCAGCCGGAAGATGCTATCAGCACAGCATCTTCCCCAGATTTCACTGCCAAGAGTCTCTAAGTTTGTCTAGAGATCCAACCCGCTCTGATACAAAGTTGAATTAACTTTTAGGGTTTGTATGACTTAGGGTTTGATATGAGAGAAAGATGGAGGAGAAGAATAGAAAAATAGAAATATGATTCTTGTATATCTTCCACAGTAGCCCATAACCTTATATATATAAGTACATAGCAACCCTCGGTTATAATGTAAAAGTACAACAATACCCTTATACTAATCTAACATATCTAACAGCTTCCCATTACCTCAATTCGTTTAAATGGCAATAATTATACTCATTGGACTCAAGCAATTGACGCTTTCTTATTTTGACGAAAGAAATTTCACTATTTGATTGATAAGCTGCAATGAGTACAAAAAAGTCAAATGCAGATTGGTGTGCTGAGGATGCCCAATTACGGAGTAGTTTGTGGAACAATATGTCACTTAAAATTAGTAAAAATCTCTTTTTTTTTAATCCATAACAAAACTTGTCTCGGAAAAAGCTAAAGTTGTATTCTGGCTCAAACAACCTCTCATGTATTTATCAGCTTCATTAGAATTACTTTTCACTAGGTTTGTAAGACCAAACGTCGGAGGATTAGTATGCAGAGTTCAAAAACAATTGCAAAGAACTTAATCTTTACCAACCTATCTCTTCGTGTGTCAAGGCATGCAATGACAACAAGAGTGTATGCATGTTGCTTAGTTTCTTTCTGAATTGCAAACCTCCTTTTATTCAGTTAGGTCTCATATTTTGGGAAGCAAGGAATTAAACTTTTTTAGTGAGGTTTTTAGTCAACTTCAGCAGCCCTCCTTATCTGATTTGGTCCATCCTACAACTATTACTCAACTTGAGAAGGACTTCATCCACCACAAAGGGGGATGGAGGTCATTTTAGGGCTGATCGAGGTAAACGTGGCCTTGGAAGTAGTGATAAAGGGGGAGGCCAAGGTACTCGTAAATGAACTTTGTGTCTGAGAGAATCATACTGTGAATTTTTGCTTTAAACTTCATAGGAAGCTTGCTACCAATCAAGCTATGTTTCATGACGAGGTTGAGTTGCCTGCCAACCAGCTATTCCATCCTAACAAGCTAGTGGTTCAGTTATTCTAGGTTCACATGTGATTTCTATCCAAGAAAACGGGACTGTCGCTTTTTGTCCCACAGTAAGGTGCTACTGCTCCTTCCTCCATTGCTACTCTTGCCCAAACAAGTAATTCCACCGCTTTTCTTGCCACTCACCGCTTCTTTGGTTATTAACTCAAACACCACAGACATATGACCAGTACCACAAGTATGATATCTAATATTCATAATCCAATTTCATTACCAAGTATTACCTTAGCTAATGGTTCTACCTCACCAATCTTTGGTCTGGGTACTACACACATTACCCCTTACTTTTCTTTGAACTATATTTTGTATCTGCCTAAATTTCCTTTCATTCTTATGTTTGTTTGTAAAATTATCAAGTCTTTTGATTGATCTTTGACATCCTTTTATACCCATTGTCTTTTTTAAGATCCTCAAGACCAAGAAGATGATTAGTGGCTGGCGTGTGAATGGCAGTTTTCAACAATGATGGCTTCTCTCCTTCTACCGCTCCACTCTTCTATCTCACCTATGGACCATTATTGTCACTTGGGGCATCCTTCTCTTCAAAATCTAAAATTGTTGGTTTCTAAAATTGTTGGTTCCTTCTTGTCGTTAGCTTAAGGCATCGTCTTGTGAAGTTTGTCAATTGAGTAAGCACCATCGTGTGCCTTTTTTTTCTAAAGTCAAAAGTCAAGTTTCCAATCCCTTTCATTTAGTTCATTCTAATATTTGGAGTCCTAATAGAGTCAAGTCTTATTTAGGTTTTAGATATTGTAATTTTTGTGGATAATTACTTAATGATGACCTATCTCTATATTACGAAAGAATAATCAAAATTGTATTCAAATTTTCATGTCTTTTACAATGAAATGAATACTCAATTTGATGTTTCAATTTATATCTTCAATAATGCCCATTGGGCCGTGAGTACTTTGATTCTTGTTTCTTTAATTTCTTTGTGGATCATAGAATTATTCCTCCTTGAATCTTGGTTGCATTTGCTTTATCCATGCCCTCAGTCCAGGAGAAAAAGGAGACATACTTGATCTAAAAGCAATTCATTGTATTTTCCTGTGTTGCTCTCGCACTCAAAAGGGATACAAGTGGTATTCTCTTGCTCTCCAATGTCACTTTCTATGTGTTGATGTCACCTTTCACAAGTCTATACCCTACTTTTCCTCTTCTACTAACTATCAGACAAATTATAGTGCACACTATCTTCCTTGTTTACCTCCTCCTCTTTTTTCTTCTACTTTTACAAAGAAGCCATTGCAGGTAAATACACGGAGACATTCTTAGCATGCCGTTTCCCCACACAGTCCTGTCACTAACTCACCACCCTAAACTAGAGATCCTCGATCCACTTTCCCTGCCTCAAACTCTCCTCTTGATTCATTGCCCATTGCCTGTTACAAAGATACTCACTCTTATATTACTCATCAGCTCTCCAATTTAGTTTCTTATGATCATTTATTTTATTCTTTTCAAACTTTTATTGGTTCTTTGTCCACTGTTTCTATTCCTAAGTCTATCTAAGAAGCCCTGTCTATTCTCGATTGGAGGACAAGTATGGAGGATGAGATGTCTGATTTGCATCATAATAGTACTTGGAATCTTGTGACTCGTCCTTAGTGTGAAGTGGGTTGTCACTAGGTGTACACAGTAAAGTACATACATGATGGCTCTATTGAACGTCTGAAATTTCATCTTATAGCTAGAGGCGATAAACAAACCTATAGTGTTGACTATGTTGAGGCTTTCTCCCCTATTGCCAAAATTGCTTCAGTTCATATTCTCGTCTCTTTAGCAGCTTCTCTTGGTCTCTCTTTTAATTAAATTCCAAAAATGTTTTCTTACATGGTGATCATAAGGAGGTGGTTTATATGAAGCAACCACCTAGGTTTGTTGCTCGAGGGAAGTATAAAAAGGCGTGTAGTTTTCAAAAAGCCATCTATGGCCCAAAACAATCTCCAAGAGCATGGTTTGGTAAATTCAGTGAGGCAGTTTTGCAATTTGGGATGAATCATTGTAAATTTAACCATTTAGTATTCTCCCTTTGTTTAGATTGGGTGAGGATTTTACTAGTGGTTTATGTAAATGACATCATTATTACCAGCGATCATCAACTTGGAATTTCCAAGTTGAAGACTTTTCTACGAACCAAGTCCCACAGAAAATGTATATGTTAGATATTTTGTACAAAATTGATCGTTTAGGAGCTAAACCTGTGTAAACTTCCATGGATCCCAAAGTGACGTTGAGTTGTGATTATGGAAAACCGTAGTCAAATCTCAAGAAATTTTGTTGTTTGGTAGGTAAATTAAATTACTTTACGATCACTCACCCGGATATATCGTTTATTGCTAGTGTTGTGAGTCAATTTATGGCAACTCCTCGGCTCCACATTAGGATTCCATCTGAATAGTAAGATATCTTAAGGATGATCTTGGTCGTAGCCTCTTATACAAAAATAATGGGCATTTTAGGGCAGAAGGCTTCACTAATTCTGATTGGGCTACTGTACCCATGGTTTTAAGTATCGGGTAACGGGTCCGTAACGGGTAACGGTAACGGGTAACGGGTATCGGGTGTATCGGGTGATACGTAACGGGTAACGGGCGCCGTGGCCGTGAATTTTTTTTTTTTTTCACACCAACCCCCAAAAGCAATTTATGCATGTATAAACCTTATAGGACTGTATACTAATGTTTTTAAAGAGTTCTAGTGCATTTATTTCAAGTTATTAAGTTTTCAAAAACATATTAATCAATTAAAATTATTCTATACTCACTTGTTCACTTGATCCAATGGTTGGTTTTTGAAAATTTTAATTTTGAAAAATTGTGACTTTTTTATTCTTTAAAATGTTATCATTTTTTTACAGTGAGTTTTCTCATAAACCAACCGTTGGATCACTTTGATTTTTGGCAGATAGAGCATACATAACAGGAGTATCTAATCCAACGGTCTATTTTTTAAAATTTTTACCGCAAATGGCTCTAGCATTAAGTGTACCTGATGATAGCAGTAATTTTATATATTTAATTATTTTTTTCAATTAGTTATTATTTATACAGATATATATAAAATTAATGAACATTTTTTAAATTATTAAAAAATATCTTATGCTTTATTTAAAAGTTAAAGAGAAATAAGGTTTTATTAAAAACAAAAATATGTTAATCTTTTTTTATTTTTGGTAAAAAAAAACATTTATTAATATTTTTATATTATTTTAGTAGCATTTTTTAATTTATTTGACCATCTGACCAATTGACCGAGTAATGGAGTAAAAGGCTAGACTTGACTTAAAAAGTAAAATACCCAAAAAAAATATCTAACTTAAAAGTGAAACTTGGACTCATTTTAGCTCTGCGGGTGAGCAATTCACCAGCCAAGGTTTCAGTTGACGCAGAATCCCCCTTTGGAGAAGTATAACCCTTCACCCCCTTGCGAAGTTGCGAGAAGAGTCTTCTCGGTGATGATCCAGCTGAAGCTGACGGCGGGGCTTCTCACCGGCGGGGTTCTTCTAGCGGCAACGGCGACGGCGACTGCGACTGCGACGGCGACACTGGTTTTTCTCCCTTCTCTCTTCTTCTCTTCTTCTCTTATGATATCTTCTTCAAATCTTCTCCAAACCAACGATAAATGATATGCTTTAGCTTTTTTTTTTTTTTGAAAAAGGTCCGATTATTGTCCTAGATTGATGGATTGTTAGGAATCTTTGAGAAATTTGTGAGAAATTTGACTTTTGGGCTCTCTGAGTGGTGTATCGGAAAGGTGTAAAGGTCCGATACACCCCGATACGTATCTTATCGGGGCCGATACAATGTGAATTTCATTACACATACCGTATAGGACAGTATCGCGTACAGGCACTATGGAATTCCGATACGTATCGCCCGATACGTATCGTATCGCCCGATACCTTTCTAGGAGGGAATTTGATCACATGAAAAAGTAAGAAGCAAAGTGTTATTGAAAGATTTAGTGCAGAAGTCGAATATCGAGCTATGGCCCATTCATAATATTAACTTTCATGGATTAAGCATCTTCCATCAAAACTTGGGTTTGAAGTTCAATTGCCTGTGATGGTGTCCTATAATAACCAAGCTACGATTCATATTGCCTCTAACCTAGTGTTTCACAAACAGACGGACAATGCATATCAACTTGCCGACATCTATACAAAGTCCTCAGCTCAAGATTGATTGGATTTCTTATGCCACAACTAGGGACTATATGATATATACCCTCCAACTTGAGGGGGAGTGTTAGGATAAATATGTTATAAGTTTATAATTTTAGGGGTATTTTGTCTCTTCAATAAAAATCTGCTTTAGAGGGGTTTGGTGCTAATTAACCAACCATTATACTATTACAAACCGCATCACACTAGAGGTCATGTGTGAACAGTGTATAAAAAGGTGATCCAGACTTTGTATCACCCTTGCGCATACAACACCTTTTTTAAATCAACCAACCTCCACAAATTAGATTCTTTACGGTTAGAACATTGTTCCAAGCTGCTACTCTAGCCTTGAAAGCAACAAGGATGCTTGGACTAGATTCACAAGACTACAAATAAGAAACCTATGATGAGAGCTAATTGAGATCTACTTCGATTTTCTCAGTAGATCAGAGTGTTCTCCCTATTTCTATACACCCTTCATAGAGTAGAGCTTATATAGAAGAAAAGATGGAGCCATACCCAACCCAACTCTGAGTTTGGCAACAGTCTCATGTAAGCTCCTCCAATTAAATGTTATCTCTACCATAGCATATCAATCTCTTGAAATATATAAATAAAAATAAAAATAAAAAATTAGGGGCATGTTCATTCTGTACTCTCAAAACTTTTCCATTCCAAAAGTTGCATGACAACCAGAAAACAGCATGGACATGTTTGACAACATGTTTTTGAAAAAAAAAAAAAGACCAAATTCTAAAAATTATTTTCTTAGAGCATGCCATTTCCAGAGAACGCCAAAATAATATTCACATTTGTTTCACCTCTTCATGAAAACAGAACCATTGAAAACAGTAACTACTCAACTTAACTAAGTTTTAATCCCAACTACATAGGGTCAGATACATAAATCACTTTGCACCGATTTGCTCTATCAAGAGCCATATCATTCATTAGAACCCCAACACACATATCCTTTCCCACTACCTCTAACCACATTATTTTTAGCCTTCCTTTTGTCCTTTTAAGAGCTTAAGTAGAATCAAGTTACCCTTTCGCTTTGGTACATTCTTAGGTTTTCGTTGTACATGTCCAAACCATATTAAACCATTTAACATCATCATGTCCTTAATTGGAGCCCCTCCTACATTCCTACTAATGCACTCATTTCTTATTTTATCTTTCCTTCTGTTATCACCTATCAATCTTAACATTCTCATTCTGGCTACACTCATTTCCTGGATACGTTGTTTCTTAATTGCCCAACATTCACTATTGTAAAGCACAGTTGAGACACTTGAGATCGCTCATCATGCCATTAGTGGGACCCATGCACCATAAACCATGCGTTAAAAGCAAACTTGGACACATGGCAATTTATGTTCTTGTCGACTCTGGCAATACACATAATCACATAATTTTGTGAGTGAGAAGCTAGCAAATAAAGTGGGGCTACAACCGCTATTGGGTGGTAGATTTAATGAGGTGGTGGCATCTGAGGAGAGTTAGAAAGCCCAAGTTAATGCACAAATGTCCAACTTAATTTACAAGGAATCCCTATTTATGTTGATTTTTGTTTATTACCTCTTGAAGGCTCTACTGTGGTCTTAGGGACTCGATGACTATGTACATGGGGAGTTTAAGACCTATTGTTTGGGATTTTTCAAAATTGCAGATGAGGTTCCATGCGAATGATGAAGAGGTGGCATTACAAGGCTTATCTATACCCAAGAATCAAGTTAATAGTGCACACCAAATGGAGCATGTGGTTAACAAGAAAAATGAAGGAGTTTTGTTATAATTGTTCTATTTGGGATCACAAAAATGCAACCAGTCTGCTCTCCCATCCTCGAACAAGTGCAACAACTTCAAAAGAAATACAAGGAAGTGTTGAGACCAAGGGGTCTTCCACCCAAGCGTATGCAAGATCACAAAATTCCACTACTGCCATGACATAGACTAGTTTGTGTCATGCCATATAGATATCCGCACTCAAAAATTAGAGATTGAAAAATTAGTGGCTGAAATGTTGTCAACCAGGGTGATCCACTCAAGCAATAGCACATATTCATCCCTAGTTCTCTTCATAAAGAAACACAACAACTCGTGGAGAATGTTGTCGTTTACATGGCTTTGAATAAAATCACAATAAAGGATGAGCTTCCTATTCCTATGATTGATGAACTCTTGGATGAATTGCATGGTGCGAAAATTTTTTCAAAGCTAGATCTACGATCTACCTATCATCAAATCAGGGCGCATCCAAGTGACAAAGAGAAGACAGTTTTCCGAACACATCATGGCCATTACGAATTTTTGGTAATGCCTTTTAATCTCACCAACGCACCCCCAAGGTTTCAAACCCTCATGAATTTAAAAATTATTTGAGAAAATTTATTCTTGTTTTTTTTATGATATTTTAATTTATAGCAAGACTTGAGCTGATCATGCAGCATTTGGAGATTGTTTTTTATATTCTCCCAGTCTAACCAATTGTTTGTTAAGCTTGAAAAATGCCAATTCGGCCAAAAGGAAGTTAAGTACCTAGGCCATGTAATTTCCAATGCTGGTGTGGGCATTAGACCCAAACAAGATAGTAGCTATGGTGGATTGGCCCAAACCAAAGATGCCTAAAGATTTATGTGGCTTCCTTGGATTGACAGGCTATTATTGAAACTTTGTCAAAGATTTTGGTAAAATAGCCGGCCCTCTCACAAAATTGTTGAGCCCACTTGCTGAAGAGGCACTTCACAAACTCAAGGAGGTGATAACATGTGCACCAGTGTTAGCTCTTCCTATTTTTCAAAAATATTTATAGTACAATGAGATGCATCCGGTTCGGGTGTTGGAAGTGTTTTGATGCAGAAAATGCCAAGTGCTTTCTATAGTCATGCTCTTCATGGAAAGCATCTCTTGCTCTCTACATATGAGACGGTTCATAAGTGACGACCATATCTCTTGGGAAGACAGTTTGTGGTAAACATTGATCAACAAAGTTTCAAACATTTGTGGGACCAGCGGATTACAACAATTGCACAACAAAGATGGCTATACACAGGATTTTAAGTAGCAGGTAACGGACCCGTAACAGTAACAGTAAAGGTGTAATGGGTATCGGGTGTATCAGGTGATACATAACGAGTATAGGACGCTAGGGTCGTGAATTTTTTTTTATTTTTGCACACCAACCCCCAAAAGCAGTAATACACATATATTTACCCTATACTAGTTTATATTAATGTTTTCAAAGAGTTCTAGTGAATTTATTTCAAGTTTTTACGAATCATTAGTTCATCACTCAATTAAAATTAATTGAGTAATGAACTAGAACTCTTTGAATATAAATAAATGTGTTAAAAATTCATGTACACCCGTAATTTATAATTATTTTGAAAAATGTTTTTGTAATATATTTTTATAATATATTATGTAAGTTATAAGTTACTAGCTTGCAAGTTTAAAAGTTTTAAAATAAAATCAAAAATTCGTTTGAATTGTATTATAATTTTTTAATTGTTTTTAAATTTTTTGTTACTCTTTTTAGAATTAAATTTTTGGATCATATTTTTTTAATTATAATTTATTTTTGGAATTTTAGTTTAATTTTCTTTGAAATATTATAATTATTTAAAAAAGCAAACCGAAATAAGCAATTGTAATTTATAAAAAAAAAAATTATAAAAGTAAAAAAATTTGAAATATTAAATTAGAAGTTTACTTAATTACACAAGTCAATTAACCATTGGTTAATATTGAATAGTCAAACTTATAGGAAAAGAAAGGACAGCAAATATATATAGTGATATGTCTCGAGATTCTCGATTGTTCTTGAACAGTAGGGTGTGTGAGTGTGTGTGTGTGTGTATATATATGGGTGGGTGGAGACCATAACGCCCCACCAAAAGGAGGAGCCCTCCGATTGATTCCCTTACGGAACATCAACAGCAGCGGCGGTGGAGTCCTCGACGGTGACTGCGCAAGTAAGTCCTCTCACTTGAACTCACAGCATGCTTTTTCTTCTTCTTTTCTTTTTACCTTCTGATTTATTCTTCTCTTTCTCTTAATTCAACACTTGAGGGACTAAAATCATGAGCTTTATCATTTATTTGAAAGAAAAGCAAAGTAGTGTACTAATTGTTAGGAATTTCTGCTAGCAGCAGAAAGCTATGGTTTCCTGTCATTCACGTGGGTGTAACGGGAATCGAGGTGTCATGGCATTTACACACCATATAGGGCTGATACACTATGAATTGCTCTACACATACAGTATCAAGGTGTAAAGCGTACAAGGGCCTCTTAATCCCATACGTATCGGGCAATATGTACAGGATCGGGCAATACTTAAAACTATGGCTATACATCTTGATGGAGTTTCTGTCATCAAATACAAGAGGGGCAATGAGAATATTGTGGCAAATGCTCTCTCTAGAAGAGAAGGAAAAAAAAAAGGCGAAAATAGAAAAGGAATGATGATGGCCTTCTCTAGGCCAATACTGAATTGGGAATTAAAGAGGAAATCGGATCTAACCCAACTCTCCAATAGTTAGTGCAATTGATGAAAGATGGGGAAGCTGAGCGTCCTTGGTGAATTCAAAATGGACTCTTGATTTTTAAGGATAAAATTTACTTAACTGAGGACTCTTCATTTACAAGCATGTTTTGGCAAATGTTATTCCAATTGAACACCACCAATTTTAATCTTAGTTCAGCTTATCATCCCCAAACGAACGGTCCAAGTGAAGTGGTGAATTGGACAGTTAAAATGTAACTTTACTGGTTCTTAACCCAAGAATTGAGTTAAATGGCTTTCATATATTGGTAGAATATTGTGACAATACAAGCCAGCACTCAACTATAAAGAGGACATCATTTGAGGTGGTGTATGGACGCACCCCACCAAATCTTTTAGCTAATGAGCTCAGCACGACTACAGTGGCTGCAATTGAATAGGAGTTATTGAATCGGGATGAGCTTATCAAAGAATTAAAGATGAAGATCAATGAGGCCCAAGCAAGGATGAAACGAATTTATGATTCTAAGCATAAAGAGAGGGAGTTTTCGGTTGGCAATTGGGTGTATATGAAGTTGCAACCATAGAGGCAAGTGTCCATATCCCCAAGTGTTATGACCCGTTTAAAATCCTGCAATGAATTGGAGCGGTGGCTTATCAATTAGAATTGTCAATGGAAGCCCGAATTCATCCGATATTTCGTGTCTCTTTACTCGAGCAGAAAGTTGGGGCTCATATCACTAGTCAACCTCAACTACCTTCGGTAAAGAAAGAAGATGGGAAGCTGATTTCAAACCCGCTAGCCATTTTGGACCAGCAGATGTGAAAGAAGAAAGAAGATATGTTAATTCATTGGCAAGGGCTCTCTCGTGTTGAAGTAACGTGGGAAGATCTTGATTTTATTAAAAATCAATTCTAGATTTTGCCCTTGGGGACAAGGGCCATTTTTAGGAAGGAGGAGATGTTACAGTGCATATAGATGCCATGTGCTGCGTGTGCTTGCTTGATTGGCGTAGTTTTACTTGTGCAACAAAATAGGATAGTGGGGTTGGTTAGTGGGTCTTTTTATGATCTTTTGGTAATGCTTCTCAATGAGTCTGTTCTAAAAAGTTGTGTGTTTGATTGCGTTCTCCTATTTTGGGGGTTTATCATCTGAGTTGTTGGGATTTTCCTTTTATTTTGCAATTTACCGTTGTATGAACTCAGGAATGAATAAAGAATTGCAGCTGATCAGCAATTCAGCATTATTCATCTTGCTTTGTGCAAACTGGAGGTTTGAGTTCTCTCGAAGTAGCCCAACTTTATTTGAATACTTGGTGTTTTCTTCTAACATTCAAGATATGTAAAACAAAGAGTGGCTTAGCTACTGTAACAATCACATAATTTATACATTATCACTAACATTAGCCAATAACTGTTAAAAGGACAATGGCACTGCTGGACTTTTTAAAAGCATTTTCTGTAAAGCCAAAGCAGTATCTTTGGTTCCTTTTTCTTCTTTTGCCTTTTTTATATCTTTCATTAGAAGGCAAAAGTTATATAAATAAAGGAATGCTTAAGAAATTGTTTTGGGAGGAAAATATTTTGCTAAAACTAAGAAAGCAAAATTTTCAGCATGTTGTTTGTAGCAAAGGTGCATAGGTGATAGTGATGGTGATGATAGTGATATGAGGAAAATCAAAAGAAATAATTTTTCCTTTGGCTTTAAGTCAATGTTTGGATCTCAGAAAATTTGAGGGAAAGGAAGAGGAAAAGAAAGAAGTGAATCCCCTTCTAAACAATTTTTGTCATTTTCATTTTTGAAATGCTGACGCAATGGAAGATTTCCCCAATCATTAAGGAAATGTTTTCCTTATTGTAGAATACGGGAATAGATAGGAAACGAATAGCAAAATTGGCCACAAAATAAGAATAAAGAAAAGCTATTACTTCAAAAACGAAAAATAAAGAAACCCCATTTGAAAAGACGAGATGTTTGAAGTAGAACAATAGAACATGAAGCATAATAATAGCAAAGCAATAAACAAGATCTGCAAATGATGTTGAAGATCAAATAACATGAAACAAAGAATCAAAGTGGTATGTTGTGAGAGTTACCGGTAGAATAGCTTCTCCAGGGAACAACAGAGATCCTCATACAGCACGCCGCCCTACTTGCCCACAACATCCTACTACACGCCATCCCTCTCTCTCTCTCTCTCCACGGAATGCAGACGATCTACTATAAAGTGTCCGAGGTGTCCCTCCCATGTGACATGGACTGTTATGTTATGGCATTGCGGTTTCCATGACATATAGTGACATTGAATTTTTATGCTTTCAAGATCAGAGGACAACACGTCTATCTAGAGAAGCCTATTCGGGACCCACGTGCCCGACCAGTATCGGCCGACTATGACGCAGCAACGGTCCACTGCGCTAAATTTAACGTAATTTTTTTTTTCCATGCCCAATTCATTAGTAAATTAGTGGTTAGTTATTAATGAAAAAATAAAATAAAATTCAGAATCACATTTAATTAAAAAAAAAATTGAATAATTGGACCAAAATTCATGTTCATAAAATTCAAATGTTGGTAGAATTAGGTGATCTCGATCACATCAAAGGTAAATGGTCCCAACTTCCTACTAATTACATTCATCATTGACCTTGTACCTACCATTTTTTTCTCTTTTTCATTAAGATAAAAAGTTTACGTCATGTTTTGCTATAAATTCCACAAATTGTTTTCTATTTTATAAATTCAAAAAAAAAAAAATTGAATACATTATACATTGCACTTTTAAAAACATATTTGACTTATAACTTGTGTTTCCAAAAAATAGAAAAGTGTTTTTAGAGTCTATTGACAAATATATCTTTAAGAACAAGAATTCGGATGTCAATATTTTAAATAAATAAATAAATAAAAATTAATAAAATTGTTTTGAAATAGCGATGCTCTCACATAGTGCCTAACTTGTTCAACTCTTTTTTTATTTTATTTTTTTAAAGGCACATATTAAATTCACATTAAATTGTAGACATAAATTAAATAAGATTTTGGGGCTGCATCTTTGGGTGGTGGGTATCTATTTTATATTTGAAGTAAAAAAATTAATGTAAGACTCTATCATAGGCCAATTGCACACCCACCCCAACAATCCCTAGCAGCCGCTTGGAGTGTTGTCCGATGGTAATAATTATAGATTATATATTAGTAGCTAGAAAAATGGTATTAACAAGTTACAAGGGTAACTAAATTAGTTACCAATTCAAAGTTCAATTGTATGATAAGTTTGTGCGCACATGTAATATACTTTAGTGGAGTCCTAATCACAAGAAGCAGCCGATTTGAAAATGTGGTCCATGTCACCAAGTCCACCGAATTTTATACACCAAAACAAAACAAGATACACCAACCCCAGTCTCCGGTTGGTGATCTAGGGCTTTTGACTGTGACTCCCTCTCCCTCTCCCTCCTTTATCCACGAGCAAAACTATTCATCCCCAACTCCAAGGCACATTGGGTTTATCTTGTCAAAACTCAAAAGTCCAAACATTCTAAAATTTGAGTTCTTTGATAAAAATAACATTAGGGGGCGTTTGGTTGCCTGTAATGTAATTTAATTTAATTGACTGTAAAGTAGATTACAGTGTAATTTGATTACATTAGTAATTTAAATTACATTCCAAATTACATCCCACTTATTTGAATGAGTAGGGAATGTGAAGTCAGATTACATTACATTACCCAGAAATGCGTTTGAATAGGCATGTAATTTAATTGACTGTAAAGTATATTACATTACATTACCCGGAATAACATTACATTACCCAGAAATGCGTTTGGATAGCCATGTAATTTAATTGACTGTAAAGTAGATTACATTACATTATCCGGAATACATTGGTTGAAGACCGCAATCCATTTTACAGCCTTTCTTCAAAGTAGATTACACCCTTAAATTGGATTACATCCGCACCTATAGGCAACCAAACGCCCCTTTAGTTTGAAAAAATATTCCGGAGTAAAAAAATTATTTCAAAAAAATGATCGAATTGACTTGATTAAATATCATGCTGGCAATGATTCTCCAAAACTGCGGTTTAAAACACTCTTTATGTGTTGGTACAGTCACCCCATTTTTACTCATAGAATGTGAGTTATCATTGCCTTCTTGATTGGTTAGAATAATAGATCAATTTTGGAGATAAGAGCCTCAAAACCTGAGTTTTTCTAAATTACCATTTTTCCTTAGTTAATTAGAGGCTAATATTTTATGTATATTTTTTACTCGTTTTCGATTCATTTCTTTTGCATTTAGTTTTTTAGAGTGTCATAGGTTGTCCATGTCAAATGTCATGTCATTACGATCGAACTTGATAGGTAATAAGAACTTTTGTGACATGGAGGGCATCTCCAAACTCGTTCCGATTTGTTCCATTGGATTTGTATGGATTTTTAGAGTGTAGTTAGAAGACCTACTCAGTAATGGCACGGTTCAAGATCATTTTAGTTCATAACAGTCCATAGCGATTAATTGGCTATTCCTATGGTTAACCTAAAATTGACCGGAATTCAATTTTTTTTTCCAAATTAATGTTTTCAAAATTGTGAAATGTCTTTTTATAATAATTTTTAAAACATGTTTTATAAAGTGACATTTTGCTTTTAAACCAATTGATTAGTCAATTTTTCAATTCAAAATGGAGCCTAATAGCTCATAACAGCTAACCAGCTTGGTTTAACCTAAACCCTTAACCATGGTTAAGGATTTTCAATCCAAAACTCTTCTACAAACATAGAGGATTGAGTCCTGGTTGTTTTGGCATTTAAATTATCGAATTCGAACTTAAAATGAAGAAAATGTGTAAAACAACAAGTTGAACAGTCCCAAAACAACTTGAATTTTTACAAAATTTGGGTGAACTCTCTATTTACTCTGAGTTTCTTTGATTTTTTTGGACTTTATCACCACTTTATCCAATTTTCTTCAAGGCTTTTTTACCTAATTTGATTATCCATGACCTTGGGAGACTCAATACAAGCCCTTGGATCATTTCTATCATATTCGATCTCAACTGTCCATACTTGAGATAATTTTCTATATATAGGAGGGGTGTTGAAGGCCAAAAAGAGCTTCGAAAATAGAGAAAAATCTAGCAACCTTATAGAGCTTCAAGAGGAGAGAGGTAAGTCTTATTTTCCTTCTTCTTCTTCTTCTTCTTCTATTTCTTTTATATATTATTTTATTTTTTAGAAGCATGATTAGGTTTTTTGTTTAGTAGCGTGTGATTGCATCATATATTTGCATATTTATCATTCATTATTCCCACCATTTTGTGCATACTTGAGCTATTTATATATATAAACAAAAAAAAATTATGTTTTCCTATTTTTCCTTACCTTATAGGTAAAATGCAATAATATAGACACTTTTTCATGCACTGTTGGAGCTTGAAGACAAGCCTTGGAAATCTTCAAAGATCATGGGACTTATGTGACATACTTCTAAGTGTGTCTAGAAGTCATATATCAAATTCTAAAGCCAAATTCCAATTGGTTTGAGAGATATGGACAAATAAATTCAAGAAGTGCAAATATGACCAATCTGGGTATTTTAAAAAATTATTTTTCTCCACATTGACTCATACTATGAATACTATAGTTGAAAAGTAGACTTCTCAAGCTTCGCAAGCATATAAAGATCATCTAAATCCGACCCTAGACGAAAAAGATACAAACATTTGAAGTTGGATGCATTATCGAGACATTTTGGAGGAGTTGTCAGCAAGGTTGTACCAATACACATTTTACATGTACCAGCATACTAGTATCAGGAAACTTCAACATTACAACAAGTCAGTGTTATTTTGAATCGGTACACATTTTCCAGTACCAATACATGCATTGATTGCATCATATATTTGTATTTTTCTCATGCATTATTCCCACCATTTTGTGCATACTTGAGTCATTTATATTTATAAATAGATGTTTTTTATGTTTTCTTATTTTTCCATGCCTTATAGGAAAAGTGTAATAAAATGGATGTTTTTTGCATGCAAAGTGAAAGCTTAGAGTCAAACCTTGGAAGTCTTCAAAGGTCATGAGACTTATGTGACATACTTCTAAGTGTGTCTAGATGCCACATATCAAATTTCAAAGCTAAATACCAAATGGTTTGGGAGATATGGGCAAATGAAGTCAAGAAGTGCAAAATCTGACCAATCTGGTTAATTTTGAAAACTGTTTCTCTCCGAATTGAATTAGACCATGAGAACACCATGGTTGGAAAAAAGACTTCTCAAGCTTCGCGAGCATATAAAGATTGTCCAAATCCAACTCCGGATGAGAAAGTTACAAGCATTTGAAGTCGGGGCAATTTTTAGGCAAAATCTGCACTTAAGTACCGGTAATCGAGTTACTGTTCATGCAGAAACTTTTTGTACCGGTACAGAAATTTGAGTATAGGTACTCAACCCCGAAAATTCACATTTTCAGCTTGTAAAATGCTCATTTGTTAAGGGGCAATGTGGGTATTTCAAGGGCACATTAAGGAAATGTTTGGGAGCCTATTTAAAGGCATTGTTCAGCCATTTTGCAGACTCTCTCCATTTTTCTCTTAGTTTTAGCTTAGGATTTCCATTGTTCTTCATTTCTTAGTTAGGTTTAGCTTAGTTTAGGTTGTTTTTCATTCTTATTTTCATTTATGTTATGTAATCTTAGTTGTTCTTCAATTATACGGTGTTAAAACTTTATATTTCCATCTTTAAAGTTAATTTAGAGCATTTATTTCAAGTTTAATGCATTTATTGTTCTTCATTGTGCATTTGTTATCATTCATGGCTAGCTAAACACTCAAAGCTGAGTTCTATGGTGGATTTCCTCTCCAAACCATAGGTAAATGGTATTTCCTCACTTCTAAAATCCTTAATGTCCATGGAATGATGTTTAATCCTCTCTTATCTTTTGAACCCTTATGGATCTTGTATTCATGACCATTGTATGACCAGTAAGCTGTTATAATTGGTTATTGAACTCACATGCACTCCACATGTTTGTGAAAATGTCAAAGAAAGTGTTAAGTTTCATTCCATCATTTGTGTTACTCAAATTGAGCTCTTATTGTTAAATTCTTCAATCAATACCATAGTGTAAATGGAATCTTGATTGAGCATTGTATGAGAAATCATTTATCAAAGGTATGGAAGGAATGAACCCATAGGATTCGTCTCACTTAACTTAATTAGTTTTCTTCTGCAAGTTGTCATCTTCTAGCATAAACAAACACTCAACATCAATCAAAACCCCCATGATTTTACATTTTCTTTGCATTCATTGGTTAGCAACACCTAAGGATCATCACTACTACAATAATAGTCAAAGAAGACAGTCTAAAGAAGACAGTTTTGAAAACTGTCTTTAAAAATTAAAAAAGAAGACAGCTTTTATGAACTGTCTTCTTTATAAAATATTCAAGGACAGTTATTTGTAAACTGTCTTTGATAGCTTATTTTAGAAGACAGCTTTTTTTAGGAGAGCTTTTTTTTTTTTTTTTTTTGGGACTAAAGTAAAACAACACCGTTTTACTATAAAGTATATTTTCCACAGCCTCTCATTCTCTCTCAAAAAAAATATCTACCCTCTCCAATCAGCTGGTGGCACGCTGGTTTTTGGTTTCCCTCCAAAATCCCTCTCGAAACCCTAGCTAGCAACACGGCTTTGCTCCATTCCTCTGCACTTCTCGATCGAAACCCTAGCCTAGCCATCTCCTTCCATCTTCACCGGTCTTCACTAAAGCCTAGCCCATTATCTGCTCCGGTCATCACTGCATATACATCGTCCAGCTATCTGCTCCGGTCATCATCGTACACTCAAACGGCGGTATCGCTCAAGCTATCAGCTCCGGTATATGCTCAAGCTACACTCAAACGGCGGGTGAATAGATGTTGAAACCCTCATTGTTTGAACTCCGACCATATGCCAGCAAGTTTGATCACACTCATTTTGTTTTGAGTTCCGGCCATATCCTTCTTCTACCTCTGTAATCGATTCTAGGTTTTTTTGCAGGGACTTCTGAACTAATCTGCACAATTTCATACCCTTAGATAAACTGTTAAGGGGCATCATTCCACGGGAAGAACTCATTGGTTGATTTTATAACCATACAAGGTTGATTTTATTTTAAGGTATGTATGTATTTTTTTTTTCAAGAAGTTTCCAGATGTGTATATATGGTTGAAGTCCTCGAAAATTTTTAACAATGAAATTTTTAAGCAAAATTCTCTCCTTCTCATTTGTGTTGCTGTTTTGTGGTTGCTATTGTCGTTGTTTTGGGTATTGGCTGCTCTGTTTTTCCAATTTCCAGATTGGGTGTCCTTTTTTCTTCTTTGTGATTGACTGTGATGCTGTTGTTCTTGCTTTAATGGTTCTAGAGTAGGCGAGAAGAGGATTGCCCCCTTAGGAAATTATTCCAAAGGTAAGTTGCGACTTGTCTAGCATCTTCAGAAGAGGTGAGATAGTAGCTCCCTAAGTCTGCAAGGAAAGCAAGCCATTGAAATTTAGACTGTGGTTTAAAATATTTATTCTTCTTGTTTTGGTCAAAGAGATTAGACAAATGCCTTAGGATGAAATATCTATGAGGTACTGCTATGGTGGAGTGTTGTCCAGTTGTTTCCTTACTCAGGTGGTTCAACAGTTCAAGGGAAAGAGCTTTCTAAGCCCAGCTAGCTGCAATTCATTTTTGTTTTTATTCCTCCATTTTTGTGTTGCTCGTTGTCTCTTTTATTCTTGTACTTGCTTCTTCGAGCTCAAGTTATTGTAGTCATTTGACAATATTTCTTTTTGATTTCTAATGCACCATGAAGCAAAAATACATGTATGGGAATGGATATGACACAATACAGAGTGAGTTCGATATATATATATACAATATTAATATTTTAATAAATTGTTAAAAATTTAATAGTTCTAACTTATATTTATTTAATCCTACAAGCATCTCTAGTTTACCTCAAGAAAGAAGGCATCATTCATACAGAAGGGTGAAAAATTGAAAATGTATGTCATAAATCCTTCTTATGTTTTTTCTTACAATTATATTCCTATTTTATACTAAAAAAATAGTGTATCCTAACATTGGATCTGTGTCCAATATGGGTCCAGGAGTATCCGAGAAGTATTGGATATATTTTTTAAAATTGAAATATATGTTTTCAAATTTTGGGTATGTTTAAGAAGTATTGGCGGATACACTGAACATAAAGCATAATTCTTCTCTCACAATTTTTAAAGCATACTTCTCTCACAATTTTATGGAAAGAGTCCCCTAATCTTTCTTTCTTTCTTTTTTTTTCATGGTTATTTTCTATCATTGCATGACCCACTCATGAGAGTTAATATAGCCATATTTGATACAGAATTTACAACTTTTATTCTTTCTCAATCTTGGGGGCCTTCATAAACATCACCTTTTTATTTGAACTATTACTTCTTTATATGCTTGATTTAAATATAAGTTGAGATTCAAACTAAAAGTTTCTGCATAACCTCCAAAGGATTAACCCTTGGATTAGAATTGGCTTTTCTTTTTGTACTTTTGTATAATGACCTTTACTTTGAGATCAATAATGTTAAAATCTTAATGTATGCGGTGTACTGTCAGTGGAATCACCCTGCACAAAGCTCATGTGTATTAGTTTCCAGTGTCAAGTCACAGGGGATACCTAAAAACAGGTTGAGGTGAAAAGGGCAATCTATGCTGGAGTGTGTTGCAAGTGAAATGCTAAGACCATAGTATGGGATAAATTCATTGGAGGCCTGCACACCACCCACCCTATAAGACAACAAAAATGAGGAATTGGAGAAGACACTAATGCACACTGAAATAAAAAAATATTTACTACTATGTCTTTACATCTAAAAAGACATTAATTGTTAATACAAGATTTTATCAAGTGAAATTTATCAATTAAGCCTTTTTTCCTGCACACTTTGGACCTCCCGGCTCTGTTTTCCAGTAGAGTTTGTCTAACTTCGGTAATTGGATTGCTTCAATTGAGTTAAAATTTCTGACTTTATGTTTACATTGTAAGTTTCGTATGTTTAGACTAAATCTACAAGTAGTCAACCAGTTGCTTTATGATATATGATGTGATTTTAGGATTTTATTTTAGACTAAAATGATCGATTGAATCCTGTATGATGCAAACCTAAAGGAATAATCTCCTGCTACCATGTATGTATTTTCTCAAAGTGCATGGCCATGTCAATTATGTCCAAATCATAAAATTTTGATAGGCCTCTGGCACGTTGAAACATTGAGTTGAGTTGGTGGGCATTGTGCTGACACAGTCCAATGCGCAGCCTATTTATTTTGGAGGTCTCAAGGTGAACTTTTAAATTGCTGCTTTTTGTGGACTTAATGATGAGCCATGGAAAGGAAAATGTTGTGAACTGATGGAAAACTTAAATTTTTTTGTTGTTTTTTCTAGATATGGTCACATGATTGATAATGTTGTTCTGATTGTTACTGGAACCTTGCATGAGAGAGATGTTCAGGAACTATTAGAGAAATGCCATCCTTTGGGCATGTTTGACAGGTAATGTTTGTCTCATAAGGTGTTTCTTAGGATGCTTTGACAGTTGATAAGATCTTTCTCCACTGTGTGTATTTTTTTCCTCAGCATTGCTACCCTGGCAGTTGCTCAGAATATGCGGAGCCCAGTAATCTGACATCATCTGATTCTACTCAGTGTAATAGTTTTGATGGATGAAAGTCCAATGTGGTCTTTTACTTCTTTGGAATAGGTCTATGGAGAGTGTCATGTTGACTATATTTGGCTAAGCTCATCCCATAATGGGCAATGGAATAAGGGTTAGATTGGTGGGGTGGAGAGGCTCCTTTTAGAAATCTTTTTCCTACTTTGTTTATGATGGCATTTGTCAAATAATATTTGGTCTCTCATTGTTCCTTGCTGGTTGTTGGCCCTTGTTCTTGGTTTCTCTTAATAAAAACTGAAGTTTAAACAATTGAGGTTTTCCTGGAACTAATTAATATCTTGGTTTTGCTTCATATCAATGTCATTAAGGAAGTTGAGGATATGATAAAGATAAGGTGGATGTTGGTTGAGATTTGAGAAAAGGTGTTTCCTTAGTTTAGTCTTTCTTTTGTAGAACTCCATTGAAATGCTCCTATTTTAATGTAGAATTCCATTGATGCCATGTTTTCTTATATAGTACTCAATTAATTTGAATAATTGAATTGAGATATAGTTTGCATTTCTATATTTATCTCATATCAATGTCATGGTTTATATGTATTTCCTCTGGTTGCCATTATACAAGTCCCCAGTCTGTTAGACGAGTTCTCAAGTATCCTTTTCCTTTTTTTTTTTTTTTTTTTTTTTAAAGCCGCTTTTTATACAAGAATACCTGTCACTGCTTATATTACGTGACATTATTTTTAATGGTCCATTTGCTGTTGAACCCTTAACTCCAATAGGACTCTTTCAAAATATGGTGTTTCCGATGGCGAGGTTTCACTCTCAACCCAAGTTACTTAATTCTTGAAAGTCATGCAGTGCTCTTGATTTTAATTTTGACTGCAGATATGCCTGATTGCCAACATTTGTCCAGAAACTGTTCATGAAGTCTATGCTCTTATCCCATCCTTGAAGGTATGGCATATCTGAGGTTTTTTTTTTTTTTAAATGTCTAGTGCTTCTTTAAAACCATTGGGAAAGGAATTTGGTTTCACAGATGGTATTCAAAGGTCGAGGATACAAAATTGCTTATATTTATTCAAGATATGTTGCTTAAATGCTTATGACTGTTTATCCATTTTTTATGAACAAGGGAGAGGCACAAGTGGTGCTCACTGTTAAAATAACTGAAGATTCAAACTAGTATCTTTAAGGCCAAATAGAACCTTTTTAATTTGCTTGTAATTATGATACACTATACAATCTTTCAGAAGTCAATACTTCAGTTTGTCAGGTGAGGGTTTACGAGTATCAAGCAAATGAGTTGCTGAGATATAAGACTCGGGTTGCTAGAACTTTGGAATCTAAATAAACCAAAATGGTTTTGAAAGATGATGATGCTAGGATTTTTGTACAATTGTTCAGTTTGGGAGGGCTGACGAGATTGAAAAAATTAATGCGTAATGTAAAGATAAGGAGGATAGTTAGAGGAGTCTCATTTCTCTTACCAAGCAAAGATTAGAGTAGTTCTAATCTTGGAGCAGGTTTACTGCAGTGCCACCTTTCAATAGTTTGGAATGACTTCTCCCAGTGCAAGAACTTTGAAAAAGTTTATTTCTACAAAATTTGTAGAATACAAGAACGTCTTCCTTTTGTCTATAGAATAATAGAGGTGCTTGATTGCTCTGCAATCAATACACTTTTTGAGTCTTTTCGACTTATTATTACCTGATTTTACTTGAACTTTGATATTTAATAGTTATAAACCATGAACTTAGTGTTTTTCCTCGTGTTGTGTAGGAATTCTTCATAAAAGCAGTAATTCGAGCACTTTTGAGGTGGGTTCTCTGCAAATGATCCCGGATGAAGCTACAAGTGGAGTCAAAGGGAAGGAAAAATACTCAAAAAGATGCAAGGAAGTACCTGGGCACCTTCTGGAATCACAAACAAAGCAAACTGGGCAAATTTAAGTTGATCGATAGCCTGGCTATCGATGGCCTATCGATAGGGCTTGCCTATCGATAGCCAGATGGCCAGCCTATCGATAGGCAGCATGCTGATTATGAAAGTTTGCATCCCTATCGATAGGGCATCCCTTGCCGATCGATAGGGGGGTCCTCGGGAGTCGTGCCCGCGATTTTAAACTGCTTTTTAAGTAATTTTTGGAGAAGTTCATTTTAGGTAGGTTTGTTATACAGTATTTAAAGAGATTTTTGAGACTTCTTTAAGGTATCCAGACTTAACCTAGCCTCTCTAGGATTTCATCTCTCTCTCTCACTACTCTACCATCTCCCATACTCCATTCAACTTGGATTTCGGCTGCGCATGGAAGGAACGAAGACCTCCGGTGATTCAGCCCCGACTATGAGCAGCTAAACTCCTCTCCTTGGGTGTAGATGAAGCTTGGTTAGTGGTTTGATTATGTATTGATTAAGGTTCGAGGTTTTGTAATAGGTTATGATAATTGTACAACTTTGAGAGATTGCCGTTCTATGCAATCCGCTCTTTAATGAATCTTTTATCCTTTCATATGAATGTTTTCTGTGATTATATTCATATCGGTTGTGCAATAGTATTATTTGAATACGCTAGTATTCTTTAGTCGGCTCATACCTAGTTAGGATAACCTGTGCATGCTTCGCTTGACAGGTTATGCCTTATTCGGACGAGTTTACTATTTGAATACAAGCGTAATATATCTTTGATGATTTATTCTTGTAGTTTAGATCATCACCGATCATAAACGATTGCGAAGCCTTTGCATTAATCATATGCATATTAATACCCTAACTAAAGTGGATTCGAAACCCGGGGATTTCCTTTAATTTGATTTAATCATATTTTCATATTCTCTAGTCTAAACAATCAACCAACTCTTCACAATCAAGAATCTGTTTGGTAACTAAAATCAGAATCAGAATAAGTTCTCATAACTCAGCCATTAGTCCCTGTGTTCGACACCCGTGCGAAAACTATGTTTTCAACGAATTGAGGTTCTAAGCACGAGTAGTTTTATAAATTTAAATCTTGATCACGAACAAGGAAATAACCTCCCTTGTTTGGGCCGATCAGTGCTCACTCAAAATGTAGGGACTAATAATTTGGCTTATACCTTGATACCATGTGTAAAAGCTAATGTGAATACTTTCTCTGATTCAAGTCAAGAGATATAGAAGCCTTTGGAAACTAAAATTATATCTAGTTAGAATCTTGGATTCTTTCTAGGACTAATTAAAACACTTAAACAGAGAAGGATCTTTTTCCTCGGGATAGAAAAACTATTACTAATACTCAAATGTAAATACATATAGTTTTCTAAGAACTTCATGCAATATTTTTTAGTTGTTAAGACTTTGGCTTTACATTGCATTTTATTATTATAATTTTTCATTGCAAACAATTACATGTCAGTTATTTTCATGGGTTTTATGTGCTTGAATTAATGTTTATCTTTTAATGTGTTGCTAGGACTATATTAGAGATCCAGACAGGAGATTTACTGCTGATACTGTTGCTGCAATTGGATGTGGCAGCAACGGCTGCTGACTTCGATGTGGCAGCAACGGCTGATGGTTCTTCTCCTTTCACTATTGCTTTCATAGCTTTTTGAGTAGCCTAGGTGTTTGATATTTTGTTATTCAAGTTTTGGTGGATATTACAAGTCATAGTAGGGGATTGCCATTGTAAGTTTAGCACCAAAATGCAGCCAGTAAGGCTGAACAACTACCCCAATTCTGTTATGGCCTTAAATCATCGTAAAAGATCTCTTCAAAGGAGCAAAGTATTGTGACTTTGGTCTCTACATAAGAACTTAAGACTCTTATTGTTTTTAGGACTTGTATTGGTGATGATCCCTACTAGGAGTAGCAGCAACTTTATCATGCATCCTAGGTGTCATTACAACAAGAAGAAGAAGAATTTTTTTTATCATTTTCTTAAGCCTTGTATCCTACAATCACCCCAACATGCAAACTCACAGCTTTGCCCTGTAGCCCCTATTATTCATAATCATGACCTTTCTCTGAGGTCATAATAAATTGACAAAAACACCATTTCGCTTCTTCCTAACTCTATTCTCATTGATGTCAACATTGATATTTGCCAAATCTACCAAATTCTAAAATTTAAAACTATATCATCTAACCTACTTAAGCTCCTAATCTATACTAATATACAAAGCCAACACTGGTTTTAGTTTCCACACATTTCAGATTTCCAAAATGCACCTCTCAAATTATAAGTCTAACATTAGATAAGAAGGTTTTTATGTAATTGTGTCATAACCCTTTCATACAATCCCAATAAACACATGTTTTAGTCCCACTAAACACATGCTTTAGTTTGTAGATATAGATGTACTTTACCACATTAATTTGATTAAATATATTCTATCCGGACCTCATGTAAGGTGGTTTGCCCCTCACATACTTCTGTTTCTAATCAATAACAGGTGGCTTATCATGATATTTTGAAAATTCTTGACCTTGCCAAGTTCTGCAGTTCTGTTCAGAACTTCATTGATATATATTTGAGGCTTTCTGGAATACCTGCTAATGGACAGTTGGCAGACAGTGACTGCATACAAGTTAGAATATGAGAGGGAAGATTTGCCTTGCTGATATATACGGGAGGTTTGTAGTTAAATTTATTTAAATTAAATTTCTATTTTAATTGTTCATTGCACTTTCTTTGAAACCACGGCAAACGCATGATTCTTTTTTTCTTGTGAATTGTTTCTGTTAGCCTATAAGAGAAGGGAACTTCATCATTCAACCCAAAGTGGATTTTGATATAAGCAGTAGTACAGTTGTTGGCCTTCTGAACCTTGGGTAAGCCATATTTTTGAAGTTTAGAAGCTGGTGTTCAATCTATTATTAATTTTTTTTTCTAGATACAAACAAGATTGATCATCTATGGATGTACATTCACATCATTATCTGGGTTGGCAAGTTTCTTATGATGCAGTAATATTTTAGAGGCTAAAGCATGATGATCCATATAGTAAACATGGTGAACTATGTTCCAAATGTTTCAAGAAATATGAAAATTAGAAAGGTTCTAGGATCAAATGGTATTTCATAGAGCTTAGAAGTGTATGAGAAATGATGTATTATCCTTGTAGATGAAGTTGTTCACTAAGATTACAAGTACTAAGAAAATGCTAAATGGATGATGGAAAACATTTCACTGCCTATATATAAATAAAGGAGTTATTAAAATGTGCACTATCATGGCATCAAACTTATCATACTATGACACCTCTGGAGAGAGTACCAAAATGTCACTATAGTAACACTAGACAACAACCCCTAGCACCAATTGAACTCTACACAACAGCCCATAGCACCAAGACTGCACCCCAAGAAGCAGAACCTCCAGCATTATGATCACTCACTCACAAGCTATGTTCTTATTTCTATAATATATATAATAGTTTGTTTATATAGATTGTGCTTCATTTGATTTATGATTGATCAAATCAATGTAATTAATAACTGTAGATGGTTGAATGGTGCGTCCCTAGTGGCTTTGAGGCTTTAGTGTGACCCCAGTGGCGACATTAATTAATAACCCTCTGTGTGTGTGTGTGTGTGTGTGTGTGTGTGTGTATATATATATATATATATATATATATATAAAATACGACATATAGATTCAATTATGTCTAAATGTGAATTTGAAGTGAATTTATTATTGGTATTGATTGGTTGTGATATCTATAATTCTTGTAGTTTTCGGGGGTTGGAGGTGGACAGAGACCCTCTATCGGATTTTCGTCTTGAGGTTGGTGTCATTGTATGAACAAGATTAGGGGCCCTGCTTTACATTGGTCCAGCTCTTATCTTCCATTTTTTTAAGCTTTGATTTGGTTTGAATCTTTTAAAGTTTTGGATTTTCTCTATCTCTAATGCTTATTCTATTGCAAGATTGATAAAGAAACTTTTACATCTTTGTACTATTAGTCTAGTTGTTGAGTTTCTAATATACATTTGTTTAATTGAGGTTTAGCTTCATACTTTTGCAAGATTGTAATGTTGTTTGGATATAATTATAGAAGTTGTATAAACTTTTATTTTTACAGGTAAAAATTTGGGAATATTGAAAAAACAGACAAAATACTGCCCAATTTTTGTATTGAAATTAAAGCATACACTTCTATACCAATAATAGATGTAGAAAAACACATGTACTTTTCTCCGTATCCTTATTTTCATGTAATTTTTCTCTAAGGTTGTTGAATTCCTGAAACTTTCTCGAATTGCTTTACTCTAGTAGTAATAGAGTTTAAAGTCATAATTATATATAGTCATTGTTTTGTTTTTAAGTTTGAACAGATATATGCACATAAGTTGAAGCTTGGATAGGGAAAATTTTAGTAGTTTATTTTCCTATTTTTAAAAGTAGAAATGGTATTGGGACATGTTTGTAATAGTATCTTTATGTACTACTGATTATATTTTCATTTCTTGTGAATTATTTAGATTTTATAGGCTTAATGAAAATAACTTTGTTAAGCTTCCATACAATAGGTTCAATTAAAAATACAAAATTTTATACATTTTTTTTTTAATAAATAATAGATTTAAGAGGTCGGTTTTACAACTGTCCTTAAAACTATGATTTAAGAGGACGGTTTTAAATGTGTCCTCATTCGCGGTGTCCTTATAAAAAATATGAATTAAAGGACAGTTTTTAGCCGTCTTTAAAATATCACAATACGAAGACGGTTTTTAACTGTCTTTAAAATGCACAGATATGAAGACGGCTAAAAATTGTCTTCAAAAGAAACAAATATGAAGACAGCTAAAAACTGTCTTCGAAGGTTCAGATATGAGGACGGCTAAAAACTGTATTCGATAGGGTCCGGACTTTAGAAGACACGGCTAGGGAAGACAGTTTCCTAACTGTCCTCGTATGTCTATGAAGACAGTTTTTAGCTGTCTTCTAATCCTTTTTTTTGTAGTAGTGCATTTAGACCTGTTCCACTCCCTGTAGATATGACCTAGGGACTCCCTCAGTATTTATTGCTTTACGACCGGTGGACTTCTACGCTTGGGATTCTATTGAGCATCACATTTTCAGTTCAAGTATGCATCTTCCAGGATCCTTCAGCAATGAAAGTATTTAGGTACCGATCCACCTTTTCTATGTACCGGTACACCTTGCCTGCACCATGAACATTCCATTGGAAAATTTTATTTTGGTCAAGGGGATTTTATGTAATTTCTCCCCTACTCCTCGTAACCCTAAAAATGGGTATTTAAACACATTTTTCAGCTTGTAAAGTGGGTTCTAGGTTTTATTAGCTTTCCTTAGTTTTTATCTCTAGATTTTCTGGAGGTTTAGCTTAGTTTATGTAGTTTTTGACAAAGAATCACTTGGTTTTTGCCATATTTTGCTTGTAATCCCTAATTTAGCTATTTTCATCTTACATTTTTGTTAGGTTTTATGTGTTGTCATGTTTCATTTCAAAACTTGGTTTGGATTGTATTTTCTAGAATGTGTACTGTTAATCTATCATGGAGCTTGATTGAAGCCTCTAAATCACCATGGACTAGGAAGGTAAGTGACTTAGAGACCTAGTTGACCTTGTCTAGGTGATTAGATGGGTGTTTATAGACCTTGAACCACTTGATAAATATTATTATTGGTCAATAAAGTCAATATTAATTCAATGTAGGGTTCATATTGATTCAAAAGGCTAATTATATGCTAAAATTAGAATTTAGTCCTTTTGGATCGATCTAAAGTGGTGCTGGATCAATCCAAAATGCAAGAAATTCAAAACTGGCAAACAACAACCTTTTGGATCGATCGAGGACCACATTGGATTGATCCAAAAGCTGTATTTTGACAATTTTCATATACATAAACAATTTAGATCAATCCATGATCACATTGGATCGATCCAAGTTCAGGAAATTTCAATTTTTACTGCTTAATTACTGTGCAAATTTTGGGTGACGTCACTAGGGCATACTTGGACCTATAAATTCGTACTATTCTGTCCATTTAGGGTAAGTGAGCCTCCGGAAAACTGCAACCCTTCTCTCTCTAACCCTAAAGCTTCTTGAGTGATCTCATTGGTGAGGATCATCTCTTTTTCTTCCATCCAACTCATAAGGAATTGTTTCAAACTTGTGTGTGAAGGATTGTAAACCTTGAAAACTACCATAGATCATTCATGGTGATAGATCTCTGTGGAGATTGGTGAGTTGTCTTTGTGGAGATCAAAAATTACTCATGGCTCTTAAATGAGGAATCAAGAGTAAAGGCCAAAGAGTTGGTTGCTGAACAAGCTATGGAGAAGAATGACTCATGGAGTTGAGTTGAAGAGATCTTGGTACACTAGGCTTGGGATTGGTGTGAGTATGTGTATGGTATAATCTCATAACTTCTTCTTTACGGTGGATTGTTGTGATTCTCCCGTGATTTTTTCCCGAAAGGGTTTCCACGTAAAATCTTATCTTCCATGATTTGAGTTTTTTTTATTGTGTTTTCAGTATATATATAGATTATCAAGAAGGATGGAATGATGTGTGTGTTGATTATGGATCCATTTTGATAATCTTGCAGTCTTGTGATTATCTCACTACTACAAAAAACATTTTTAAGGACGGTTTTAAACCGTCCTCTTTGATTTAAGAGGACGGTTTTAAATGTGTCATCATGCTCGATGTCTTTATAAATCAATGATTTGAGAGGACGGTTTTACGAGTGTCCTTAAAAATATGATTTAAGAGGACGGTTTAAAACTGTCCTTAAAAACAATTTTAAGGACAGTTTTAAACCGTCCTCTTAAAAGAATGGGTGTTTAATGCTTACGGTAAGCACTGAAGCTGGAACTGCCAGAACTGTTAAAGGAATGTATGCAACAGCCCTGCAAAATTCCCCAAAGAAATATGAGTCAAAGGGTTAAAAAATACAATTTTTCAAATATTAAGATATTAGTCAGCAGGGCACATTTGAAGCCTTGGACAGCGTGATTACAAAAGGAAAGATCAAAGAGCTAACAAAGAACAAAAAATTCTGCCAAGGAAAAACATAGATCTCTGCATAAACTTATTAATGGATCCCTTCAACAATTACTTATTTTTCCAGCTAAAACACTGAAAACCCAATAATCAAAATGCCTATTTCACACTTCCACACAATAGAAAATATGAATGCACTGTTGACAAATTCATAAAATTTAAACAATTAAATTACTAGTTCTCTGATCACCCGCAGTATACAAATCCGACGTAGTATTTGGTTTTGAAAAACCAACACCAGCTGGTGATTCGAGGAAAAGCACATTTGCCGCTGTCGACAAATTCAAAATAAATAAAATAAACCAACTCTTTCAGACAAAAATTATATACATAAAAAAAAAAAAACAAAAAACAAAAACAAAGAAAAGAGATGTGCCTTCTCAATTTTTTCACATACGATTGTTCCAGGCATATGGATCGGCGTAAAGGGTTTTCCCATCAGGCCGAATACGGAAAGGTCCAATCTCTCTGGCTGCTCCATAAGCAACAGAAGAACAACCAGGCCCTCCATTGAGCCACAACACAAGTGGTCTCGACTCAGCTTTACGACTCGCGGGAGCCTCTATCAACCAGTAAAACAATGCCCTCCCAGCTTGCTTATTCACTGTCACATATCCTGAGTATTGAGTAAACCCAACGCTCCTTTGTTGCCGGGCAACTCAGTGATCCTATCCCTCTCTTGATCTTTCAGAGAAGTAGAAGACAAATAACAGAGTACAGAGAAGAACCCATGAATCAATCGATCAATAAACAACAAAAGCAAACAATGCCCAGAAACACAAATCCCAAAGTATTTCTAGGTTTTTAATAAATTTTTCTGGAGAGAACTACAACATGAGATTGGGATAGTAAGGGTCTTAGAAAGAGAGCAGAGAAGAACCCATGAACCAATCAATGAAAAAATAACAAAATCAAACAAAACCCATATACATAAATCCCAAATAGAAACCCTAAACAGTTTCAAAAATTTTCAAGTTTTCCCGTTTATACTCAACCAAATATAAACTAAATATGTGAAGAATTCATTTATCTATTTTGAGAAATGAACTCCAAAGCATGTAAAACCAGGCCCTCCATTTTCAAGTTTTCCCGTTTATGCTCTGCCGTAGAGTGTAGAGAGTTAGGGTTTCGAATAGGGTGTTACATCGACTGAGAGCCTGCAGATCGAGTGGAGAAGAGCTAGTGTTTAGGGTTTCACGGCAGGGTTCCGGCAAGGAGAAGCTTAGGTTGCGACAGAGAGAAGCTACGGTTCCGGCAGGGAGAAGCTAGGGTTTCGATTAGTGCTCCACGGCAGGGCGAAGCTAGGGTTTTCATGAGTGCTCCGAGGCAGGGAGAAGCTATATGGTTCCGATGAGTGCTCCACGGCAGCAATGGCATGCGCGGATCGCTAGGGTTTCGATCTAATGTAGAGATCGAGAGAGAGAGAGAGTGATGAGAACTGATCGAGAAGGGATAAACAAAAGCCTAAGTCGGCAAAAATTTTTCCCCTAAACGGCGTCGTTTTGCTTTATCCTAATTAAAAAAAAAAATCAAAACAAACCAAAATGGCGTCGTTTTTATATATCCTAATTTAAAAAAAAAAAATCGAAAAAACCAAAACGGTGTCGTTTTTTTTTTCGGAAAAAAAAATTAAAAAAACAGATCCTCTAAACGGCGTCGTTTTGATATTTCCGGAAAAAACAAAAAAAAAGAGGTCCCTAAACGACGTCGTTTTGTTTAAAAAAGATATAAGAGGACAGTTTTCAAAACCGTCCTTAAAAGTATGTATCTTTAAGGACAGTTTTAAAAAACCGTCCTCTTTGTATATTTTTAAGGACGGTTTTTAAAAACCGTCCTTAAAACTCTTTCCGGCTCATGTCCCCTTTTTAACTTATTATAGTAGTGTCTTGCAATTAAGGTGTTTGTGATTAGTTCTAAATCGCTGTTTTTAGTACATTTCTTGTATATAATGGTCATGCTTCTGTGATTTACATAGTTGGCTTAATCAATCAATCTAGATCTAGGGGGTTTAGTAATTATCAATTTTGGCTTTTAAACTTTGTATTTCCATCTTTCAAGTAATCTCATAGCATTTATTTCAGGTCTTGAGCATTTATAAACTTTGTTCTTGCATATACTCTTCATCTACTTGTATTTCCTTGCATTCATGCCTAGCTAAGCAACAATGTTAGGTTCTATAGTGGATTTCCACTCCAAACTTAAGGTAAATAACTCTCTCATCATCATTGTACTTTGAATGTTTGAAGTATGAAGTTAAATACTCTCTAATTTATAGAACTCTCTTGGTTTTGTCTTTTCTTGATCATTTATGCTTGTCACATATGGTTCTTGAGCTTTTAAGCACTTCAAGTGTTCGTAAAAATACCCAAGAGAGCATTTAACTTCATTACCCTAGCTTGTCTTTTATTTGAGCTTTAATTGTGAAAAATCCTTCGATCAAAACCATTCTTCAATAGACTTTTGGTTGAGAACAAGCATGAAAGACTATAAACCAAATGTTTGGATGGAATGAACCCATAGGACTCAACCTCCTTAATTTTCATAGTTTTTATCTTGCAATTTGTGATCATTTTAGTTTAAACAACAAACAATTTCAAAACCCCCATGATTTTACACTTTTTTTTTTTATATTCTTTGGATATCAAAGCATAAGGTTTCTCTCTTGAAATTCATTATCATTCCCTGTGGAAATGACCATGGGCCTCCCTATATACTATGCTTGCAACTACACCATCCTACGCTTGGGATAAAATATTGCATCGAAAAATAGCAAGCATCAGCATGATTAGGTTTTTTATTTTTTGTTTAGAAGAATGATAAGAATTAAAGTTTTGCTATTCATATATTCATGTTAAGGATATTATTTAAATGTTATTGATCACATGCCATGATTGAATTATAATTTATACTTAGTAATATGCCTTGGAGTTCTTTCTTTTATGCATGATTGTTTGAAATTGTAAATAAGGGAGCGATTGCAGGAGGTAAGTCTCTTCCCTTGTGTAATTAGTTGATTGATCGCATGATTTAATTCCTTGATATTTGCATATTGATAACATATAGAGTATTTGCATATAGGAGTATAAAAATTGCATTTTTATATCAATTGCTAACACGATTTAAGTTAGTTTTTAATTATGTCCAGAATTTTAAAGTGACTTAAAATCATGTTTTAAATTGATATTCAAGTCATTTTAACATAAAAATTAGGTTCACATAGAAACAATTAGATTAGCATATTCATCATTTTTCATTGTTTGCAAGTATGATTTTAGTATGATTTAATTACTGTACAGATTTGCATTATAACTAGAAATATGCTTAGGAAACACTTGATCTTTAATTTCTGTCAAACTTAGTCTCTAGATAACTTAGGTTAAGAGTATATTAGAAACCCTAGGTTTAGGTAAGGTGCCTTACCTCCTTAGGACTACCTTACAGTAAGAATTACAACCATGCTAAATATTTATACTTAGTTAGGATTCTAGTCTTGAGAGACTCATTTTTTAAATAAAATTGTGTTTTCCATTGAAATTTCAAACCTTTTTCAAAATCAAAAGTGTTTCATGAATAAAACCTATTTTGAATATAATTCTTATTTTAGAGCTATATTTCAAATAGTATTTTTGGATAAAGAGTCCTTATCAAAATCAAATTATCTTTAAAAGAGTTATTTTTCAAAAACAAAATCATTCAAGGATAGAGTCTTAAATGAGTTAGGATTATCAATTGAAAGAGTTGTACTGTATTAATGATTCTTCATGAGATGAGTCTTTTAGATAAGGTTTGGCATGAATGTAATTTTCTGAGATAGGATGAGTCCTTCGATAGTTTGAACTACGTGGACTTTGAAGTTTACTAGAAATGAGTAAGATACATAGGCACTAATAGAGCTCAAGTACGCCCTATGATACTATGTGTTCTAAGTTTTTAGGGGTTTGTTTGATTTTTATTTCATTATTTGCTTTAGTTAGTTAGGAGTTATCTGCATATATAAGATGTTAGCCCTAAAGTCCTTGACCTTATTTTGATGATAACTAAACCATACCTTTCTTCTAACAAATGTTTGAGTGTTATGTCTCCATAGATTGTCTTTGGAGTCTTCATCAACGTTCATCAAGCATTCCAAGTGCTCTTTATTCAAATCAAAGCTCATGGTGATAAACTTCAAGTGTCAAAGCAATTCAAAGATGTTCAATCCTTGAAGACCAACTTGAAGACTTGCTCAAGCTCATAAAGGCCAATTGAAGTCAAGTTGATCTACAAATACTTTTAGGAACTCTTTGTAAGACTTCTCTCATGATCAATTGTGTAAAGCTCAAGAGAAAACTTTTTCACATCTCATTGTGCATTAGCATTCATGCTTAAATTACTTTCTAAATTGACCTTAAATGTTTTGGAATACTTAGTTAACTTGTCAAAGTGTTTAGTGTTTATTTTGACTTAGAAATTTCAAATTATTGCCTTTACAACTTCACTGGTCGACTAACCCATCTAGTCCTAGTCGACTAATTGGAGTACAGAAGCAATGTTTATGAAATTGTTGCAATTTAGCTAGTCGACTAATCGCCCTTGGCTAGTCGACTAACTGATATCGGATCAAATTTTCCCAAATGTGTTTAAGTTGGTAGTTGACTAACACCCCATGTTCTAGTCGACTAACAAACCCAGAAATTGTTCAAACTTATTTTGCTTAGCTAGTCGACTAATCAGCCTGTCCTAGTCGACTAACCGAGCCCGGGAATGAAAAATACCTTTGAAAATGTCTTGTTAGTCGACTAACAAGCTTGTCCTAGCCGACTAAGAGTTCTGCAATTTCAAAACAGCTCTTTCTTAAATTAGTCATTCAAGCATTAAATGTTCCCCAACCACCCTAAACCTTCCTAATCCGACTTCTAGGGTTTCAAACGGTCATTTGGGTTTTGGTTGGCTATATATTGAAGGCTGGTGTTCATTTATTGCTTACTAGTGATTCAATCTTTTGTCTTTACATCCATTACTCTCAAGCATTCATTGTATCCTTCAATATTCACTCTTCTCATTGATTAAAAACTCTTGTGCTTCATCCATTTGATTCTTTAAGAAGTTATTGTGCTCTTATATTGATTACAAATCAGCTTTGAGAAGCATTCATTGTATCATTCAATATTCAAAAGGGTTTTGTGAGAACTCTTGTGGGTGAGTTGTATTCCTCCTTGAAAGAAGGCAACTTGTAAAGGTTTCTCCACCTTGAAGGAGTTGCTTAGTGGATTAAACCTCTTGACGGAGTTCTTGAGGCGTGGATGTAGGCGGAGACCGAACCACGTTAAATCTTTGTGTTTGATTCTCTAACTCAATCTCTTTATTTCAAGTTATTTATTTGCTTCTTGTTGTATTGAGTTTTTATTCAATCTTGCATTCTATTCTTCCATTTTCAAGTTTGCGAAAATCTTGTATCCCATTTTTTAAATTAATTTTTATTTGCCTATACTCTATTCACCCCCCCTTTAGAGTATATTTTGGGCCAACATAAGATTTTAAATAGCCAAAATAAAGTAAGAAACCTTTAATTAGGGTGAGGTGGATGCCTACAAGATTGTGTTATTGGAACCTTCCCACACCATAACCTAGCCTCCGAATCCATCTTTGATTCGTTGACCATGTTTTATGTCAGCTAGTCATTTGTTTATTTGATTGAAAAATAGTGTTAGACATTTTTTTTATCCAATATTTATTCTAAATTACTAATGTGTCGATAAACATATTGGTAAAGTTTCATGATATTTCTCCATATATTTTAATTTTTATGAATTATTTTTTCTATAGAGTAAATAAAATTCATAATAAATAAAATATATTAAGAAAAATCATGAAAATTCACTGATATGCTTGTAAGCGCATTAGCAATGTATGATAAATACTGTATAAAAAAAATAACGTGTTTAACAACATTTTTCAATCAGATAAATAAATGACTAACTATATAAGGGTGCAAAGTGTCATAAATCAATCCTATAGGGGTCACTGTGTCACAATTGAAAGTGTAGGGGTGCAAAGTGTTTTTGACCAATAATACAAAGTGTTTTTTAACAAGCCAGTGGATATATTAGTCCAAATAGTGAAGAATGATAGGAAAATGGAATAAAATTAGGATAGATAACGAAATTGTTTTCCATTCATTTTATACATGAATTTTATTATAAGGCATATCTTACGCAATTTTACATAAGGTGATATATTTTAGCTAATGTGGGATATGTATTTTGAGAAACAAACTGTTGAATTAGACATATACAATAATCTTATGTATATCATTCATGCTAAGATCACATTAATCCAACGGTTAGTTTTTCAAAATACCTGCTCTAATAGTTTTTGGTTGTCACAGTTTTTTCCAATAACATTTTTGAGAAACCAACTGCTAGATTAATAAGATTTTTAGCATGCATAACATGCATGAGATTAATTACTATCTAATTGAACGGTCGGTTTCTCAAAATACATATCCAATAGTGCAATGAGTCAAATTGTAATTTTGCCTATTTTCTATACTATGTTTTTCATAGTAGGGCATTTTACCTCAATATTGCGAAGGTTTCATTCAATTACAAAAATGAAGCTCACATTGAAATAATTACAAAAATATAATTTTCTGACGAAAATATCCTTTAAGAACACATAATCAAAATTTTGAAAAAGAATTCTCAAATTTGTTAAAGATCACCAATCCCCAATTTTTATACAATTACCAATTTTGTTGATAATCACCATTTTATGAATAGTCAAATCACATTTAATAAGTAATTATAACAAATAAGAAAATATCAATAAAAACAAAAAAAAAAAACAAAACAAAAACAAAACAAAACAAAACAAAAAACAAAAAACAAAAAACAAAAAACAAAACAAAAAAACACCAAAAATCTCCTTCTTGCTCCAGTTTCCTCATGTCCAAACTCTCATTTTGTGAAATGGTGACTCAATACAAATTTGGTGATTTAATGAAAATTGGTGATAACACATATTTTTGGTGATTATATGTAAAATTTGTAAATTGGTAATTCTGTGCTTTTTTGGGTAATATGTGTAATTTTGGTGAATGGTGATTGTATAATAGTTCGATTATTATATGTATTTTTGGTTATTATACATATCATGCATGCATTTAATGTTTGATGGGACAAGTGGGGACATAATTTGATGTTAAAGAGTTTTGAAATGACATGTACGGACAGTAATTGATAATTGATGATTGTTAAAAAAAATGGTTATTATTAAAAAAATATGGTGATCGGTGATTTTGTGTAAATTTGGTGATTCTTCATATTGTTGGTCATTGGTGATTATTCAGATTTTTTGTGATTATTTATAAAATTGGTGATTATGTGAAAATTTTCAAATGAAATTCAAATTTTTTTACCGTTAAAAGAGCAAAAATGTCCATTTTCATGTATGGAACTATATTTCCATAATTACTTCAATATGAGATTCATTCACGTAATTGATTGAAACCTCAACAATATTGAGGTAAAATGCCCTTCATAGTATTAATCATTAATTTGACAAAGCCTAGGCTTTAGTATATGTAAATGCTTACGTACTCCACCTTCCACAAAATATTATAGTTTTTTTGTTACTATCGACCCACCAAAGCTTGCTAGTTGCTGCACTAACCCTGCAAGGTTGCATTACGTACTATATAGAAATGATCTAGTCAGGTATACCTAATTTAGATGAAAGTCAATTAAGAGTTGAAAGCTGTCAGATGAAAGTCTGTTTAGATGAAAGTTAGCCGTGGTAACTCATCCAACACCTCCTACCTCTTAACTTATTTTCTTCTTACCTGACTAGATCATTTCTCACGTACTAAATAATGACTTTTTTTAGAAAGGATAAAATTTATGAGTGAAGTCTTTGTGGATTCCTTCTTCTCATATGTCATGCCATCTTTTAAGTAATCAATTTTGCTAAGCTCTAGACTCAAAATCAATCGAGCGGTCAAAGTAACGAATGATGAATGTAATAATTTTCTTTGCAAATGAGGAATACCTGTGGTCCTGTGGACGATTGACATGCCACTATGCACTTTAATACTTTATCTCATGGTACAAGTTAAAAGCACAATAAATTAATTAACAAGCCAGTGGATATATTAGTCCAAATAGTGAAGAATGATAGGAAAATGGAATAAAATTAGGATAGATGACGAATTTGATTTCCATTCATTTTATACATGCATTTTATTATAAGGCATATCTTACGCAATTTTACATAAGGTTATATATTTTAGCCAATGTGGGATATGTATTTCGAGAAAGAAACTGTTGAATTAGACATATACATTAATCTTATGTATATCATTCATGCCAAAATCACATTAATCCAATAGTTAGTTTCTCAAAATACCTGCTCTGATAGTTTTTGGTTAGCATAGTTTTTTCCAATGACATTTTTGAGAAACCAATTGCTAGATTAATATGATTTTTGGCATGCATGACATGTATAAGATTAATTACTATCTAATCGAACAGTCTTTCTCAAAATACCTATCCTATATTGAATAAAAACACATTATCTTACGCAAAATTATGTAAAATACACCACATAATAGCATGCATGTCTATAAATCAGTCATGTTGTTATAAGGTGCACTTTATGCAACTTTGCGTAACGTGGTCTGTGTAGAGTCCATTGCAGGACAAAGTTTGAAAAAGATTAGATGA
>JAESVK010000383.1:328865-370016 GCA_017140935.1 Hamamelis virginiana
AAAAAAAAAAAAAAAAAAAAAAAATCTAATCTAACGATAAGTTTTTTAAAATATGTATTCCATAATTATCTATTATCTTCATACTTACATAACTTATATAAGCATATGCTTACACAATCAGGACTTTATATATATATATATATATATATATATATATATATATATATATATATTCTGAAATATCAATTTGCTTAAGTTATATTTTATCCTTAAAATTTTAGTGTTTGGAATCTAGAGAACATAAAGTGATCAAGCATCTTTGACAAATTTTCAACCATTCAAGGGGGTTATTACTCATTACATCTACTTTTTTATCCCACAAAAATATATGCACTTAATAGTGCTTCAATAAAATAAAGGGGAATTTGGCTACAAGTCCTCATTTAGAAGATTTTCATGCCAAAAGTACTCTCAACAGATTTTTCTTCCTAAAAGTCCTTTTGGCATGAATTGGACAAATATATCATTCCTTTCTAGCAACCTTCAACGCCACCTACACCCCCAAACCCCGGGTTCACTACGTCACATCCCGTAGTGACCTGCGTTAGTTCCCTACGCTGGAAACGCAAGTCACTACACTGTAAAATGCAGGTCACTACGCCCAAAAAAAAAATTTCTTTTTTTCTTTTTCTTTTCCTTCTATAGGATTTTTTTTTTCCAAAAGTCCTATTCTAAAATTTTTTATTGTCTAAAGTCCTAATTTTAAAAAATTAATTTTTTTTTGGGCGGAATTGCCCTCCATCTTCCAAAGCTCTGCACACATCTGCTGGCAGAACTTTTTTCACCGGTGCAACAGTGATCAACGGTGTAATATAAAGACTGTCAAAATTTTGCACCACTTGAATTGTTGCAATGTGTCTTCACGAGCAACCTAACTTGCGCCCCCTCATAGTTGATGTGGTTACTGCTTTTAATTTCCTTGCTTCCCAAAAGTACAACCCACATAGCCATTTTGTCCAAAGCTCTCGAAGGAACCAATCATCTGCTATAACAAAAAGTGACAAGGATAACAATGACAAGAAACTCAGTGCCGTTGATTTGAATCAAGAATAAAGCCAATTAATACTGTAACGCCCCAACCTGACTATTATACCGACCGTCCCGGGTAGGTCGACACGTGTCAAGAAGTGGATACAACCTGTCCTTCTCATTCTCATTTCCATACTCAGGATAATAGAAGAAATAATATAACGATGTGAAATGATATGTTCTAATGCATACATGCCCAAGTTCGAGTAATACAAATACAAATGTGCTAAAAGTATCATATTTAATGCCAACAACCCTGGCATATATGATAGAATAATAGTCCAAAGAAATATAAATATATTATGCAGTCCTAACCGACTGATAAAGAACAGCCCAGAACACTGCTAGACCCAATGCAACCTACGTAGAGCTCTCTACCGCCGAAACTCTACCAGAAACCTGAAAACCTGCTGCATAAAACAGCATGAGCAAGAATTGCCCAATAGGAGTACAACCTCAACCAACAGTAACAATATTGATACAAGGAACATTATAATAGTCAATTTACATCAATGTTTACAAATCAGTATAAACATGGTATGGGTTTTATTCTTGTGTAAAGCATCCAATGTTTCTCATTTTGTATAACAAGTTACTTATGGGGTTATTTGATAAGAGTCGTAGTTCTCGAGCTCATAGCCCCCGGCACTACGAAGCACGAAAAGAGTTTGAAAACACTCGCTGTTCTCAGGCTCACAGCCTCCGGCACAACGAAAAGCACGAAAACATAATTACGTTGTTCTCAGGCCTCCGACACAACCACAGCCAAATAATCACGTTGTTCTCAAGTCCCCGGCACAACGGTAGCCAATATACTCGTTGTTCTCAGACCCCCGGCACAACGACAGCCAAAATATAGTATACATGATCTCATTTCAAAATCTATTTCCAAAACCATCAAGTGAAGATGTAACATATGGCACAGTAAGCACATGTAAAGCATTTATAAAACATTCATAATCATCATTCAAAACAAGTATGAAAGAATCAAGTCATATGCCATTTCACAATCATTTACAACCAGATATAAACATTCCATACCATTAGTTGTAAAACAAGTAATGTTCCAAGTATCAGTTTTCATTTCACACACAGTTCAGTATTTTCAGGTCATATAAAATCACATATCATCACATGTTAGAGAGGTTCAGTATCCAACCTTGATTGGGCAAGAAATATCCCTAGCAGTGTCCTGTAGATATGCACTCCTAACTCGCAAAAGGATAGTCGTAGGGGCTATCCTGATCTGAAATAATGACAAAGTAACGGTACATAAAAATCTCCAGTCTAAAAACGACTGACCCAAACTTGTAGCTGACTTATAAAGTTAAAATGACTAGAATATGATTAAGGTTAAGGCCCATAAGAAAGAATCATAAAGAGAATGAAAAACGAGGGAAAAGAATGAAAATATCAAATTCTGGGCCCAAACTGTCGACTGTTAGGATGAGACAATCGACTGTCTCAGCTAAAAATCTGAATTCAAGCTTCTGTTTCAAACAGTCGACCAGACAGTCGACTGTCTGCCCGATAATTTTCACTTCTCCGAGCAGTAACAGCCATAAACCCACTCCAATTCTCATCCAAAATTCATTACAAACCCAAATCCACATAAAAACACTTCAAGAACACCTCAATAATATCTTGATCCATCATTTATACCTCAAATCACAAACATAAACTCATGAATCCGAAAATATGGCTTTAAACCCTAGAAATGAACCCAAACCTGACATATATATATGTAAAAGGTTTCAAAAACCTTTGATTTTAGGACAAAACAAGTTCAAGAGTTGTAAATCCAAGTCAAGAATGATTTAGCATCAAAGTATAGGTTCAAAAATCAAAAGCTTGAGCTTAAAGAGTCTCAAATAAGAATTTGTGAGGGAGAAAAGGGAAGAAAACCATAATACCCATATTAACTCACCTCTAAAGGAGATGACAAAGTTCCGGCGACTTCTCCGGCGAAGAACCGGTCACCACATCAGCTGCTGCCCTTCTCTCTCCCTCTCTCTCTCTAAACTTGATGAATGGTTTGTTAAAAAATGAGGGTTAGAAAAGGTTTAAGGGTTTTAAAAAGAAATAAAGTTAAGGGCTTGTTTGGTTTTTGCAAAAAGGGTTTATAAAACTTTAAGTTTTCTAAAATAAAATATGATTTAAGCACATTAAAAGTTTTGGGATATCACAAATACCTTTTGGCTGAGCTAATAAATGATGTGCCTAGTTATCAATTTTTGTATCACAGAAGATGCCAGGTTGCACAAGAGATCAGAGAAGATAAGAGAAGACCTCCATAGATGAACGGAGATCGGAGAAGATCCAGAGCTTGCACAAAAGGAAATTATAGGCCGCCATTATTATCTCAAACTTCAGATATCTCTCTCTCACCAATTCAGACTTCAGACTTCAGAGTCGAGATCGGTAGAACAGGTTGCAAATGATTGTGGGGGTAACTTCACCATTGGTAGGAGGAAAGCTCGTCGCCGATCTATTTTTGTGGAAGAAGAACCAGAGAGAAAAAGAATGAGGAGAGTGATCGAACCAGATAGAAGAAGGACCAGTAGTCGGGAATGATCATGGGAAGGGGAAGGGTACTTATGTCTTAAAATAAGTAAATTCTTTAAAAATGGGTTTAAGCACCAAAGTTATTATAATGAGGACTTTTCAAAGGAAAATTTTTTTTGTGGACTTTATACAATAAAACTCTTTGAAAAGGGACTTTTGGCCAATTATCTATAAAATTAAAAGCCCTCAATCATACAATTAAGGGCTACTGTGTTTTGCTATTTTACTGCCTACGATCATATGTAGAAATCATCTAAAGGGTACTTGCATTTTTTTCATACTTAGTACGTATTCCTTTTACTTGTTAAAAAGCATTAAAACTTTTTTGTTGTTTTATTTTTGTTATATATATATATATATATATAATAAAATAAATTAATTCTTTGTTAAGAAATTAAATATTATTAATTTTTCTTTTTAAAAAAAGAAAAAAAATAATTTTAAGAAATTCAACCAAACGATACCATAATTAATGAATGAATTAGTGTTTAATACATTGTTAATAAAGATGATCCCCAACATGAGGTAAGGCACTTTCGGCAAAAAAAGAAAAAAAGAAAGAAAAAAAAAACATGAGGTAAGACACTTGTACACTCACTATTTTATTTAGAAGGCATCGTTTCGGTGCTCCTCTTAAATAATATAACTTTACGGTATAAAATGCAAATTCAACATATTATGAGGAAGAGAAGCAAATGCATAGAAAATTTGTGCCAGACTAAAAGTCCAAAATAACTATATATAACTATATATATATTCAAAAAGGGGAAAAATAAATAAAAAGGAAATCTCTTACTGGAAACAAAGAAATAAGAAACAAAATGTCTTTTTCAGCCTGGACAGCCTCGTCACCTTTGCGAGCACATAGAAGGGCGGTTTGGTCGGTCGCCGGTGGCCGCCACTATGACACCAACCAAAAAGTGCTACTTTTATTTGGGATTCAATTACCAAACCATCCCCATGCATGCCCCAAAACTTCATCTAAACCATATAGAGAAGAGAGACCCAAACACCAACCTTTTTTTTATTTTTTTATTTTTCCTACTTCTAAAAATTCTTAAAACTTATTTAAATTTTAAAATAATTTCAAATATTTTTTAAGGATAACATAGTTGGAACAATTAAATTTTTTTCTTTTTTAAAATTTTGAATTAACCTCAAAATATTTTAAAATTTGGGTGCAAGGTTAGGTGTCGTCACTGCCCATATACTAAATCTGCCCCTATAACTCATATTTAGACTCGTAAATGGAAGTATAGAACATATTAAGGTATATTCTACTCTGATTTGTTAGAGCATTTCAAAAGGCTTTTATTTGGGGTTGTCATTGCTAAATTTGAGAGTCAAATGGTAAAAAATGACACTCCAATGAGGTGCCATCCATAACTCTCAACAATGAGAATGACATCAATGCCTCAATATTTAATTTTTTTTTTTTAGTAATGACCATCTCCTCCATCCACATGATCAATAGTGCCAATATATGAGAGCTCTCCATTAGAGCACAATAATGCCAATAAGAAGCTCCCATTTTGGCACTATATCACTCCCAAATATGGAAATGGGAGGCTCAAATAGGAGCTCCCAATTAGAGATGCTATTAGAAAATATTAATTTGGTTTTGAATATCCAATTAAATTATTCAATTTGATATTATAATCTTGTCTTATAAAACATAAAACTAACAAAAAATGGGCATAAAGTTAGTGAAAAAGAATAAAGGAAAAGTTAAAGTTTCATCCCTTCAACTTACATTAACCCCTATAGTTTTGATTTATGACACATTTTACCATTTTGTCAATCATCATTTTTTTTTGTCAAGCTACTAATCATCAAATTTAGTTTGCAATATTAATTTATACTAAATTGGTTATTATTAGCTGAAATTTTCATCATAGGATGTTAACAGTGTGAAGTAATTTATGATAAAATTTTATTTTTATTTTTAATTTTATTTTATTTATGTCAAGAAGCTCATTGGATTTATGAGCTATACAACAAAAGGTAGCCCGCTGATTTCCCTTAAATCCTCCCCACCCTAATAAAGGCCGGACTTGAACCCAAGTTTCTGATACAACCATCAAGAGATTTATCAACAAACTAGCTGACACTTTCCTCTAAAAACAAAATTCAAATCAAAGAGTCCCGTGTGACTCTAACCTTATCTCAAAAGAACCCCAAGTGAGTAATCTTTTCTCAATAAGTCTTGTGTGAGTCTAATCTCTTCTCCATATAAAATATTTATTGTGAATTTTTTCTTGCATGAAGAAATAAATTCCTAAAAAATAATGTATAAATCATAAGATCCGGACGGTTGGAATTTTGTAAAACCATCCTTAAACACAAATGAAATTTATATATAGTCTTTGGTGATTTCAGTCTGCTTAAGGCTGGTTTTACAAAATTTCAACCGTCGGATCGGCATGATTTTTTGCAGGCATGGCATGCAGGGGGTGAGCATCATATCCAACGGTCGGAATTTGGAATCGACCACTGAAGCAAGGCCAAATGGCCGTGCAATCCACTTGGAGTCCGGACTGCAATCAATCGGTATTATATATATACAGACATGATAATATAAGGCCGGCCTTACGCAAAGTTGCCTAAGGTCAGCTCCATATGGCTAATTTTAGATCACAGTTCCTAAAATTGACCGTTGGATTAGATGTCCCTCCTCTGTATGTCATGCCTGCAAAAAATCACAGTGATCTGACGGTTGGTTTTTGAAATAACTGCCGTTAAAGAAATGGTGATATTTTGAAAAACAAATAAGTTTCATATTTTCACAATGACTTATTTCAAAAACTAACCGTCAGATCACTGTGATTTTTTGCAGGCATGACATACAGAGGAGGGACATTTAATCCAACGGTCAGTTTTAGGAACTGTGATCTAAAATTAGCCATATGGAGCCGACCTTATGCAACTTTGCGTAAGGCCGGCCTTATATTATCATGTCTGTATATATATATATATATATATGTTCCGATCAACATCTGACTTTACAAAAGTCAGCAAACACTTAGATAACGGTTAGATCACTCATATCAAAGTCAACACACAATCAAATGGTTGTTAGATCTCTGCCATATGAGTGATCTAACGGTCATCCAACAAATGTTGACTAGAATATTTGAGTGATGATTTAAGCCACTTAAATGATTTAACGGCCATTTAAGTATTTCCTGACTTAAGCTAAGTCATCATTTGCTGACTAGATCATAACTTTATATATGCTGAAAAACTAATCGATAAAAAAACTACATATAAAATTGGTGTAAATATTAATATATAAGAGTTGCGGACATAAGTCAACCAACTAGAGTTAGCTTTACAGAAAAGAGGTAATATACTTATAAATTCAGATATTTTGAATTTGAAACTAGTCAAACTCTATTAGCTAGCAAGTTCAGACAAACTCTATTAGCTAGTCACTAGTTCGGACACCTTGTTGCTCAATTTTTTTTTTTTTTTTTCAAAAAAAACAAACAGAGGTATGGCTATAGTTTTAAGTATCACTCGATCTTATATGTATCGCCTAAGACGTATGGGATTTCAGAGGCTCCTGTACGCTTTACACCCCAATACTATATGTGTAAAGTAGTTCATAGCATATCGGCCCGATACTGTGCATAAAGGTACGTAAAGGCCGTTACACTCCCGATTCCCGTTACACCCATGTGAATGACAGGAAACCATATATCTCTGATATAAGCAGAGATTCCTAATAATCAGTACACTACTTTGCTTTTCTTTCAAATATAAATGATAAAGTTTTATAATTTAATTATTAAAAGAGTAAATGAAAAATTTTAAAAATTGTAATACAATTCAAACAAATTTTTGGTTTTATATTAAACTTTTTAACTTGCAAGTAACTTATAACTTACATAATATATTGTAAACATATATTATAAAAATATTTTTCAAAATAATTATAAATTACGGGCGTACATGATTTTTTAACACGTTTATTTATATTCAAAAAGTTCTAGTTTGTTAATCAATTAATTTTAATTGAGTAACGAATTAATGATATGTGAAAACTTGATATAAATTCATTAGAACTCTTTGAAAACATTAATATACATTAGTATAGGATAAAAATATGTATTACTGCTTTTGGGGGTTGGTGTGCAAAAATAAAAAAAAATTCACGGCCCTAACGTCCGATACCTGTTATGTATCACCCGTTACACCTTTACCGTTAACGGTACAGGTCTGTTACCCGATACTTAAAACCCTCGGTATGGCATAACTGTAAAAAAAAAAAAATAATAAAAAAAAAAATAAAAAAATGTAGTTTTTTAACCAATGTCGAAGAGACTCGTAATATTATAGAAACCTAGAGGCAAATGTCGGGTATACACATTTTGATTATATGTTGGTTGAACGTGTAGGATTGGCTGTTCACGGTCCCACTACACTTAAAAGTTGTCACTATTTATACCAAGAATTATTCTCTTTCTCAATTCTCAATTCATACACATACACTCCTCGATTTCGATTTGTTTTGAAAACACAATAGCACAAAGAAAAAGCTTCCCATCTTCCTCCAAAAGCAACAACACTTACCGTCTTTCGCAGGCAAGCACACCTATCTCTCTACCCTTCTTTATATTTTGCTTTCCGATCACTCTCTGTTTATCATTCTCATCTGTTTTCTTTCTTTTATAAATCATTTACATATAGCTAGCTTGTTTTTTTGTTTCGTATCCTTTCTTGTCATGAAGTATCTGCATCTGCATCTAACTATGATCTCTATTGTAAAAGCATCTATGTCTCTTCATTTTTCAAGTATCGGATCGATGCGATTAGAATCTGTTGTGATCTCTCTTTGAATTACATCTTATATAGTTTCCATTTTTTTTGTTTTTTGCTTTTGTTTTCTGTGTTGTATGGAAACATCTAATTTAGTTCCTTTGTGAGTACCGGATTGATACGATTTGAATCTGTTGCCTTTTCTTCTCCCTTGAATCCAGTTATATAATAATCAGTTTATATATGACGCTATATATACAGACTTGATCCAATATATATATATATATATATATATATATATATATATATATATATATATATATATATATATTTCTGAATGTGTACGTGTTGTATGTAGAGAAGGTCTTTTGAGCTATTTCTTTGATGTTTTGAGGCTTTTTGGATTCGAATCGAGATGATCAGAATCAACTCACCTTCATATATATATTTTCCTCTCTGCTCATCTTTGATCGATTTGGTATTTTAATTTTAGTTTTTGTTTTTATTTCTTTGAATCACGGATGGAAAGTTATTTTTTGAAAATTAACCATTTTCAATCGCCGGCTGACGGGAAGTTCTAGTCGAATTCTGATCGTCAGTTCTGGTCTCTTGCATCTGATCGGTCAGTTTTCTACAAATAATTTTCAATTATAGTATAAATTATTATTATTATTATTATTTTTCTGTTGTAAGGGTGTTAGGTTTAATAGTAAGGTAGGGGTTTACTACCAGTACTACACCTTTTGCTGCTTGAACTCCAGTTACTCTGTAAGTTGCCTGTTACACGTTCAAAAAGTGGGGGTGGAAGGATCAAAATAGTAGATGGGCAGTACTGCTAATGTTACCGTTTGTCTTTTCCTATCTTTTTCTTTTTTTAAAACATACTTGTGATTTAAACTTGCTTCTTCTCCATAATAATCATAAATTATCAATATATGATTTGTCTCTTTCTAAATTAGAAATTGACAAAACAGTCCTCCTGTTGAATTTAATAAACTATATGAATGTAATTATAAACTATAGATGGTAAGGTAATAAATTGATAATGGGTTAATGGTGAATACGAAAGATGTAGATCCAGCTGTCCACGCGCTTGAACTTTTGTTGAATGCGATGCAGAAGCTAAAGGGATGGGGTGCCTAACTTGGTAGGCCTCACCCACCATTCCTTTTTGGCCATCTGCAATTCTGAAGTTTATATGTAATGAAATTTAATTATTTTGCTAAAGTTTTGATTAAAGCATCTTTCCTTCTTTTTATTTTTTAATTTTTAGTTTATTTTTGTTTTGGGAGTTGAGAATCATAGAATCTTTTGCCATCATAGAGAAGTAGTAAGTTAAAAAGTGGAGATGTAGAACAGAGGGTGAGTGCTTTATACCCTACCCTGTCCTCAATTTTCACAAAGAATATTGGGCCCATAAAATTTTGACCGGGTATGATATTCAAAAGGTAGGTTAGAGTGTTCAATGGGCTTTTATTTGGGAATGCCATTGTTAAATTTGAGAATTATGGTAAAAAAAAAATAAAAAAAAATCACTCCAATAGAATGCCATTCATAGCTCCTAAATTTGATAATGGTAACAATACCTTTTATATATGGCAAATTTTTTGACAAAGTCATCTCCTCTCAATAGTTACATCATTTTTTTCTCCAATATAAAATCTATTGGAGCACAATGGTACCAAATGTGGGAGCTTCCCATTAAAGTACAATAGTGCCAAATATGGAAAGAACTACCATTTTTACATTGTAACACTCTCAAATATAAAAATAGGAGGCTCAAATATAATCTCCTCATTGAAGATGCTCTTAGTACAAAATCAGATTATTTTTAGGTAACAAATTTACGAATAACGTCTATCATTAGGCCTTTTGAGTGGATGCCTTCTATCAATATACTACATGTGTCCATAGGTGTGTGCTTATTATAGGATAAACAAAAAAGTTATGATACAATTTCTTTTCAGTTTAGCTCTAATCTTATCCCAATTGGGATTTTAGGGTTAATTGTCGTTAATATGTTAGCAACTAAGTGGAATCCATTTATTGGTGTCTATCGCTATATACATTCCATTAGAATATATTGAATTAAAGAATATTGATGCTCCGATACCTAATGCTAAGTCTCACTCATTACAGTTGTAAATCTCTGGTCAAAGGCTAATTCAAGTTCAACCCTATTAATAAATTACTTGGCGTGAAGCCTAACTTAACTCAATCTTACGTACGTTTGGACTGACCAACTTGAGCTAAATTTTTTAAGCTTGGGTTGGGTATGGATTGACACTTGACAGGGTCATGCTAGGATAATTCTCTATATTTTTATTTTTTTTTTAATCCAAGTTCAATGTAAAAAGAACTCAAATTTTTTATTAATTCTCTATATATATATATATATATATATATATATTAAAAATAGGATTTTAAAAAATTATAGAAAATTATAAAATCAATACGATAATTTTTAAAGGAGGTCCAAGACCCAATTTTGGAGCCCTCTCTCCCTCTCTCTCTCTCTCAACCTTTTCTTTCAAGAGTTAAACAAAAAAAACTTGGGACTCTTTAACTATCTCTTTATATCCTAATCTCTCTCACTTAGGAGTGTAAATTTAGCGGATTGCTGGGAACTTAACTTGTCTCAGCTTCAAATTTTCGGGCGAATGCCTAACCGGTGGGTGAAGTTAGCTTCGCCCAGCCTAACTTATATTGGCTGTAAGGTCAGGCAGTCAGGCTTGGAATTGTAGTTAACATTTTCATAGTGAACTTTTCCTTGTGAATTTATTCAAACAGTTGTCCATTTTCCAAGAATAAATAAATAAATAAATTAAAATTCATAAGGTTTTGTACAGGATCGCTATACTGGTCCAAGGCTAGTTGCTAACTAATAAAGTGCCAATTTATTTTACATTAGATAGTTAGATTTTAAATGTAAAAAAAGAAAAGAAAAAGACAGAACCATATTTATATCATAATTACACATTGGGGTATATTTTTGTTTAACAGAATTGCATCGTTCCTTATTAAACCTTATCGCTGATAATTTTGTTTTCCAAGGGTGAGGAGACTATAATCTTTTATTAGTCCCGGGATGTTTTTGCAATCATCCAATATTCATGAAATTTTGATGTCCTCTATGTTTCCTTAAAATCAATTTTTATATCTTATGCACCAATCATTTGTTTTTTAAATAGCATAAAATATTTTGGAATTTGAGTTCAAATTAATTTTTTAAAAGTAAAATTACTTACAAATTTTGTCCATATAATAATCAAATTTTAGTATGGTACTCATTAATTTAGTTGTCGAAAGAAACAAAGAAATGAGCACGTCATTGCTGCAATCCAACATCATGGTTGTTAAAGAAAAAAAAAAGGATAAAATTACAGTTTCACATTCTCAATCATCACCAATTTTGCACTTTGCATCTCTATAGTTTTAATGTGAAATGTTCTAGTCACCTATACCTTACTTTAACTAAAATCAGATAAGAAATCCAAGCCCATGGATATCTTTTTACAATGAATTATGCATTAAGTGAAAAGAAATCCAATGAATTGTATTTCTTATCTGAAATTTAGTTAAAGTAAGATATAACTGACATTTTGCTAATGTATTTATAAGTATATACGTTTTATGATTTTTCTCAATATATTTTAATTTTTATAAATTATTTTCTTCATCCAATAACTAAAATTTATAATAAATAAAATATAGGGAAATAACACTTTGCTCTCTTGAACTATAGGTCATTTTCAAATTGAACCACTGAAGTTTCGATTGCAACAATTTGCCTCATAAATTATTAGATTGTATCAAATTATCCTATTTTCTCAGTTAACAATTTGATTCTTTGACTAAAAAAAATGATGTCAGACTTGTTATTTTTTATGCAGTATTTATCCTGGTTTGGTAATGTGCTTTACAAGATATTAGTGAAATTTTATTATTTTTCTCAATATATTTTATTTACCGATATGTTATAGATACATTAGCAATTCAGGATAAATACTGCAGTAAAAAATAATAACCCGAATACTATTTTTCAATAAAAAAATAATTAGTTAACGGACATAAAATTATAAAGTGTAACAAATTAAAATTATATGAGGTGAATGTATAAACAATTAAAACAATAACAATGCAAAAAGTGAATCTACAATCGTTAAGAGGTCAAATTGTAATTTCCGGTTTAGATGGTAAATGTGAGAATGCTACTGTTCTAGCGAGAAAAGCAAAAAAAAGGTAATATTTGGCTATTGGCTAGTCTGGTAAATTACTAGAAATTTAGTGGTGATGATAAATGCAGAAGAGATATCCAGGCGGCAGCCGTCGGTTTCAATAATCTTCAAATAGCTTTCCAAGGGACCCACCTCCTGTCCCACCTGCCACTCAATCACTATTCATTCTCCTCTCTCTGTTTTTTTTTTTTTTTTGATCCAACACTGTTCTCCTCTTTCAACTTTCACCATATTTTCATCGACTCTCTCTCTCCCCTCCCCGTTTCGTTTCGTTTCGATTCGCTTTGGTTTTGAAAAACCAAAACTTAAAAAGGGAGCTTGGCGAAATCGTAACGTCTCGTCCTTCTCAGGCAGGCAAGCAAGTCTTATTCCTTTCGCTCACTGCCTTGTAGTTGTTTTCATTTATTTATTTTTGCGTTCGATCGATCTCTCTCTTTGAATACTTTCCAACCGTATTTAATGTTTTTTATTTTTTATTTTTTATTTTGTGTTTTTGGTCTTCATGAAGCATCATCCATTTTCAGTATCAGATCGATGCGACTAGATTCTTCTAAGTTTTCAAATGATTTCATCTTCATATGCACATATTTGTTTGATTTTGAATTTTAACTTTTCTGTTCTTTTTGAATCTCCGGTTGCATGTTTAAACTGAAGAAAGTTAAATGTAAATTAACAAGTTTGATTTGAGGAAGCTTTGCTTCATATCAACTCTCTTATGCTTATTTTTAATTTTATTTTTGTCTTTTCTTGCATTTGATCGGTAATTTTTTCTTCGAAAAGGAAAGAAAAACTTCCAACGAGAAATATTTATATAAAAGGAATATACGAAATATATGTAGAATAAAAATAAGGAGAAGCTTATATAAGGTGCACCTAATCCAAAATTAGGTTAGGTGATCCCGTTGAAACAATTATAAAATATATTTTGAAAAATTGATTATTGAATCAAATATCTTTCCTATGAATGCTATATTTGTCAAAAATCATAATAATGATCTAACTGATGATTTTTTAAAAATATCCTGTTGAAAAATTGACTTTTTTATTCTTCAAAGTGTCACCATTTTTACATAGTTGATTTTTTAAAAAACTAACCATTGGATCATTAGAAATTTTGCCAGACATACTATTCATAAAGGGGTATCTAATCAAACGATCGATTATTCAAAATATATTGTGCAACTGGTCTTACGGAGGTTACCTACGTTCATTTTATATTAGTATCTCCAAAATATATGATTTTGTTGGGTGATTTAGAAGCTTTGATTTTACTAACTTTTGTATATTTTTATCTATTAATTTAAGCGGAAGTGAACTTTAGTTAAAAATAACAAGATACATTTTAACTAATTTTAGTATATATTTTGAAAAATTAACCATAGGACTAATTACTCTTGTATGGATGCCATGCATGAAAAAAAATATAGTGACCTTAATCTTGCAGAATTGCCCCGTTGGATCAATGTCCTTTTTTGCATGGATGATATTCATAAGATAAGTATCTATTTTTTTTGTTTTTTTTTTGTCACATGTTATACATCAGTATGGTTAGTTGTTAGTCAATTATTAGAGAAAAAAAAATTACCGTAATGCGAAAATTGTAGACCAAGGAAATATAAGTCCACCGTTAATTTAAGTTTCACTATTTCAACTTCATTTCTGCTTGCACTTCCGCTATGGTGCATTACTACATTTTATCTTATAGCATTAATCAAGATTAGGGAGCGTTAGACGGGAAAAACCGTGTACTGCTACAGTATACGCTTTAGTAGTCTACACTTTTACGCGGTTATTGTTTCGTTTTTCCCAAGTCGACTTACCTTTAACCCCCTGTATCTCTGGTAGCAGTGCTATTTATTTATTTATTTATTTTAGTAGTTGTTTCAATTTTATTTCTTTTATTTGATGTGAAGTTGATATGGCATTTAGTTTAATTATATGAAATTATTACATTAGAGGAGTGTATTTTTTTATTTATAAAAATAATCCACTAATGTAGTTTTATCTTGTTATCCGAGAAAATTAATAAATTATTAAGGAGTAGGAAATTAAAACTGGTGATAAAAATAGCATTTTTCTATTTGTTAGTCTAATTGAAAAATATATCCTTTTGTTCATTTTATGTTATTATAGAACTCTAGATGGTAACCGAAAGCAAGAGTCCAGTGGATAGATCCACTTGGTTATTGGTGTATATGAAGGTAGTTCTACCAGGACCAGCTGCCTTTTCCTTTTTTTTTTTTTAATTAAATTTTATTTTCAAGTGTGCAATGATTAAATGTTAGTTTATTTATTTATTATTTAGTAATGGGAGGAGCCAAGGCCCAAAATAATTTGATTTTAATCAATTAGATTACAAATGTGTTTTAAACTTAGGCTTCAAATACCACATCCAGTGAGGCTGTACCACTAAATGCAAATGGTAAATTTGTTTGAAGATTTTGAGTTCCACAAATTACATGATTTTACAAGGTGGAGTTGAAGTTTTGGATACCTCACTAGCAAAAAGACACAAGCACACAAAAAAGGAAAAAGGAAAAAGGAAAAAGGAAGAAGGAAGGGTTCTTATGAAGCGGTATAACATAACGTTAGGTAGTTTCAGATCATGTGGTTTTGATTTTGGAAGTTATTATAATATTCATTACAATTTAATAAAGGCCTATTTGAATAAGTTTTCACTTTCTGATTTTCTATTTTTAAAAATAAAAAAATAAAAAAATAAAAGTTGTTTATACTTTCTATAATATAAATTTAGATAGTTATTTTTAAAAATTGAGAAAGTAAGAATTTTTTGTTATTTCAACTTTTAAAAATAATTATCAAATTTTTTGCATTAAAAAATTTTATATTTTTACTTTTTAATTTTAAAAGTAAAAAAAAGTAGAAGCTTATCTACATGGGTAGTAAGTAGTTGTCTATTTTTTTTTTTTTTTTTTAGAATAAAAAGATAAAAAGGGTAGTTTTGTAATCTTATTGCGGATATATTTGTTAGGTTTTCAGATGCTGTTACCAATTATGTCAGTACTGTAAAATCGGGCCTGTCTAATGAGTAATGATGTATCTTGCATTATTCTAGATTTAACATTGTCGTTTTGTAGGCATAAATATCATGAATAGCACAAGTACACCAATCCCCACTATTTTTATGTTTTTTTTTTTTCCTTTTATATTCTTTATTTCACCACCTTTTATTTTATTTTATTTTTTATTTTTGAAGGTTGGGGTTTGGGTCCCTTTATGTTATGATGATGCCATGTTAGCGCTTTAATTTACTTAATTTCCCTCAATTTTGACTCCCTAGTCCCTAGCTAATTCGGATATTGACATAATTTTAAAAATATTCTGGAAAACTTCTAGCATTATCTCTAATTGCATTTGGACCATCCATTTGAGCATGGTGACCCACTTCATAATAGGTCAAATTTGGTGTTGATTGTCCTAACAGAAACACTCTGTTGACTACCTCAAGATATTTTGCGGAGTGATGTGATGATTACGGCTGCTTTTTTCTTATTTATTTATTATTATTATTATTATTATTTATTATTATTATTATTATTATTAGTGAAACACAAGGAGTTGGAATTCGAGGGATTATAAGGAAACAGAAAAGATTAGGCCACTTTCGATTATAGTCCATTGTAATAAAAGATCGATCCTCGAAAACAATGAGTCTATGAAACTACTAATGTATGTTGTTTAAAAAAAAAGAAAAAAGAAAGTGCAGGGAAGTAGCGATTTTGGGAGAACAAATGGTAAGATGAGAATAATATCCCGTGAGCCGTCAGGTGGAGGTGCACATTTCTATGGACTTTCATCTAGAGAGTATATGAAAACAAAACAGAACAGGGCTGTTTTTGAAAAATCAGGGTGGAGATGAATCGTAGTACGTGTTGGTTATAATGTCATACGTGGCCTCACGTCTATTTCTGTGGGCGCGCACTCCAAATCACAGTTAATTGACATGGATGGTTCTGTCCTTTTCGACTCTCACAACTCATTAAACGTACCATTTCATTTCATTCCTTACTGAATTATACATGATTGCGCTCGTTGCAAACAACGCAGCCGTCTTGTCATTTGTTTTTTTTTTACGCTCGCAGCTGTCCTGCCTCTTTTTTTCTCTTTTTATTTTTATTTTTATTTCAGAGAGAGAGAGAGAGAGAGAGAGAGAGAGAGAGAGTTGACTTATTTGATGCTAAAATCAGTAGTGGGTATGATACTGTTGTTTGTTTAAACTTTAATGAAGGAATTGTGTTTTTTTTTTTACTTTGTCCAATTAAGCTTGGAAGTAATTAAATTTCAGACAAATTAAAGCAGAAAGCGCGCAGCAACGGGCTTTTTAGGTGCAGCTTCGTTTTGATATGGAAGAAGAGATTCAAGCAAGTTCAGATGTACCGGTGATGAAGGTCCTCGACGAAACTCCCAATATCGCCGATTCCATTAAGGTAATTAATTAAATTGCGTCTTCTTTTTTTATAGGCATGCTACTTTTCCATATATGGATCAACTTTATCAACTGCAACTCAGTGCAGGCAATACAGAGGGGAAATTCATGCTTTTAAAACTCTTTACCTTTCAATCCATGCATCATGCATACTACTTTATATCCATGAAAAGCTAGAAGGAATTTCTGCATTTCCTTCACTCATATTGTAGAGGATATTAGTCATTATCACTCCATTTTGTTTTCCATTGCGTTTAAAAGCTAGACCAACACTTATGCAACTGGTGCCCATTACAGAATATGGAGCCTTGGCTGCATTGATCGTATTATTATCGAAGCATTATTATTTTAAAAAAAAGGATGTTGGAAAGACGATTCATAAAATTTCGTTAACATATATTGAACAACATGTAATGATTGAAAGAAAGCCATTTTATGAAATCCTAGAATACTCTCAAGTTTGATCGTGTTAAAAGAGAAACAAATTTAACTGCTACCAAAAAACACAATTAACTAATTTCAAATGGACTTATTCAATTGTCACTAGACATTCTATACACCATGATTATTGCAGTAATGCATTGACGTACAATCGATCATTGCACCTTTAAATCTCTAATACGATTGTCTTAGTTAAGCCCCATTGTTGGACGGTACGCGAAAGAAACAGTTGTCACCCCTTCACTACATCAAGGGGTGTGCGGTACGGTGTCAGTTTGGAACCAGATGGCTTCCTTTATGGAATGGTAGTATTTATATTTGCAATGTGCCTGAAATTTATTAGTTGTTTTATTTGAAAAGATTATGAGCCTTTCATGGGGAAGGTGGGTAATCATCATCTCGTTAAACCCAACAATGCAGATTTGTAGGCTGCAGTAGGTACTGTTTCACCCTGATGGATACGATTCACAGTTCAAAATAATTTTAATTCTGGCAGCACCATAGTTCATGTCATAACTTTTGTTTCCGGGGTTTGATATGAATTTCCTCACTGCTCATTGATTTTGATTATCTAATCACAGGTGATAAATGGGGATTTGCATCAAGAAAAAAATGATGGGAAGAAAGACGAGGAAGAAACTGCCTTGGAGGGAGAATTCATAAAAATAGAGAAGGAATCATTTGATGAAAAGGATGGTCCTCACACAGCTGAAACTGCTGCTACTAAGGATGACAAGCCATCTGTTATCGAAAGAAGCTCAAGCAATTCATCCACAAGCAGAGAACTACTGGAAGCCCAAGAGAAGATGAAAGAACTCGAGCTTGAATTGGAAAGAGTAGTTGGAGCATTAAAACATTCGGAATCTGATAATACCCAGCTGAAAGATGAGGTCTCACTTACAAAGGAGAAGTTGGAGGAAAGTGGGAAGAAGTATGCAGAGCTCGAACTGAATCATAAGAAATTGCAAGAGCAAGTCATAGAAGCAGAGGAGAAATTCAGTTCACAGCTCAACACTTTGCAAGAGGCATTGCAATCTCAAGAAGCAAAGCACAAGGAGCTCATTGCGGTGAAGGAAGCATTTGATGGTCTCAGCCTTGAGCTTGAGAGCTCTAGAAAGAGGATGGAAGATTTGGAGCATGAGCTACAATGTTCTGCAGGCGAAGCACAGAAATTTGAGGAGCTGCATAAGCAAAGTGGTTCACATGCTGAATCCGAGACACAGAGGGCCTTGGAGTTTGAGAGGCTGCTTGAACTGGCAAAACTGAGTGCTAAAGAAATGGAAGATCAGATGGCTTCTCTCCAAGAAGAACTCAAGGGCCTGTATGAGAAGATTGCTGAAAATCAAAAAATTGAAGCTGCACTTGCGGCTACTGCTGCAGAGCTTTCCACAGTTCAAGGGGAGTTAGAGCTTTCAAAATCGCAATTTCTGGACATGGAGCAAATGCTCTCTTCCAAGGAAACCCTTATTAATGAACTCACCCAAGAATTGGATCTGAAAAGGGTTTCAGAATCTCAGGTCAAGGAAGATATCTTGGCTCTTGAGAATCTATTCTCCTCAACAAAAGAAGATCTACAAGCAAAGGTTTCGGAGTTGGAAGAAAGCAAGTTGAAGCTGCAGGAGGAAGCGAATGCGAGGGAATTGGTTGAAGCTGGGCTGAAAACTCAGCAAGTCCAGGTTTCAGTAGTACGGGAGGAGCTGGAAAAAGTAATAAAAGAAAAAGAAGCTCTTGAAGCAGCTGTGGCAGAACTCACTAGTAATGCAGTGCAGATGAAGGAGCTCTGCAGTGATCTGGAGACAAAATTGAAGCTTTCAGATGAGAATTTATTTAAAGCAGATTCTCGTCTATCTCAAGCCTTGTCAAACAATACAGAGCTGGAGGAGAAGTTGAAATCTCTGGAAGAGCTTCATCACGAATCAGGAGCTGCAGCAGCAACCGTGACACAAAAGAATCTTGAGCTCGGAGATATAATCCAAGCTTCCAATGCAGCAGCAGAGGAAGCAAAATTGCAACTGAAAGAGCTTGAGACACGTTTTATAGCAGTAGAACAGAAGAATGTGGAGCTCGAGCAACAGTTGAATCTGGTAGAACTGAAAAGTAGCGATGCTGAAAGAGAGCTGAAGGAGTTCTCAGAGAAAACATCTGAACTGAATGCTATGTTGAGAGAGGTGGAGGAAGAAAAGAGCAGGCTGAATGGTCTAATGCAAGAATATGAGGATAAGATAATTCAACTAGAATCTGCCCTGAGTCAGTCATCACTAAGGAATTCAGAGCTTGAGTTGGAGTTGAAGAATGTTGCAGAGAAATGTGCTGAACATGAGGGCCGAGCCAGCATGACCCATCAGCGCAGCCTTGAACTGGAAGATTTAATCCAGATATCTCATTCCAAAGTAGAGGATTCTGGCAAGAAGGTGGGTGAGTTGGAGCTATTACTTGAAACAGAGAAATACAGAATCCAGGAACTTGAAGAACAAATAATTACATTAGAAAAGAAATGTGGGGATGCAGAAGCAGAATCTAAGAAATACTCTGATAAGATCTCCGACCTTGCAGCAGAACTTGAGGCATTCCAAGCAAAAACATCGAGCCTTGAAATTGCTCTTCAAATGGCCAATGAAAAGGAGAGGGAATTGACTGAAAGTTTGAATGTAATATCAGATGAAAAGAAACGTTTAGAAGATGAATCCAACAGTTCCAACGGGAAGCTTGCTGAAGCTGAAAATCTACTGGAAGTTTTGAGAAATGAATTGAATCTGACACAAGAGAAGTTGGAAAGCATTGAAAATGATCTTAAGGCTGGTGGAATGAGAGAAAGCGAGATAATGGAGAAGCTTAAATCTGCTGAGGAGCAACTGGAGCAACAAGGAAAGGTAATAGAGCATGCTACTGCAAGAAATTCAGAGCTTGAATCATCACATGAATCCCTAACAAGGGATTCTGAGTTAAAACTTCAAGAAGCAATAGAAAGCTTGACCAACAGGGATTCTGAGGCAAAATCTTTGTTTGAGAAAGTGAAAAATCTTGAAGAACTAGTAAAGATGTTTGAAGAACAGGTAGCTGAAGCAGCTGAAAGATCTGCATCTCTAAAGGCAGAATTGGATCAGAGTTCTGTGAAACTGATCTCTTTGGAAAGCACCAATGAAGAACTCCAAAGAAAGATCACAGAAGCAGAAGATAAAGCTGCACAATTGTGTTCAGAAAATGAACTGTTAGTTGAGACTAACATACAGCTCAAAAGCAAGGTCAATGAACTTGAGGAACTAGTAAACTCTGCTTGTGCTGAAAAGGAAGCCACTGCTCAACACCTTACTTCTCACATGAACACAATATCTGAACTAACAGAACAGCACTCAAGAGCTGCCGAACTTCACTCTGTGACTGAAGCCCGCATCATGGATGCAGAAACACAGTTACAAGAAGCCATTCATAGATTCACTCAGAGAGATTCAGAAGCTAAAGACTTGTGTGAAAAGCTAAACGCACTTGAAGGCCAAATAAAAATGCATGAAGAACATGCTCATGAAGCATCTGCAGTTTCTGAAACTCGAAAGGTTGAGCTGGAAGAGACTGTATTGAAATTAAAGCAACTGGAAACAATTGCTGAGGAACTGCAAACAAAGTTGGGTCAATATGAGAAAGAGAATGAAGGGCTAGCTGAAGCAAATTTGAAACTTACTCAGGAACTGGCCATGTATGAGTCCAAAATGAACGATTTGCAGGAAAATCTGTCTGCTGCCCTTGCTGGGAAGGATGAAAACTTTGAACAGCTCAACACTTCAAAGAAAGCTATAGAAGATTTGACACAGCAGCTTACTTCTGAAGGGCAAAGATTACAATCTCAGGTTTGCACCTTTGAAAGGGTTCACCATTTATATTGCATAATATATAGCTACTTTTTATTGATTTCTAGGGAAAAAATGATCTGGTGACTTCTTTATCCTGTAATGTTCTGATCCATTAAAATGTGTTTTCATGCTACAGATATCTTCTATTATGGAAGAGAACAACCTTCTCAATGAAACATATCAAGGTGCAAAGAAAGAACTTGAAACTGTGATAATCCAGCTGGAAGGACAACTGAATGAACAGAAAGCAAATGAAGATGCTTTAAAAGCTGAGATGGAGAAGATCAAGGCTGAGACTGCTGAGGAATCTGTTTTGCAAACTCGAACAAATGAACTTGAAGAACAATTGGTGATGGCTGAGGCTCAATTGAAAGAAAAGGTAATGCAATTGTTGTCTGATTTTATGCTTTCATTCAATCTTTTCAGTTTAACACATGTTCTGATGATCCATTCTGGATCTTCCAAACCTCTATGTTGGAAATTGATATCGCTCTACTATTTATATTTAAAGAATAAAAATAAGATTATGTTTCCCACAAAAATTTTTGGGTTTGATTCGTGAGTGTGCCAACTACGACGAACTGTAGGTTCTCCCTCTGTGTAGCATGACTGAACTTTTATTATTTTGTTTAACTATACTCGTCTCAACCATCACACATCAAGTCCAATTTTTAGGGTGTAAACTGGTTGAAAATGAATCATGAAGAACTGTCTGTTTTTGGTTTTGATTTCCTTCCAAACAGAAAGAAGCTGATTCACAAAAAGAGTCGGAACGAGAAGCTGGGGTGAAGCATTCACTTGAGGAGCTTGAAGCTAAGAATAAACAAGTCATACTTCTAGAAAAGCAAGTCAAGGAGCTTGAGCAAAAATTGGAGATCGCTGACGCAAAATTAAAAGAAAAGGTCCTGTCTCCCTTCTCATTTCTCTTCAAATTGCACAATAAAGTTAAACAAACAAGTTTTAAGTGAAGAAACTTACTTAAAAACAATTAGCATCAAAGTGTCTCTACATGTAAGAGCAAATTTATTCTGCAAAATATATAGCGTCGAATTAAATCTCTTCTGGCTCTATGGAGAGAAATCTGTGTACATAATATTGAAGTCAGAAACCACAGTTGACGTTGGAAATAAAAGGGTTTACCCTTCCAGTTACCGCATAAGAATTTTTTTCTTCCTGAAAGTGTTTTTTTATACCTTCTTTAAATGTTTTTGGTTTCAAAATACCAGCATGGTCCTGAATCTCAGTCTGATATTCAACTTTAAGATCTATTGTAGTTGTCCAAGATCAACTGTGATTTCCGTCTTCAAAATTATGAAAATGGAACTGCACCCATACTGCCCACGTGTCCATGACATTCAAGTCTGCAAGTTTTTTAACATGTTCCTATTTTTAAATCATATTGCAGGTTGATGGTAGCACAGCTAGTGAATTGAAAGATGGAATTGAAGTGAAATCAAGAGACATTGGATCAACCATTTCAACTCCATCAAAAAGAAAGAGTAAGAAGAAGTTAGAAGCAACATCTTCTCAAACCTTGTCCTCTTCAGAGACCCATACTAAAACCACTGAGGTTTCTCATGCCATGACCCCCAAGTTCATATTTGGAATAGCCCTAGTGTCTGTGATCCTTGGCATAATTCTTGGTAAACGGTATTAGCTATGGTTCTACAGTTGTTGGTTCTCTCTCTCTCTCTCTCTCTCTCTCTCTCTCTCTCTCTATATATATATATATATATATATATATATATATATATATATATATATATGTAGTTAGTTGGGGATTTTTTTTTCCTTCTTTAAAAAAAAATTATGCACAGAAGATTGGAGAGCTTTGTTTGGTATTTAGTTACAGTCTTGATGCTGGTGAGGGAATTTGTTTTCATTCCTATCCCTTGCCTGTTTGCATGGCAAAGAACAGTGGCTTCATGTATTATTCAAGTTTGTATTTAGATGTTTATTGATTGTATTGAAAATGGTTCTGAGTTCTTTCTTGGTAACTCTCTGAGGTTAATTCTGGCAAAGAAAAACCTTCAAGTTTGTATTCCCAAAATTGGTTAATTTTGATTCAGATCTTTACGCTACTGAAGCTACGAGCATGAACTGTAAAATGTGAGCAAACTTCAATGAGGCAGCTCTGAAAAATAAGTTCATAAAGCTCTCTAGCTGCTTCATGCACTGGAACTCATTTACAAAAAAACAAAATTCATGCTTCATTTAATTTGGTTACTACATTGTACAAGACTAAACTTAGATCCTAACATGATGGAACCCAAAACTTGTTTGGTGGTGAAGTTGTTTCCCTCCCTTTTGTCTAGAGTGAAGGCATGCACATTCTTCGTTGATATGTTTAACATGTGTTTCTGTTACTATTATTAGGGAGATTTGGCCATAGGTCCCAGTTAAAAAAGATTTCATGCGAAAAATCCAATCAAAAGATTTTTTTTGCCAACGATCCTTTTGCCTTCTTTGGGACAAAAATACCCTTGGCTTTATCTTTTTGCCTTACTTTCATCTTTTGTCACATTTGACGGTTTTTCATTGAAATAGGAGAGAGAGAGAGAGAGAGAGATTCTTTTCCTTCTTCACGGTTTCTTCTCCTACTTTGCTTCTCTTTCTTAAATATCCTACCCATCGTCACTTTCTCATCTTGGTCAACGACTTGGCCATCAAATCCTCTCACTCTTCATCAAATCGCTTCAAGCTCACGGCTTCAAGCTTGATTTGAAGGTCACGAAATATCCCAAACATCGCTTTGTAGAGATACAGACAGTTGTAGTGAGAACACGTCAACCAGATCAATTTTTCGGCAATCTACAATAGTTGCAGTGGAAGCGGTCTTAGGATAGCCTAGTGTTTATGCGTGAAAGGTAGTGACGAAACTGGATTCGCAGCGGAAGACATATGATAAAACTTTTTAAATAATTGAATCTATCATCACAAACCATCCAAGATTCGAACACAAACATAGGATAATGAATAATACAAGAATACATATTTAAACAAATTTAAATAAACTTACTTGATTGCCTTTTGTTGTAAACTCAAATCAAATCCAAGCTCCAAAGTGTATAAAGCCTCTAACGGTATCCACATGAACACATCACCTCAAGAACCCTTGCAACTTCACAACACTTGGAAGAGGCAAGCTTGGAGAGGGAAGAGAGAGCACAGTTTAGAGAGAGAGAGAATCCCTTTGAGTAGCTCACGGCCCTAGGGGGTTTTTCACTCTTCTTTTTGCCTCATTCTCTTTATGATGAGTGGTTACGTAGTGATAGCTTGACCCATCATCATGTATTTATAAAGAACCTCTAGGGTTTCTATTTAATACTCTTTATATTTATAACTTAGGCCCTTAACATTAACAATTAATAATAAGGCCCATGCTAGTTATAAATTAGGATATTCCCTTCTCTCATTAATTCAAGAGACTCACTTATGCCCTTTATGTGTGTTACCCATTGGGTTCACCCCAACCTAGTAGTGGACAGTGACATCTCATGTTCCCTAAAATAGAAACTTTCTATTTATGGTTCAATTGAAACAATTTCAATTTTGCCCTTAATGATAACACTTTATCATTAGGCCTTCACTAGTCATGAGTAACTTTTAGCAACGTATCATGACGTACCCTAGGTATGGGTGAATAGTAGAACTAAATGAACCCTTCGTGTTACTTAATCCCTCATCCCCTAATGTCACTGTTAAGATAATTAGGTATGGTTATAAGTCAAACCCATATCTTAACAACTTGTTATATGTCTCACAAAATATAATTTCAATAAGATGAACCTGATGAAACTCTTTCACAGTTTACCTATCACTTTGGCTAGAGATTCCAACTGAGAATTATCTTTGTGAACAAACCTTGACATTCTCTCTCATTAAAGTGAGAGTGATGATTCCTTATTGCACACTCATCTATCTTCATGCATAACTCATTAGAGCCCATGAGTACCGATTACATCCTGATGGTTAAAGATGTACAAGATATTATCAAACTCTAATAACCTATGCATAAGATAACTCTGGTGTCTCAGGTCTAAGGATTACCATTCGATATAACATTAAGAATATTCTTTTGACTTAAACTCCATAAGCATATTCTTGTAGATCATGTTCAGTGTACATGTTCTCTAACATGCACCCACAGAATAACTATAGGGTCACTACACAGATAGGAAAGACTACCTATCCTCTCATTGGAGTTAGTTTAAATCTGTGCAACTCTTAGTGGTTTATAAAAGTCCACTGTAATAAACATGAGTAGGAATTCTTTAGAATAAATGTGTATGAGATATATAAGTCTCCCTATCTCAACAACTTAAGATACATATTTCTCTTATCATTTATTCATAGACCTTATCATATATATATATATTTAAATATACAAGACAAGTTATACCTTCTAATCAATATAATATGTAATTGATATGCCCTTTAGGATTGGTTTTAGGGCATATCTCCAACAATCTCCCACTTGCACTAAAGCCAATCACCATAGTATCTTATAATAGTCTTCGCTAAGACAAGGCTTTTAACACTCACTAAGAGGTGTTATGGCAAAGAAGATTTCATGCAAACAAACTTTGCAACTTTATTATTTCCAATAATAGTATTCAAACTATATTTCGCTGCTAACTCTGATGTCCAAGTAAATGAGACCGAGACCTGTGTTCTCAAAAGAAAACACTATACACTAGACATCTTTTTAGGCAATTTGTAAATAGCATCCCTTATAAAGTTTCTTTATACATACAATTATTCAATTCTTACACTCTTTTAAAAATATACTTGTTTCTATTCAAAATCCCTATTCTGAATCAACAATCAATATCTGCTAACAACCATTTGCAGCATTAATGATATTGACTTAAGTACATAACCTTTTATTATATGAGTATCCATATTTCTCAAATATAATACTCATATGAAAATCCCTCACAAAATCAATTTTTTTGAGAGATTTGAATTTCTTTAACGATAATGGAATTCATAATACTACGCTAGTATTTAAAGTATGAACTTTATAAAGAAAGATAAGAATAATATCGATGACATGTATGCTCCCACTTTCCTCTTTGAAACACTTTAAGGTATTTTATGTATTAAACTTTTTAATAACATAATATTCCTTTTGATGTTTCATCAAGGTATAGTTCTTAACCATTGTGGAAACGTTGTTTTTCAATAACTCTTTATTTGAGAAAATAAACTTTTGATGTTTATTTGGAAATATCTCATAATCCCAAATAATTTCCAAACTATATCGTTTAACATATTTAAGGTCAATTAATGATATAGGATTCAACCAAATAATCTCAATATTTTTCTTTTAGTTTTTACTTCATATGAATCATTTGAACACTTCAAATATTCATACTTTTGAATCATTTGAACACTTTCAAATATTCGAATAGATATGAAGTATCCAAACTAAATACTAGGTTTATACATCTTGTGTATTATCCTTTTAATCACCTTATTAAAGTAATAGGTGATTGGTTCATATTAATTAATGAATTAGAATTCATTTATTAATATGATCCACTAAGTTGAATCCTTTATATATCTTCTTTATTCATTTATACAAACCATTCATAAAGAGATAAGAACTTAAATCAATTGCCAGAATATATCCAAAATATCAAATATATTAGATAAACTTGTTTGAAATAAACAAACCAAATAAAACTTTAAACATAATGTATTAAAATAACTGGCAATATAAATAAAGTTTCTAAATCTCTAAATAAACTAGTCAAGTATCAAGCTTCTATGTTGAATGCAACAATCACATTTGTAATCCTTAGACTTAAGACACCGGAGTTATCTTATACATGGGTTATTAGAGTTTGATAGTACTTCGTACATCTTTAACCATGAGGATTTAATTGATACTCATTGGCTCTAATAAGTTAGGTATGAAGATAGGTGAGTGTGCAACAAGGAATCACCACTCTGAATATGTAGAGGGAGAATGTCAAAGTTAATTCACAAATATACTATCTCAATAAAGTCTTTGGCCAAAGCAGTAGGAAACCAAGAAAAGAGTTTTCAAGGGTTTACCTAAATGAGATTATATTTTGGTAAATTGGTAACACAGTATTAAGTTAGGGTTTGACATGTTTCCATACCCAATTAACTTAATCATGGCATTGTATGGTGCATGATTATTTATAACATGAAGGGTTCATTTATATATTTATATATTCACCTACACCTAGGGTACGTCATGATATGTTGCTAGATGTCACTCATGACTAGTGAAGGCCTAATAATAAGTGTTATCATTGAGGGAAAAATTGGAATTGTTCCAATTGAACCATAAATAAAAAGTTTCTATTTTGGGAGACATAAGATATCCTCGTCCACTACTAGGTTTGGATGAACCCAAAGGGTCACATACATAAGGGCACAAGTAAGTCTCTTGATTTAAAGAGAGGGGAATATTCTAATTTATAACTTATGTGGTCCTTATTATTAATTGTTAATAAATAGGGACTAAGTTATAGATATAAAGAATACTAAATGGAAATCCTAGTAGTTGTCTATTTATATGTGATGATAAGTCATGCTAGCACTAAGTAACTCATCATCATAAAGAGAATAAGGCAACTAGGTATACCTACCCAAGGCCATGACCTAGAGAGTAGTTTCTCTCTCTAAGTCGTGCTCTCTCTCTCATAGGAATTTCGAGGTCTTGTGTTCGTGTAGATACTGTTGGAGGCTATCATTCTTTTGGAGCTCGAAGGATTCAAAAGTTGTCTTCTTCAAGGAAAAAATATGAGTTTTTATTTCTTGCATTCATATTAGTTTTGATTCTTTTCATTGTTTGAGAACATCCTTTGGATGTTACCATGGAGAAAATTTTTGTTTTATCTTTCTGCTGCGTTCTCCCATGGTAATCTTTCAAGAGGGGGGGGGGTTATTTAAGCAACATTATTAAGCTTATAAAGCACTTAAGTTTTATTTTTGCTTATTTCTAGTTTCTCTCTCTAAGTTTGTTAGGGTTTTGGGTTTTGTTCAAGTAGTTTAGTGAAGGTTTTACTAGTTCTTGTTCTATTCTTTCTTGTAATCACTAGTTTAGGTTATTTACTCTTCTATTTTGGTCTGTAAGCTTACATTTTCAATTTATAATTAATCTACTAGCATTTATTTCTAGTCTTGTGCATTTATTCTTCATCTTTTTGCGTTTACTACACTCCATGGCTAGCTAAGCACTCGAGGGTGAGTTCTATGGTGTATTTTCTCTCTAATCCCCAAGTAAATGGTTCTCTTATCTCCTTTAAAGCTTTCAATGATTGTAGAATGAAGGGAAACACTCTCTCACCTCTTGAACCCATATGGTTTTGCATTTTTGACTGGTGAATGACAAGTATTGCTTGCTATAAATGGTTCTTGAGTTTTTATGCACTCCACATGTTTGTGAAAGTGACCACAAGAGTGTTAAACTTCATTTTACTATTTGTTTCACTTTATGAGCTTTCATTGTCAAACCCACCAATCAATACCATTCTTTAATGGATATTTGATTGAGAACTAGCATGAGAGACCATAAACCAAAGGTTGGGATGGAATGAACCCATAGAACTCATCCTACCTAATATCCATAGTTTATAACTTGCACTTTGTGACCAATTTAGCTCAAACACCTTTCAAACATCAAACTCCCATGATTTTACACATGCTTTTTATATTCTTTGGCTACCAAAGTATAAGGTTCTCTCATTTTGAACACCTCCCACTCCATATGAAAATGACCATGGGCCTTCCCATGAACTCTACTTGAGACTATACCAGTCTATGCTTGGGATAAAGAAATACACGAAAAATAGCAAGCATTAGAGGTAGTCTATTATAAGGTGCACCTTTCGTAAAGTTGTGTAAGATGATTTTTATATGACCATGTGAATTGTAAAATAAATTTTAAATAACTAACTGTTGGATTAAATATAAGGTAGTAGGTTCACATCCTCATGTTTATCCTGTAGAATTTGCATTTACCTTTACGAGTAACTTTGATGTTACTGTAATAGCAGTTTAAATATTAAGTTCCGCTATCTCATTTCTTTATTCATACTTTTCCTCTGTATCTTCCAAGCAATCAACTTGTTTAACCAATGCATTTATTGTAATTAGTTCCATTAATTATTTTTCACAAAGTTTCTCAAGAGAACTTGTTTCCATGTATATATAAAAATTAGTCATGCACCTAGGCACCTATGTTTATGGAGTTAATTAATTAATTTTTAAAAATGTGCCTGTGTGCTTATCATCATCTCACCAATTTGCACCTCTGTTAACATTAGGGTTTTCATGTTGAGTGAAAAAAAAAAAATTGAAATGAATGATTTAAAAAGGAAAAGATAAATAATGCAAAAAGTCAACAAATGCCGACAAAATAATTTCATGCCTAATGACATCTCATCCTACTCTATAGGGTTAAGTGGGTAGGTGAGGGGGATCCACCAATTTCAACTAATGACTATTTATCCTATACGCAAAAAATAATAATAAAAATTTATTTGAAAAAAGCATCAACACACATAAAAATATAAAATATTTGTAAAATAATTTTATCTACATTAGTTTTTGCTAAGAACTCCCATTTAGCGGTAATTCAACCAAAAAAGTAAGGGGTCACTTTCAATTTTCCTATTTTAAAAAGACTTTTGGAGACTGATCGTGCCAAACAAGGGAGGCTATTCGTTGTTAACAATCAAGATTTAAATTTATAAAAGACTAGTGCTGTAACCTCAATTCAGTTGAGAAAGTGATTTTAGCATGGGTATCGATCCACAGGGACTAAAGGCTGAGTTATTATAAATCAAGCAACTTCAATTCTAGTTAAGCAAACAATCTTTGATTTGATGAATGGTTGTTTAAACTAATAAAGATATAAAACGTTTGATGAAAGAAGAAATTAATAAAAGAAACCTTGGGTATTTCGAATCCACTTAATCCTTCATTTATCGTATGGTTGATTCGAATAATGGTTTACATTCGTTTATGATAGTGATGAGTTAAACTACAAGAATAAACCATCAAAAATATCATGCAAGTGCGAACTCAATACGATTCATCCAAACGAGGCATAGCTTGTCAAGCAAGGTATGCACAACCTATCCAAGCAAGACATGAATGAACTGACTTCGCACATGCATGTTCGAATATAACCATTGCACAACTTATGTAATTGAAATTGCAGAAAACAATTGCATATGATGAATATTACATTAATAAAATGGACTGCATAACAAGTAATCTCCTAAAAGTTGTACAATCATCACAAACTATGTAAATATCCTTATACAAATCAAACCAAACAATAAACTATGGAAAAAGCTTAATCTAATACCCAAGTATGGAGTCTAGCTACTCATGTTCGGAGTAGAATTGACAAAGTTCTTCAATCCTTCCATGTACATCCAAAATCCAATGAGAATGAGGAGAGAAAAGATAGAGAATCCAAGAGAGAGTAGTGGTAGGTCTAGCCAACCCCGGAAAAGCTTAAAAGAATGTTTATATATCATACAGAGACCCCCTCAGTCCAAACTCTCCATAAATGACTCAAAAACAGATTAAAAAGTCGCGGGCATGCTTTTCGAGACAAGCTTTATCGATAGGCTTGGCCACCCTATCGATAGGGCAGCTTGCAGGCCTACAGAAAACCATCTTGAGAAGGCACTCTATTGATAGGATTGGAGTCCTATCCATGGAGTCACAACTCTATCGATAGGGGTGACATCCTATCGATAGGAACAACATGCAGTTGTCCATTTTCTACAGATTTCTCAACCGAAGAGTGATCCTATCAATTGGCTTGAGGCCCTATCGATAGGATTGAGGCTTTTTGCACTTTTTCCTTCATTTTAAGCTCTCGCCTTTGCTTTTAACCCACTTTGGCACTCTTCTATCATCTGATCAACTCTAATCATCTCCTTTCAGATGCAAAAACTTCATATTTGGGCGAAACTAGCATGCAAGAGCCAAAAACACTAATAAGAACGAAACTTAACTAAATTAAAGCACTTACGATGCAAATTCCTCTGAAATCAGTCTTTGAATACTGAAAATCGAAGCTTGATTGTGAAGCAATCAGAGACTTATTAGATTTTTGGAAACCTATCAAACTTTTGAGCACATGTAGCTTTAAGCAACTTTTTACTAGTAGTCTAATTTGGGAGCACAATTGAGTACAAGACGTGGTCTGTCTTGTTGTCCTAGAAATAGACACTAGAGGGGGGGGGGGTGAATAGTAATGTCAGTGACAATCTACTACAATTAATGCGGAATTAAAACTATATGATCACAAATGCAATTTATATAATCAAGCATAAATAAATAAATATAAATTGCTGAAAAGTAGGGATAGAGAAAACAAACACAACGTTGTTAACATGGTTCGACACCAAGTTTACGTCCATGCTTTAAGCACTGAGCTTCCCCAATCCATTAAGATGATTCCTTAGACTGGTAGAGATCAAACCTTTACCCCAAGATCTTTTTCTAGGTTCAATATCCATACCTTTACAAACAAATAGCTTGAACTTGACGAACAAGCTTCAAGCCTTTAAGGGTTTCACCAAACCTTAACTTACAAGATGTATACAAGAGAGTGAGTATAAGATGTTGCTTCAACACGCTGATTTGTATAATTGATAGTTCACACTAATAGCTTCTCAAGTGATTAAAACTTTTATAGCTCAAAATGAAGTTCCATTGAAGCTTTAAACAATAATTTTGCTTGATTGATTGCTAAATTCACAAGAGAATGATGTGTAAAGAGTGTTTGCAAATGATCATGAACAACCATTCCAAGACGAATGGAATGAATTTAAATAGACATGGGAAGAGATATGACCGTTGTGATTTGAAAACTAGCCGTTATTGTCAAATTTGTATCTGTCGTTCGAACGTCCTGAAGCCTTGTTTGAATGGCCTTAGTAAATTCTTAATTCTCGTTCAAACGACCAAAGTCCCAACTGCACAATCACTATCCCATTCAAACGGGGATATCTGTTCGAATAGCCTTGCCAGAATTTCAAGTAATTTATCCAAATTAGGTTTAAGGTATGTGCATAAAGGCAGGAGGCCATTCAAACCAAGTTTAAGAGATTCTAAGATTCATTCCTATGGTTCAACAATGTTCTAATAGTCCAAGGTTTAAGGTTGAATCTATGTGAACCTCCTATGGTCAAAACTAAGTTCAATTTGAGCTTTTCAAGATCAATCTCATGAAGAGTTTTACAATCCTAAGACACTCAAAATACAAATTATTACAACAATTAAAGTCCCTTGAGGTGTCCTGAGTCTTCTACCATCTTGTGGTTGGGTCTTCATGAGGCTTGCTTGGTTTAGCTCAAATCATATGCTAGCATGTGCCTTGCTCATCATTTCTTTGTCCCTTGATGCTTTCATGCTATTTTAACCACGTTTGAATCTTGCATCACTTAGACAATCATATTATCATATAAGACATGTTTGTTATCTTCAAAACTTTTACCTAAAAGGTCATGAGGGAAGCCACTAGGCTAACATGTCTTTATATGCGTTTTCAATCAAAACAAAAAGTTCAAATGTTCAATAGTCATATTGTAATCTTTATCTTGAATCACCCACACAGACCGATTTTTGGGGTCCATATATACAGTATGAATAATCTTTGTAGAACTTACTGACTAAGCAAATAAATTTAAAAAAAAATAATAATAAAACATCAATGTAAAAAAGAAGAAAGAAAGAAAGAAAGAAAGAACCTGTTTTAAGAGATCATATTTGTTTTGCCTTACCACAAAATTATAGGCATCCCATAGCCATCATGAAGCGAGTAATGTAGATGTTTATGGTCCGTTTGCATTAGTTTTTCTTAAAATTACTTTTGGAGCTCAAAATTTCACTTGATTTAAGAGAATGAGTGACAATCTCATTTAGACAACTTGAAAGGTGAGAGGATGGTTTGCAAAATTTTCATACTAGAAGTAAAGTTAGGGGATTCCAACTTTTGTTGCAATTGCTTTTAGTATGAAAATTTTGATACGTAAAGACATGGTTTGAATATAACTTTATAAAATATGTGAAGAGATAGTTCTCCAAAAGTTATTTTAGAGAAAAAAGCCAACGCAAATGAATCGTTAATTTTGCTTGCATCTCAAAAATCATGGTTGGAAATTGTGACTCTTTCCCTAGCTATTACAAATGTTGCAGGCTCTACACCGCAAAGTAGCTAGGAAAATAATCAGGCCGACATCTCATGTTTTTTTCCCTTTAGTTTTGAATTTTCTTGGATGGTTTTGTGACAAATCATAATAGATTTGGTGGGTTGTATGCTTCGGAACCAACCAATGAATGGAATAGTATTCCGATCATAAGGTTATGCAGTTCAAGTTAATCCTCAGAAAAAAAATATATTGATAGCCCCGAGGTTTCCAATCATAAGGTTATGCTGGTTCTCTACATGCCATTTGTTTCACATATGGTACGTACTAGAGCACATGGGCATCTCATTCATGAGAGTTCATATATATGAGTTGGCTCATAACATTCGAAGTAGTTAAGAACATAAAGATAAATATATATATCGATTGGGAAAAAAAAACATAAAGATATATTTTGAAAAATTGACCGTTGGATTTGATACCTCTCTTATATATGTCATGTCTGCAAAAAATCACAGTGATCCAATAGTCTGTTTCAAAAATAACAGACGGTGAAAAAATGGTGGCATTTTAAAGAACAAAAAAAGTCATAATTTTTCACACCGATATTTTTCAAAAGCTGACCGTTAGATCACTGTGATTTTTGGCATACATTATATATATAAGAGAGATATCAAATCCAACTGTCGGTTTTCAAAATATATTGTGCAAATGGTTGTAATTGAGGTGATATGATACAATTTGTATTACGTCGACAAAATCATTCTTTTATATATATATATATATATATATCACACTCAAGAAATTCTAAGAGTCTGAGAACAATATAATTAAGAGCATATATGTAGACCAAATCAAGATGTACATTCCTTCAATATATGACCAAGAATTGTGAACTTAAGCAGCCCTCACCTTAAAACAAGAGAATTGGTTGCTGTAATTAATGAGCAAGAAGTAAAGATCTTGCATCGCCACTACATTTTAAATTCATTTAAGCAACTTAGGTCTTAGAATGGAAATTGAACAACCCAAGTTGCTCAAAGGAATTTTGAGCACCTAACTGATCTTCAAGGTAGTCTTTCTTTTGGCTGGGTTTGCAAGGTTGAATACCTTGCCCCGGATTCACCCATTCACACTTTATTATGGATCGCTACCGGTCTAGATAGATTTTCTTTCTACTGTAGAAGAATAAAATCCATTATATCCTACATCGCTTAAATAAAAAGCTTGCTATAACTTCATATACCTGTATTGGGGGCTCCACCTCCAAACTTTAGGTTTTTAGGTTGGAGACTTGACACCTACAAGATCTATGCTTGCTACTAGAGGTATTGTTGATAGTGGGTGCTGGCCGTAATGCTTAACACTGAGGAAGCCCCACTTCGGTCTCCTCTTCCCGTCAGCTAGGAAAATTCGGAGTGAATTTGTTTTTCCATCCAAGTTTTTCAAGTTCCAACTTCCAAGTTAGTTTTTTCTTGGATCGAAGTCCCTTCTAGTACTAAGGGATTGCTTGCATTAGCTTTTTTAAAAATTATTTTTGGAGTTCAAAATTCTGCTTGATCTAATAGTTGAGGTGATAATCACTTTTAGATGACTTAAGAGGTGATTGGATGATTGGCAAAATTCTCATACTAAATTGTGGCAAAAGCTAGAGGGCCCAACTTTTGCCACAATTACTTCTAGTATGAAAATTTTGATATGTGAAACTATTATTTTAATGTAACTCTAATAAGATACGTGAAAAGATAGTTCTTTAAAAAGTGATTTAAAAAAAAAGTAATAATGCAAACAGGACCTAAAGATGTAAACAATATCAGAACACTTGTTTTCCTTTAACCAATTTCTTTTTTGTCTAACAGATTTGGCAGGATAGAAACCTTTGACATTTTATTAATATATATAATAACATTCCCGATCTAGTTAGCATATGCTTACATGAGTTATGTAAACATGTAGCCCGTAAATAATTGTATGATACATATTTTGAAAAACGAACTAATTGTTGGATTAGATATTATACATATAGATGTCATGCATACAAAAAATCGCAGTGATCCAATGTTAGAATTTCAAAATATAGTTATGAGAAATTATGATCGTTGAAAAGTGTTTTAATTTTTATCAGGAGAAACCGACTATTGGATCACTGTGATTTTTGACAAACAAGACATGCATAAGTACAATATCTAATCCAAGAGTCAATTTTTCAAAATATGCATAATGCAATTATCTATGGGCTTTATGCTGATATGAGTTTATATAAACATAGGATGGTTTTTGTGTATATAAAAATGAAACCCTAAATATGGCTGCTAAAAATTGCATGAACCGGGCTATCGACGGAATACTTTTGTCTTGCAGGGACGCATATATCGTACCCCTAGTTGTATTAAGCCTGTCACAGAAAATATAACATGGGTGCTCCCAAATGATGACTCGATCAATAAACCTACCACTGACGGGTAATTTGCCAAGAGAATTGGATAGGGGATTTCTGCCACGAGTTTTTTTGGCTAAATTTTGGGCTTTCAGAGATGGATGGTCTAAATCGATCTCACCAAAGACATTGGAATATGTAACACATTATATATATATATATATATATTGTTGAATTTAATTGATGCACAAGTGGTCATTGATTTTCATCCTTTATAGTTAATTTTCCTTACATGTACTGCACTGCTGTTTCTTTGTAGTTAATTTTGTTTGTTTAATACGTTTCCAATTGACAAAAAACAGAAAAATGAAAGAATATTAAGCCCCTTGTTACTTGTCAAGGGGAACACAGAGTATATGAAGATGCACGTTACCAAAATTTTAGATTGGGGTAGATTGCTCTGTGCTTCTGTACATTTATAAAAGATGTCTAGATTTAGGAAATTGATTAGTTACAAACTTGATCAATAACAGCAATAAGGCATAAATAATTTGAACGACCAAAACCAAAATCTAAACTTTAGTTGCAGCTGGAGTTCAGGTTTATAATTAAAATCCAACCTGGTCAAAGTTTGGAACGGCTCGAGCTCAGGCAGGTACAGGTCGCTTCATCATGATACCCAAGTAACCCAACCCACTCAATAAACATCCAAAATCCCATTTTGGAAAATATTTTTTTTGGGTATAAAATACCACTATCTTTAATCTAAATGGTAAACGTCCCTCTATATTATATAGCTTTGCTTAAAATTACTTTTGGAGCTTAAAATGGCATTTAGGTGTTAGGATGATAGGATGAAACTCAAAATCATTTTCGGAGTTCAAAAGGGATGGTAGGATGGTTGGCCTAATTAAGTTGGACCAACTTCTAATATGAAAATCTTGATATGAGAAAAATGGTACGATTTTGATGTATAGTACGTAGTTCTAAAGAAGATTTTAAGTAAAATTATTCTAAATAGGGCCAAAAACTAATAAGTCCCGCAAACCTCGGTCTTGTATCTAAGCAACAAAAGAGGCCCAGTAGAAAATTAATGACACCAATTGAACCCAAAAAAAGAAATATTTTAATTGTTAGTGAAGCAACATTAAAAGTACTCCTAATGTGTTTAATGGGACATTTGGGCCGTGTCTTTCTGTCCTTGAAAACTCATCGATCTTTGATGTGTTTAATGGGTTTTCTTATGAAGAAAGGTAGAAAATTTGGAGGGAAAAAAAGAAAGAAAAGAAGAAGTGCGTGTGATTGCATATAGAGGCATCATCAATATCTCACAATTTGCCAAATCAGTTTATGCCACATGTCGGGAAAGAATGAGGAAAGAAAAGTGATTCAAATAATGCAAGAATTCATTCTCTTGGAAATTCAACAACAGTCTTTGCTAAGAAGAATATTGCCCGCGGCCATTTTGTGGCTTAATCCAATTAAGCAGTAGGTAATGGGCTACTTTCAAATAATTACTTTTCAACAGATTTTTGGAGATCGACCAAGCTGACTTTTTGGGCACAGGTTGGCATTAAGCTGCCTCCTACTGATATTTGATATTTCAATCCGAGACATGACCTGCTCTATCTTTTATATCTTTGTTCAAACAATGGATAATTCATAATGTACGACGCTTAACCTTAAATCACCATACAGACCAGTTTGGGGCCCATACACGCATAACTAATTAATAATCTTTGTGGGACACAATTATTGTCTTGACCTCGTTGATAATACAGGTAGCTAGAAAAAAAGAGTAAGAGTGGCCATTCAACTTGTCCTTAATTATATAAAAATAACATTTCAAATTGACAGTCGCACTATTGTAATTAAGGTGCACCTTAAACAAAGTTACTTAGGATGACCATCTTAGAGCCAATTGTAAAATAAATTTTGAAAAATCGATCATTAGATTAAGTATTCTTTTAATGTATGCCATGCATGTCAAAAATCACAATGATCCAACAATTGGTTTTTCAAAATACCAATTGTGAAAAACTATGACATTTTGCATAATAATAAAAAAATCATAGCTTTTCACAATTTGGATTATTATAATTTATAGCATGCATATGAAGGGTATCTAATCTAACAATTGGTTTTTTCAAATAACAACTGTGAAAAACTATGATATTTTGAAGTACAAAAAGAATCACAGTTTTTCACAGTAACATGTTTTAGGAATTCATCATTGGATTATTGTGATTTTTGGCATGCATGACATAATGAATAAGAAATGAATCTAATATGATGATCAATTTTTCAAAATTTATTTTGTCATCTTAAGTAATTTTGCCTTAGGTGCATCTTATAATAATAATAGTGCCTTTGTCAACTTAAAATATTATTTTTATATAAGGACATGCACTTTTAATGGCCACTCTTTTGGTACTCTTTTTTCGAAACCTAATGTGAGACTTGTATTTTGAAAAACCCACCACTGGTAAATATTCTTCTCTTATATATCATGTCTACCAAATATCAATTCTGATAAGAAATTAAGAAATACAACTCTCACTTTGAATTTATAAAAAATGTATGTAGATACCCCATTTTTTACTTATAGAATATGAGTCATCATTTTCATGTCTTATTGGTCGAGAATGATCAATCATTTTTGGAGGATTAGGCCTCAAAACCTGAGTTTACCTAAAATATCATTTTCTTTAGTTAGATAGAAGTTATTATCGCATGTAGGTTTCTAACTCATTTTAAGTTCATTTTTCTTGCATTAGGTTTTTAGAGAGTTTAGGAATGTCCATGAAATTTAGAGGATACTACTTCTTGAAAATTATTGATTGATTCAATTACCAAAATAGAATTTAGTGTTCAATTAACAATTATCCAAACCAATAATCTCAATCATGCAATGAACACTAGTTTTTACGGGGAAAATCCTAATGGGAAAAAATATCGGGAACACTATAAATCACTATGAAAATAACCAAGTACAAGAACCTTGATACTACTTACAGAAAACGACGCTTCAGTCTACAAGCCCAAGTAGATTCTCTATCTTGCATGAACTACCAACGAATCCACGCTAGCCTTCAGAGTATTTCCACAAACTGAATCCATAGCTCTAGTTCAACACATCGAGTCCACGATGTCACCGGAGATCCACCGGCACAATTTGAATCCACGAATCAGATAAAACAAGAATGAGGTTTAAAAACATTCTATTCAAGTACTATGCATCTACACTATCTCTGTGATCCAAATATCAAGAGATGCATAGAATTCTAAGAGAAGCTAGGGTTTCAAGTTTAATTCAATAACTATATGTACTCTCTTGAATTCCTTACCTAGCATGTTTAAATAAACTTAGAAATACGAATCTAAGTGTTTAACATGAAGTAGAACTTCAAAAGTCCAAAAAAATAACAAAGTTGTAAATTCTTCGAGATGGATCGATCCTACTTTTTAGGCTGGATCGACCAAACCTTTATGCCTCATGGATCGATCCGCACCAATACCTGGATCGACCCAATTTTGCAGACTAGAAATAGGATTGATCTTACATAAAATGTTGGATCGATCCAATGTATGCAATTTTCGAAAAACATAATTTTTTGAACATTTTTTTACTTAAAAGCATATATAGATCATTACTAGCTAGGTATATTGGACTTTCTAAAACACCTACGGTCAATCATTCAACCTAGGTTCTAAGTCAAACTTACCTTCCTAGGAACTAAACCTCATTTGATCATAGATTTGAGCTTAAGATATGGAGTCTTGACATTTGATCCATCTTCTCTTGCTTGACTTCGCAGTCTTGAGCTTCTAAGGATTATGGGCTTGAGACAAATCACAAACACAAGCTTTTGACATCCGAATTAGCCAACATAAGAATGGTAAACCTAACAGTCAATGTCAAGTTTCGTGTCATTCCAGTCGAAGCTCGATAGGTAATAAAAACTTTTGTGACTTGAGGGGTAGAATTGTCATTTTTTCTCGTATAATTTCTGAATGTCCTCCGAATTCGTCCCGGCATGTTTTAATGGATTTTTATGGATGTTTAGAGTCTAGATAGATGATTTGCTCAATAATGGCATGGTTTGAGTCACTTGGCAATATTTACATTTTTTACTTAAAATACCAAAACTTGACCATATTCCAAAATAAATGTTTTAAAAGACCTTAAAATGATTTTAATAGATATTTTAAAAACATGTTTCATGAAGTGGCTTTTTAAAATTAAATCAATTTGATTAGCCAATTTTTCAAACCAAAATCAAGCTTAACGGCAAACCAGTTTGGTTTAACCCAATCCCTATACCATGGTTAGGTATTTTTAGCCTAAAACCCTTCTAGAAACATAAAGGATTGAGTCTTGATCATTTTGGCTTTTGAATCATCGAATTTGGACTTAAAATGAAGAAGATATACCAAAAACAAGTTTGAAGGGTCCCGAAAGGACTCAAACTGCCACAAATTCGAGATTTATCAGTTTTATCCAAAATTTTCTAATTTTTTGGCCTAAAACTAAGACCCTTGGAAGACTTAATATGAGCCCTTTGATCATTTGGATTAAATTCAATCTCGATTGTCCATGCTTGAGCCAAAAATCTATAAATAAGGGGTCATTCTTCATTGTTTTTCATTCAATTCTCACTCAAGTTTTGAGAAGCTCTCTAGCATAAAGAGAAGAGACTTAAAGAAGATTTTTAGCAGCCTTAGAGGTATGTTATCCTCTTCTTTTTCTTCTAGTTTAATTATTTTTATTTTTCTCCATCTTCTAGTTCATTAGGGTAAGTTTCTCTCTCTTTTAGTTCTAGCTCTAGAATGAATGAGTTCTATTCTAGTTCTCTAGAATGGATTCTCTTCTAGTTTACTAGAAATATAGAATAGTTTAAAAGTTTCTTTCTTTAATCTTCTTTTTAGTATGTAGAATGCATATTAGGGTTTGCATGCATGGTAGAATACATGTTAGGTTTTGCACGATAGTTTAGAATATGACTTTATGCATGATAGCTTAGGGTTTATTATTTCATGTTCTTATGTGTGATAACTAGAAAAATTTTAATTATTTTAAATGTTGGGGTATTTTTGAAAAAATTAAAAAGTTATATGGTGGTTTTTTATAAAATTAAGAAGTTGTGGGGTGACTGTTATAAAATTAAGAAGTTTTGGGTAAAGTTGCAATTTGAGAAAGATAATTTCTCAATAAGGACAATTAACCTTTCGGTTGATTGACTTGAAAGAATACGCGATGGGAACGCAGCGGAATGTAAACAATAAAAAT
>JAESVK010000383.1:370026-385216 GCA_017140935.1 Hamamelis virginiana
AATATAAATGAACCCTTCGTGTAATAAATAATCCTTCACCAAACAATGTCACGATTAAGTTATTTGGGTATGGATTCATGTCAAACCCTAACTTAATCCTGTGTTAGCCATTCACCAAAATATAAACTCAATTAGGTTAACCCATGAAAACACTTTTCCTTGGTTACCTCCTGCTTTGGCCAAAGACTTCATTGAGTTATTATTTGCGAATTAACTGTGACATTCTCCCTTTGATATTAAGGGTGGTGATCCCCTATTGCACACTCACCTGTCTTCATACACAACTTACTAAAGCCAATGAGCACCGATTACATCCTCATGATTAAGGGTGTACAAGATACTATCAAACTCTAGTAATTCATACATAAGATAACCAGTGGTGTCTCAGGTATGAGGATTACAAATGTGACTATACACATGAGCAGCTTTTGACATTCAAATACATCTCCATAAGCTGTACTCATATTGGTCACGTTCAGTGTACTTGTTCTCTAACAAGCACCCACAGGTTTACTATAGTGTCTCTACACAGATGGCTTGAGACTCACCATCCTCCCATTGGAGCTAGTATAACCTGAGCTAATCTTAACGGTTTATTATCGCCCAAATAAATAAACCAATGATCAGGAACATATCTAGAATAGATGTTCTTGAGAATCATATGTCTCTCTATCTCAACACTTGAGATACATTTCTCTATCATGCTATTCAAGGACATTATCATGAACAGTTATAAATAACACAAGTTTACATGATAATATAAAAGCCATTTTATAGATGAATAAGATTCATACAATAACATAAATGAAATTAAAGTTCCCTAATAACAACCTACTAATTGGTTTTAGGGCACACTTCTAACATGACTTTCCTTTCGGATGATTGACTTTCAGAAGGAAAGTTCCGAATGGCGACAAACGACCATTCGGTGATTTTTCTTTGCGCCTGACTGTGGGAATTGAAGAAATTCCCAATAAATCCCAAACTTTTCCTATAAATAAGGGGATTCAGCACTTTGAAATCTCATACATAGCGTTCATATTTCAAGAGGTTACAGAGGGAGTGGAGTACGAGAAGAAATTGTAGCAAGGTAAGTCTTGCATGTTTCAAATACTTTCTTTTTGTATTTAAATGATGTTTTATAACTGAGTTTTGAAACTACAAAGATTGCATGTGAGTTATGTAACATGCATAAGTTTTACATTTTCGGATTTTTGGCATATGAGTTTAATTGATAAATTTCATGTGTTTAAGTTTACATGTGGTAAGCTTAAATAGAAATGATGCATAAAATCATTATATATATAATAATATTATATATATTACTTTTGTATATATATATATATATAGAACTGATCGGTTGCAGTCCGGACTGCAAGTGGACTGCACGGCTATTTGGCCATGCTCCGGTGATCGGTTCCAAATTCCGACTGTTGGCTATAATGCACACCCCCTGCATGCCACGCCTGCAAAAAATCATGCCGATTCGACAGTCGGAATTTTGTAAAACCAGCCTTAAGCAGTCTGAAATTACTAAAGACTATATATAAATTTCATTTGTGTTTAAGGCTGGTTTTACAAAATTCTAACCGTCGGATCGGCATGATTTTTTGTAAGCGTGGCATGCAGGGAGTGAGCATCATATCCAACGGTCCTAATTTGGAATCGACCACCGTAGCATGGCCAAATGGCTGTGCAGTCCACTTGCAGTCCAAACTGCAACTAATCAGTTCTGTATATATATATATATATATATATATATATATATATATACATTTGGGGTCGCCAAAAGTCTATTTTTCTTGGCTTTTATATAAAACTTCGTTTTGTCATAACTTTTTAACACGGACTCCATTTTGGGCATATTTTATATGCACGAAAAGCTTGAGAAGTCTTACTTCTGAATATAAATTTTGTGGTTAGATTTGTTGTAGAAAGAGAGTTATTACGGAAATACCAAGTACTACTCTTTTTGAGTACATTCATTTACTGCTCGGTGTATATCTTTTTAACCGCTTGGACTTTAGCCATGAAATTCAATGTGTAGCATCTTGACATAGTTGGGAATATGTCTTGAAAGTCTTGAGGACTTTGGTTTGGTATTTTTAGGTATTTGGTCCATAGGTTCACAAATGAACAGTTTAAAAGTACGAGTTGTTTTATTCTGGGATTTTGAGATCCTTTGTGCTTTATTCTTAATTTTCCCTTGCATAAATTATTATTTCCAGATTTGGAAGGTCTTTGAAATGACCATTTTCATTAGGTGCATTGAGCATTGCATTTGGAGGCTCTTGGAGCCATATGGATTAGAAAACACTGTGGAGTTGAGGTAGGAATACGTAACCTTGTACCTATTGATAATGATGTGATATTTTCGAATGCTTTACGAATAATATGACTTATATGTCATTTTAAACATCATTGTTTATGTGAATTAGCCAACCCGGCTCTGGAGGCGTTTTCACTTAATCATTGTGGGATTGTGGATGATTTTTATCCGTCTCGATTTATCCTTCTCTATAATCCTCATTTACCCTTCTCTATTATCCACTCAAGATTGGGTTTTGAAAAAGGATAAAAGTTTGATAAAAACTGGGACGCCACCTTATTTTTAAGGAACAAGGAAACCATAAAAAAGAGTTCTATTTTCAATAAAACAAATGACCCCATATTTTGGAAAAGCATGGTCTTCGAATCAAAGTTGGATTCGGGGGGCTAGGTTATGAGATAGGAAGGTGCCAAGACACTTCTTGTAGGCACCTATCTCACCCTAATTAAAGGTCTCCTAATTAAATTTGGGCTTTATCAAAATCTCATAAAAACAACCCTATCATAACTAATGAACCAAGAAAGTAGTGTAGATAATACTATGTAATAAATAATAATAAAAGAAACAAAAAATCCTAGAGACCTTAGGAAACACAGAGTCATCCTAAGATTGGACTTGCGCCCTATTGGCTGCCTACGTACCTTACCAGTTTCCTGATAAGAATCAAAGTCCACATAGTTCGATACTTAGGACTCTCTTATTGTAATGAACTACATAGCCAAAATGATTCTATCTTATCTAGGACTCTAGCTTCGAGAGTTTGAATTTGATCAAAACACTTTTTCATAAGGGATGAAATTTCATTCCAATTTGAATACTTTCAAATGGCTTTTTTAGAATCCTTCTCGAAATAGATTCCTAAATAAAATAGAACTATATTCCTATTGTAATTCTTACAACAAAGAACAGTCCTAAGTGGGGTCAAATGACCCCCCTAATCCTAGGTTAGTCTAAACACCTAAAATACTAACATAATGCATGCTGGAATTTCTGGAAAATACACTAAAATGCAATAAACAATGCAAACAATGCATGAAAAATGTCCTAAATGCAAACGAATCTTTCTATATGAACCTAGGCATGTTTCTAGGTTGATTTAATCATAAAAAATGTTTTTTTAACCCACTTTAAGGTTACTTTTAAGCCCTGGACAGAATTAAAAGTAATCAAAAAATGGAATCAAAACCCATATGTGGACCAGCCTTTTGACGGGGCTTGTGAGGTGTCCACATCATCATCGGGCGATGTGATTAGGGGGGGTTTTAGAAAACAAACAAAACAAAAGAGTCGCCACCTTATTTTTAAGGAATAAGGAAACCATAAAAATATTTTATTTTCAATAAAACAAACTCCATTAATGGAAAAGCAGTCTACAAACCAGAGTTGGATCCGGGGGCTAGGTTACGATGTGGGAAGGATCCAAGCTTTCGCTTGTAGGCACCCACCTCGCCCTAATTAAAGGACTTCTAATTTATTTGGGCTATTTAAATTCTTAATGCAAACAATCCTAAATAATCTAATCAACCAACAAAATAGTGATATAAATGCATTATCTATATTAGTTATATTAATAATAAAAAAATACAAACAAACCCTAAGAACCTAGAATACCCTACGGGTATCCTAGGGCGGACTTGAGCCCTATTAGCGCCTACGTAACTTACTAGCATCACTTAGCAAGTATCAAAGTCCACGTAGTTCGACTACCCTAGGACTCTCCTATTGTAATCGATCACATCATCAAAGGTATTCAACCTAATTCAAGACTCTAACTTCGAGTGTTTTTATTTGTTTAAAATCATTTATTCAAAATCATTTTAATTAAAAGACTTTCTTAAAATCCAAATATTCTAAACAATTTATATCTTTAGAATTAAATTCCAATTGAAAATCTTTTTCAAAGATATTTCAAGAAAACAAATCATATTGAGAGGAATTTCATTCCAAAGTAAAAATCTTTAAAACATTTCAAATCTTTTTGAAAATCATTTAATAATCAAATATCTCATAAAATCATTTTTATTTCATAAACATTGCAACAAAAATCTTTTTAGGAAATCTCTCGAAGATTGACTCTTAAATTGATTAAAATACTCAAATCTGAGTATGACTTTTACAACAAAGGACAGTCCTAGGGAAGGTCAAGTGACCTTCCTAAGCCTAGGGTCCCTAACTAGCCCTAAAGTTTATCTAGAATCCTAAAATCCTAATGCAAATGCATGCTGGAATTTAAATAAATTGATCAAACATTCACAAAATCAATTCTACAATGCATGAAAATGCTCCTAAATGCATACTAATTATACTATGTGAACCTAAGCATATTTCTAAGTTGGATTTGGCCTTAAAATAATTTTTAGAAGTTATTTAAGGGCATAAACAAATCCGGACAGATTTGAATATGAACCTTTAACCACTCTAAAAATCATGAAAACAAAGAATAAAAATGTGAAAATGTCCATGCTTTCTACATGAATATTTTAAATTACTATGCAAAAATATGTCAAAAATTACACCAAAATATGCTTAAACGATTAATTTAAACACAAGGGAAGGATCTCACCTTTGCACGCTCCCTCGTACACATTTTTATATATCCAAACTATCAAATTGATAACACAAGGGAAGGATCTTACCTTTGCATGCTCCCTCGTCCACATTTTTTATATTCAAACAATCAAATCCATGGCAAGTGTTTAAATAATCATAAAAAACATAAACAAAAAGACTCAAGACTCATCACATGTCAAAATAATATATTAACGTACTCATATTACCATTAAATCACCAATCAATTATCATGAGATTCAAATAACAACATGAATATATCAACATTTACTCTAAACATGCTTATACATAAAATAACGGAAAACTCATCCTAAACATGATTACTAGCATAAAATAATAGCAAAACTAATCCTAAACACATCTAATCACATAAAATCATAATGAAAAATATCCTAACATGCTTGCTAAACATATAATCATAATAAAACTAACCCTAGTCATGCATGTTCACATAAAACAATGATAAAACTACTTCTAATCATGCAAGCACACATAAAATAACAAGAAAACTAACCCTACTCATGCATACTTTCATAAAATCATAAAAATGCTAACCCTAATCATGCATACTCACATAAAATCACAAAAAAGGCTAACCCTAATCATGCTTGCTAACATACAATCATAATAAAAAAACTATGCTAATCATATTTACTCACATAAAATAACAATAACAGATAACCTTAATCATGCTTGCTAATATATAATCATAGTAAAGCTAACCCTAGACATGCAAACTATATTTAACAAGCCACTTACAACAACTAATATCATTCTAACATATGCAAGCCACTAAAAATCCATACATATAATAGATATTAAAACATGGAGATGAAAGAGAAGATCTACATCAAAATAACAAAACTTGAACTAGGATAGAACCCTTACATTTTTTTCCTCCTTCTTGGCTATGTTCCTTCAATCCCCAAGCCTTGAATTCCTCATTCCTCTCCCTCCATAGCCTCTGGTTTTCTCTCAAATGATGAATCAAAAAACGAAATTCTAAACCCTAGCCTCTTGGTCCTCCATTCTCTAACTCTATCATTGCATATTTATAGAGTTAGGGTTTTAAATCTTGAATGGTTGGGATTAAATGCACTAAAACGCATCCTAGGGCTTAGAATGAATCCCTCTAGGGTTTACAATCTGAGTTCCCTAAAAAAATCCCCCAAAAAATCGAATTAAATCGACCAAAATAGGTGAAAACTTCCAAAAATGAAAAATGGGGTCGACCATCCTGGTGACCATCCTAGCCTGGACGGCTGGCCGTCCTGGGCTGGACAGCTGGCCGTCCTAGCTAGGACGGTCACCGTAGTGACTTCCCATATTTTGTCCCATTTTCAATGGGATTTCATATTTTGGCCATATTTTGGTCAAATCTGATCCAAATTCGATGGTTCAGGGCTCAAAACGACTGTGTTTTGATCCTTCACATTTTTAGAATGTTTTTGGGTTAAAAATACTTGACCATGGTCAAGGGTTTTAGCAAAAAGCTAGCCAACTGACCCCGTTGTGCCAAAATTGGTCATATGACCATTCTTTGTTTTGTAAAATTGATCAATTAGGCTTGCACCACTTCTAAAAACATGGTTTTAATATGAAATTGGTACTTGAAAACATGTTTTGAAAATCTTTCATTTTGGTGAAAATGACCAATTCACGGTCGATTTGAACAAAACCCTAATTCAGCTCATTCTTACCCGTGGGATCGATTTTGGGCGAATCTATCCTAACCATTCAAAGGCTCAATTGACACTTCAAAAACACTCCCCACATCCATATAAACCTCATGAGACAATCCGTTTCGAATTCGGAGGTCATTCGGAAATTATACGAGAAAAAGGACGAAAATGCCCTTCAAGTCGCAAAAACCCTAATTACCTATCGAGCTCTCATCAGAATGTCATGAAAATTTACAGGGATGTTCTAAAACACCTCAAAAGTCAAATGCAATACAAATGGGTTGATTCCAATCAAAATGTACACATGAAATAATGAATTGTCATTTTCTTCAGAAAAGGGCAATTTAGGTAGTTTGGTCTTTACAAGGCCAATTCCTTACCAAATAATCCACTCTTCGAGTTGATCATTTATATAAGTATATGGTAGAAATAATTGGTAAAAATGGGGTCTCCACACCATAAAAAACAATGTAATAAAAAAGGAATATGACCTATAATGCATCCTAATATGATATACCAAAAAATTAATCATGTATCATGCTTAAAACATCCAATTTTAACATAAGGGAAGGGACTTACCTTAGCTTGCTCCCTCGACCACAATTCATATGATATTCCAAGCAAAACAAGACTTAAAATAGTGATATAAACAAACCTAAACACAAACTATCCTAAAAATACCAAAATAATGGATACTTACCCTATATATGCAAAGACTCGATTTTTCCTACCATCTATGAAAACCCAAAATTTTAAACTTTATTTTATTGTTAAAAAAAAAAGAAATCTTCTATAAAAATCCCCTCCATGTCCCCTTTTATTTTAAAGTCAAAACCCCATCTTTATTTCCTTTGTTTTTCTGCTAGAAAGGAAGGGAGAAGAGAGAGACCGAGTCTGTAGATAGAGAGAAGAGCTGCAGTGGTGGTTCGCCGGAGTTAGTGGTCGCCGCCATCTCGCCGAAAAAGGTAAGTTTGATGGGTTTCCTAGTTTCTTTATCATTTTTCTTCGTTGTTTTCCAAACCCATTTTGTGGGTTTGAGGCTCATATTGTTGGATCTACGAGAAATGTTGGTTTTTGACACTTATTAATGATGATTTGAGTTAGTTTTATGGGATTTGAAACTATGTTTCTCGTTTGGTTTTGATTTGTGAAGTTTAAATGGGTTTTTGAATTTGAGTTGGAAACCCCATGTTTGATCTTGAGTTTGTGGAGCTTTGGTTGTGCGAATATAGTAGATCAAGCTTATTTTAGACTTGTTTTGTTGGATTTTGAGCACTTGTGTTGAGTCCTTGTGATGTGGTAAGGATTTGAGTAATTTGCACTTCGGAAAACTAGGTTTCGCAGGTCGTTAGTCGACTAATCGACTAGTGCTAGTTGACTAACTCACCTGGATTTTCAAGTTTGGTTACTGACCTCTCATTAGTCGACTAACAATGAATGATTAGTCGACTAAGAGTCTCTTAGTCGACTAATCAGGGATGACTAGTCGACTAATGATGCAAATTCAATCTTTTTGCTTTCTTTCTATTTTCTTCATTAGAGGTTTATCCTAAATGAGATTGTATGCATTATTATTCTTCATTTTCAGATTTGGATAGCCCATGGGAGGATTATTACACAACCTAGCTTGCATTTTCTTATAGGACTGTTGGAGATCTAAACCTCGAGGTAGGAATATTTATATTCTTACTGATACTGATGATAGATATTTTATGGCTGTCGCCCGTGTTATAAAACTTATGAGAACTTTATTTACAAATCATAGATGCATATATCATATTATTTATAAATGAAATAGTGATGTGGTTAGAATATGCAAGCTGCCATGTTGTGCTATGATTTATCTATGTTTATGATTTATTGAACGAATTTGAGTTTGATATGTGAAAGGGGCATGTGTATTGAGAAAACTCCCGTGCCTACGTGATAAAATGTGAAATGAAAGGAAATACGTTTATGGATGGGCATGTGTACTGAGAAAACTCCCATGCCAATATGATCGATATGTCTATTGGATAAATGTTCACGGAAGGACATGTGTAATGAGATAACTCCCATGTCCATATGATTGATATGTTTATTTGATGAATCATGAGCACACTTATTTTACGTTGATGATAAACATTGTTATGTTATATATGGGTACTTGTATATTTTCTAAGCCACACTTGTATTTGTTAAATCTGGACTCGATCTTATGATTTATGCATCGATACTATTATCATTGTTAGATAAGAATGATATTTCTACTGAGCATTCAAACACTCACGCTGCCTTTTATGCAGCAGATTCTCAAGATATCATAGCAGGATCTTCAAGTAAGAATTCGTTTCCATTGGTGCTAGGCTTGGCGATATTTTGGGCTTTGGTACTGAGAAATAGGTAGTTTTTTTCAGTAGATTGTAGAACCTAGGATTTTTAGTATTGAATGATATTTTACCTATGTGCCAGGGATGTTGGCACCTTATTATATGTATGGATATATTTATTATTTGCATTTGACGAATCAGGGACATATGTATGATACACTTTAATGCATTTCATGCTTGTTATATGTATCCTTCAATTTGCCTTATTATGGAAATGTGAATGAGCCTATTAGGTTGTAACTCCATTTTGACACGTGTTGACCTACCCGGGAGGGTCCTCAGTAGCATCAGATTGGGGCGTTACACTATCATGTATTACTAACCTAAAACAGAAAATAATATGCATAAAACCAACTCCTAGCATGCCTTCTAAACATAAAAAAAATCCTAAACATGTCCCTATTAACCTATACTAATTTGCTTTTATCATGTAAAACTCATAAATGCAGAAAATTGCATACTAACAGATGATAATCTTCATGCAATAAACAATTAACCCTTTTAATCTTTAACCTATGAATATATAATCCTAAGTATCTATTCCTAGCATAATATGAACCTGGAAGAAGAATAAAAGAGAAGAAGAAGAAGAAGAAGATGAAGTATGCAGATTCTTATGTAACTTATAAAAAAACACAATGATTGATTGAACTTACTTTTTTTGCCTTCTTTTTCTTTGCTCCTAGCTTCTTCTTATACCTCCAAGGACTTCAAAAGATGTGGCTGAGGTTGCTAGGGGGTTGGTGTAGTGCCTCAAGTCTCTACTCTTCAAGTTGGCTCTCTAATGCAAAGTGTGCTCTCCTAAAACTTATTTAAGGGCCTTATAGTTATAGAAAGGCTTCAAATTGATCAATGGATCACATTGAAAATCTTAGGAATGATCCAAGGGTCTCAATTGAGTCTTCTAAGGTCTCCAAATTCGTGCCAAAGTCTCTAAGACCGAGTTAGACACTCCCATAGGGTCTGTAAGAGTCCCAGGCAGGTAAAACACTCAAAAAGTTGAAAATTAGCAACATTGGGCAAGAGGCTCGGGTGATCATCCACCCTAGGATGGTTGGCCATCCCTTATGTACGGTTGGCCGTCCCTAAAGGGATGGTCATCGAGCTTTCAGCTCAATTTTGCCATATTTTGGGCTTCTCTCGACCTGTCTTGGCTGTTTTTTGGCTTTCGGGCCTGTTTTAAGTCCAAATTCGACGATTCAAGTGACAAAACGATCGTGATTCGAATATCCATGTTTTAAGAAGTGTTTAAAGTGAAAATAAATTGACCTTAGTCAAAGGTTTTGGGAGAAAGTCGATCGATTAGCTGTTTTAGGCTATTAAGCCCACTTAGGGTTTTGAAATATGTTAACCAATCACTCTCGAAATCATTTCTACTTCTCGAAACAAGTTTTAAAATCATTTTAAGAAAGTTTTTTAAAGCTTTTGAGGTCTTTGGTTTGATAAAAAGATCGAATCTCGGTCATTCCTGGTTGAAACCCTAATCTGAGCTTTAAAAGGGCTTTTTGGGCCTTAAGAGCCAAACACAAGCCCAAAGGCTCTATGGACCTTACCACTGATCAACTTAGCTACCAAACACACCCTAAATATCCATGCCAAAGCCTTGAGACTATTCGGGACAAGATCGACAGTCATTAAGAGCTTTTGTGATCTAAAGGACAATGCTGCCCTTCAAGTCATAAAAGGCCTTATTTTATATCAATCCTGACTCAGAATACCATGAAATTTAACAGGGACATTCCTAGACTCTCTAAAAACTAAATGCAAAAGGAACCAACTCAATCTGACCTAAAAACCTGTATGTGATAATGACCTCTAATTAACTGCTCACAAGGGTAAAACTGACAATTTAGGGTTTTAACACTCTATTTCACCTCAAATCACAGGCAACCATTAATGACCATACTCATGGTCAAAAATGGATGTCTACAGTTTATTATATTGAGAAATGGATACATGGAATATACTGCTTTGTAAACTATTGAACTGTGAGGCACGTTTATAAACTGAAAACCAAGGCATGGTATTAAAAGGTTTTAAGAACTTATTTCCATTGCTAGATAAACTATTTTGGTACTGAATACACGTATTCATAAACATGGGAATGAGCTCTTTATTTCATTTTTGAAAATATAAAAAAGGGCATAAATTGACACTATTTATAAAAATATAATCGAGACATTTGATTTTATAATTATATGCCTAATTTTTTGAAACGGTTTATAAATAAGAAATATTAAGGATTATTTTAAATAGCTATTTCCACTGATTTTATTAAACTGAATGTTGTGAAATAAAAATGATATTTATAAGCAATAGTACATAAATGTATTTTGAAAAGGTGACTTGCCTTGTGAATTATTTATGCCTGGTTGAAAAAAGTGATATTATTATGAAATGAAATGTATAACAATGATTTATGCATGGTTGGCAAATGTGATATTATTATGCAATGAAATGCATATATTTTGGCTCAGTCAACATTCAGAAAGGGCGTAGTGTCCTGGGTTGGACCCGAAGGAATTATAAGGGCGTAGTGTCCTGGGTGGAGCCTTGAGCATGACCCAAAGGGAAATAGCCCATACAAGTGGCTCATACTCTCAAGAAAGAATCTGTTATGGTTATTATTTTAGAATGCTGCGCTAGGGGCTCGTTAGCCTGAAAGATAGCTACTGGTACTTTCGTGAGCCAAAAAAGGATGAATTGACAGATATGGATTGTGAACAAATGAAATTGGAAAATGGGATTTATTTTTGGAATGGAAATGGTTTTCGAAATACGAAGTACTTTGAACAAATGGAAAAGATTTGTAAATATAAAGGTAAGTATGGTATTCTCAAAAGTCCACACATGTTTTGGAATTACTATTTATATTGTTTTATAACTGATATTAAAAAAACTATGTTATTTACATATTTCATGTATCCCAGTATTATTGTTAATTGGTAAAGGTTAAAGTATTCCTAACTGCTGTGTTTTATACAACAGATTAGTAGACTTTCTAGTAGAGGCTCGATCGGTAGAGAGCTCTACTCATGATTGTGAAAAGATAGCAGTGGTGGTAACCAGACCAGTCTTTATTTACTACATTATTACGAGATATGTATTTATTTTAATATATTCCTCGATTCTTGGGGATTCATCACTGTATGGATTGCCAGTATTGATGGCATTATCATGATTTGTATTATTATTTTATGTAAAGCGTTTGGTACATACTGTTTGTACATGTCATTTCATATTGTTAAATATATATTCTTTGTCTCTCGTGAGGAAATACGTATGACCAGAACAATTTGTAGTTCCATCTTGACACGTGTCGACCTATCCGGAAAGGTCTATACGGACGTCAAGTTGGGGCGTTACATTATCCATGCTAGTTTAGGGTTTATTATTTCTTATGCATGTTTAGGATTCAAGTTCATATGTTAGTATGAATGTTTAGGTCTATGTTATTATTTTATGCATCATTGTTTGTGATATACAATTGTGGACAAGGGAGCGATTGCACAAGGTACGTTTCTGCCCTTAATTGTGTTTACTTTTGTTACTATTTTCATGCATGCATAATGATAACATTTTAGTAAGTTGCATTTAGGATTATCCTAGTTAGTAAGTATAGGGTTTAGATGATTCCTAACATGGTTTAGAATAATTTAGGTTGTTGTACATACAACTTAAATTAACTAAAGCATGTTAAAAATAAAAGCTTTTAGGGTTTTTAACATAGAAATTTCATTATAGGTTCACATAAAAAGCATTAAGATAAGTTCACATAGAAATCATTAAGATAAGTTTTCTTCATTTTTTGCATGCATTAGCATATTTAATTTTCATATTTTCATATTATTTAGTTGCTATCCAAAATTAATTATTAACTTAGAAACATGTTTAGGATCACTTTTAACTCTAGTTTAGGTTGAATTAGCCTATAGATATAATTAAGTGTAGTTTAGAAACCCTAGGTTATGAGAGGTTTCTAACCTCCATAGGACTCTTTTATCATAAGAATTACAAGCATGTTAATTCCTTTAATTCAATTAGAATTCTAGTCTTGAGAGACTTATTTTCCAAATGAAATTATGTGATAACCCGGATTTTTAAAACCTTTATTTATAAGTTTTAAATGAAGTTTTATATTATTTGGAAAAAAAAAATTTTAAACTTTTCAAAAATGCCAACCGTGTCCCTTGTTCTATTTTAAGCCTTTTCAGCTTCCCCATTTCATTTCATTCTTCACTTTTCTAAGTTGAGAGAAGAGGGCAAGGGAGGGCCGTGAGCAAGGGGAGGAGTATGCTGCCAAATTTGTCGCCGAAGTTTAACGGATTTCATCCTTTTGGCATTGAAGGTAAGCTTCATGCATGTTTAGCTTGGTTTTTCTACTCCTTTTCTTGGGTATTTTCGAATTTGTGAAGATTTGGAGTTTAGTTTTGGGTTTTTGGTTGTGGGTTGGCGTTTAGAAGGCGTTTTGGGGTTGGATACATGGTTTGGATGAGAGATTTGGAGAAGTTTTGAGCTTTTATTCCATGCATGCAAGCTTTATGGGTTTTATAAGAGTTTTGAGTTCTCTATATGGTGAATCTTTGTGGTTAGTCTTTTATTTTGGGTTTTGATGTAGATCAAGTGTATTTAAGGCTGTATGTGAAAGAATCCCATGAAAATATGCGGAATAAAAATTTTCTCCATGGAATATGAACCAAGATCACATGATGATTGTATAAGCCATATTTAAAACATTAAATAAATGTAAACAACTTACATTGATAGCCTTAAGAGTAGGATTAAATGATTGTAGAGCAGCCCCAAAACAATGAAAGCCTCTAAGATTGATCCACACTAGTTGTAAGCACCAAGAGATGAGAGAGAGAGAGAGGAGATGGCTAGAGATTTTCACAAAACAATTTTTGATCCTATCTCCCTATGCATGGCCGGCCCCTTTGTGTGTCTATCTATAAGATGAGTGCTAGCTCTCTTATTAGATAGATGATAACCATATTTCAAATTTGAAATAAATCAAATTCAAAATATAAATGCAATGATAGATAATGTGTCATCTTATCTATAATTTGAAACCATTTCAAATTTAAATTTCAACTAACTTGAAATTCAATTAACTATTTGAAATCTTTAATTATCTTGCCATCTCATGACAATTTCAAATTTCAAATTTCAAATTTCAAATTTCAAATTTCAAAATTTCAAATTTCAAAATTCAAAATTTCAAATTTCAAAAAATTCAAAATTCAAAATTCAAAATTCAAAATTCAAAATTCAAAATTCAAAATTCAAATTTCAAAAACTTGAAATTCTAGTTAATTAATATTTGCATATTATTCTCTCTTCTTCTTTAAATGAAGCTACCAACTATATGTGTGTGACCTCTTAGGTTCACAACAACCTAGTAGTAGGAATTAGGATAATAAATTATCCTTCAAATAAAACTACTTTTATTTAAGGTTCAAATTAGAACTCTTCTAATTTCCTTTTGAGAAATCAATTTCTCTTTGGCCTCTACTAGTCCTCAGTGACATCTAGCAATATGTCAAGACACACCCTAGGTTGTGTGAAGGTTAATCATAACACAGTGAACCCTTCAGTTACAATTAAGATACAATTCAATCCTTCCATCAAACAATGCCTTAGTTAAATTACTTGGGTATTGGATAATATGTCAAACCCTAATTTAACATTTTGTATGTGATTCTCAAAATATAAATTCAACCTTGGGATACTCAAGAAACAATTTTCTTATTCCCAACTGCTTTGGCTAAAGACTTATATGAATTATATCTTTGAGAATAATACGAGGCATTCCCTTTCTTTACTGAGAGTGATAGATTCCTTGTTGTACACTCATATGTTCCCATGACAGGTATACTAGGGCCAATGAGTACATACACAAATTCCATGGTTAGGATATGTACATTGTACTATAAAACCCTAATATCCCTAACACAGGACATCTATGGTGCCTCAGGTCTAAGGATCACTTGCATCATTGTAACCTTGAGTTGTTGTTTGACATGTAAGTAAAACTCCATTCAACAAACTCAATTAATGATCACATTCAGTGTACTTGTTCTCAAACAAGCACCCACAGGTTTGTCCTAGTGTCATTACACAAATGACTTGAGACTAATCATTCTCCATATTGAGCAGACATAACCTGTGCTAGTCTATCCGGATTATTAATGCCCAATAAATAATCCTATGACTAGGAATATCTAAGAAAGAAATCTTTA
>JAESVK010000383.1:385616-443608 GCA_017140935.1 Hamamelis virginiana
TTCCTTTGTCATTTTCTTTCAGATCAAGATAGTCCTGAGGACTATCCCTTCACTAGCTAGACTTGCAATGCACAGGACAGTGTTAAGATTTAGACGTTTGCCCTGGTTAAGGTAGGATACTAAACCTCTCTAACATTAATGATACGTGATTTATATGTTAGAGATATGCCCTAAAACCAATCCTAAGGGGCATGTCAATTTCATATTATATTAAATAGAAGATATAACTTGTCTTATATGTTTAAATATATATATGATAAGATCCATGAATAAATGATAAGAGAAATATACATCTCAAGTTGTTGAGATAGAGAGACTGATATTTCTTATACACATTTATTCTAAAAGGTTCCTGCTCATAGGTTTATTAAAGAGGACATTTATAAACTATTAAGAGTAGCGTAGATTTAAATTAGCTTCAATTGGAGGATAGGTAGTCTTTCCTATTAGTGTAGTGGCACTATAGTTAATCTGTGGGTGCATGTTAGAGAACATGTACACTGAACTTGATCTGCAAGAATATTTTTATGGAGTTAAGTCAAAAGAATATTCTTATGTTACGATCACTTATTTGATAATCCTCAGACCTGAGGCACCATAGATATCTTATGCATAAGTTACTAGAGCTTGTATTTCTTAATTATCCCAAAAAAAAAAAAAAAGTTACTAGAGATTGATAGTATCTCGTACATCCTTAACCATTAGGGTGTAATCGGTACTCATTGGCTCTAGTGGGTTATATATGAAGATAAATGAGTGCGCAATAAGGAATCACCACTTTCATCCTTGATGAGAGAGAATGTCAGGGTTTGTTCACAAATGTAATTCTCAGTTTGAAATCTATGGCCATAGTGACATGTGAACCATGAAAGAGTTTCATCAAGTTCAACTTATTGAGATTATACTTTGTAGAATATATAACAAGTTGTTAAGATATGGCTTGAATTAATAATCATGTCTGATTATCTTAACAGTGACATTAGGCGGTGAAGGATTAAGTAACATGAAGGGTTCATATAGTTCTACTATTCACCCACACCTAGGGTACGTCATGATATGTTACTAGATGTCACTCATGACTAGTGAAGGCCTAATGATAATTGTTATCATTGAGGGCAAAATTGGAATTGTTCCAATTGAACAAAAATAGAAAGTTTCTATTTTAGGGAACATGAGATGTCCCGTTCCACTACTAGGTTGGGGTGAACCCAAATGGTCACACACAATAGGACTCAAGAGAGCTCTTTAATTAATGAGCGGGGTAAGTTTCTAATTTAGTAACTTGTGTGGTCTCTTTAATTAATTGTTAAATAGGGAGAACCAAGTTGCAAATTTAGTAACCCTAGTATTTATTTATAAATACAAAGGGATGAGTGCATGCTAGCATTAAGCCCACTTAACCCTAATAATGGAAGATGAGGCTACTCATCACACCACCAACACATGGAGGTCGTGACCTAGGGGTTTCCCTAGGATGTGAGTTGTCTTCTCTCCCTCTCAAGCTTGCTTTGCATCAATGGTTGATCAAGTGCAAGGACTTTGAAGAGTCTTGAGTTCGTGTGGATACCTTGGAGGCTTCATACACTTTGAAGCTAGGATGTGATTCGAGTTTACATCAAAGACAATTATCAAGTAAGTTATTTAAATTGTTTAAATATTATTCTTGTGTTATATTCATGATTCTATGTTTGTGCTTGTATCTTAGATTGAATATGAAGAATGGATTCAAGTTTTATAAAATTTTATTGTTCGTCTTCCGCTGCGAATCCTTATTTATCGTTTTCTTTCATTATACTGTATACTTTACAGGGATTGTTTTCAAACACGAAATAATTATGATGCATGGAACATAAACTGTTTATAAATCTTGGTGTGCTTAAGATTTTATAATGATGGCATATGAACTATTTACTTCATTCCTATTTTGGATGATGGTTATGTTTATCTTCAATGATGATTTGATGTAAATTCCATTCATTGCTATATTCATGCCCGTTTGGCCATGGTTTTATATATATGCTGTTAGGCATGGTTTTTGGGCTCGGTTGGTATACAGGGAGGTATTTGAGGGCCCATGGTCTAAGGTGGAGCTTTAGTGCGGACCCGAAGTTTATAGTCCCATAGTGGCTCAATAGTTGATTGTGCAAGGTAACTGGTCGGTAACCTCAAGAAGAAGGACACCCGTAGTGGTCGGTTTTAGTTGTCGTTGTAACGAAGGTTTGTTAGCCAAGAACAGCATCCTGATATGTGTCCGTGAGCTTGGTTATGGAAATGTTTGAAAATGATGGTTTATGAACTGTGATTATAGCTGAACTAAACCCACACCTTTTATATACTGTTTATTGAAACTGGTTATCAAATTCTTTCATTATATATTCCTTGTATGTGTATTATTACTTTTGGTTGAGGTTGTATTCCTACTAGGCATTCCAAGTTCATGCTGTGTTTTATACAGCAGAATTAGAGGGTTCTAGGAGGAGTTCGGCTATAAGGAACTCAACTCAGGTTGCATTGGGATTAGCGGTATTTTGGGCTGTTGTGCATCAGTCTTTGTAGCTGCATTATGTTTGAAATACTTTGACTATTATTTTAGTATTTGATATCCTATATGCTAGGGTTGTTGGCATTTATGTATTGGTACATTAGACTCTGTTGTACTACTCGGTATTGGGCATATGTATGCACTTAACATTTCATATCATGTTATTGTATTTATTTCTTTCTGTCCAAATTATGGAACTATGAATGAGCAGTACAGATTGTACCTTCGCCTTGACACGTGTCAACCTACCCGGGAGGGTTGATACAATTGTCAGGTTGGAGCGTTACAAATTATTTTTCAAAATGAATTTGTTTTCAAATAAAATTATATTTTTCAAGTGTTTTTGTCAAAACAAAACTCTTTGAAAAAGAGTTGTTTTTATCAAATTGAACTATTTGAAATAGTTATTTTTAGAATCATATATATATATATATATATATATATATATATATATATATATATATATATATATATATATATATTTTAAGATTAAAAATCTACTTTGAATACAAGACTTGTAATAGGGTTGTTCAAATAAGAATTATTTTCAAAATCAAAGTTATCTTTTACAAAAAGAGTTATTTATAAAACAAAGTCTCTCTAGAATAGAGTTTTAAATGAGTTGGATTATTGAAAGATAAGTCTTTAGATAAGGATTTGCATGAATGTAGTTCCTTGCAATAGGATGAGTCCTATGTTAGTTCGAACTACGTGAACTTTGAAGCTTATTAGGAAACTAATAAGATACGTAGGCGCTAACAGAGCTCAAGTCAACCCTAGGATACTAAGTATCTTAGGTTTTATTTGATTTTTATTTCATTATGTGTTTTAGTTAGTTAGGAATTATGTGTGCATGAGATATTAAATAGTCCAAGTAAATTAAGAGACCCTTAATTAGGGTGAAGTGGGTGCCTATAATTAAGATTGTATACTTGGAACCTTCCCACGTCATAATCTAATCCCGAATCCATCTCTGGTCAATGATCAAGTTTTTCCAAAGTATGGAGTTATTTTGTTTTGAATAAAATAAAACATTTTTTTATGTTTCCTTATTCCTTAAAAATAAGGTGGTGACTCATTGTCTTTTTCAAAAACTCAATTCCGTGATTGTGGATTGCATCGAATTCCCGATGGTTCATAGTGTATAAAAAATTTGTATAAAAACGGTTGGACGTCATATAGCATATCTCACACACACACACATATATACACAGAATCAATCCTGTAAGGTAAGGACGTCCTTACGCTCTTATCATAATGACACTTTCATTAGGAGATGTATTTTTGAAAAATCGACCGTTGGATTAGATAATCTTTATATGTATATCATGAATGTCAAAAATCACAGTAATCCAACGATTAATTTTTAAAATACGGACATTTAAACAATTTTAACAGCATCCAGGATAAATGAAAGAAAGTATAACATTAGGATCTTTGACATCCCAAATATTGAAAATATTTGCAACAGATGTCAGTTTGACAAATCTTATCACTTGGCTTTTTACTTTTCGGTTAGCTTGTCATTTACCATTTTTGTCAAAGTGTGTTGAAAAAATTCACAATGATCATTGGGGGGACCCGGCCCCAATCCTCTCTCATTAGAAGTTTAAACTTTTTCTTATTAAAAGTTTAAATTTTATGTTTTCTTCGTTGACAAGTACACCGGAGTCTTTTTTTCTCTTTAAAAAAAGAAAAAGACTTTATGCGGTACTTTCTACCTCTCAAAAGTTTTCCTTGATTGTAACATAAGTTACCACTCCATGGATGCGTAGGGAGTTATTGGAAATTTTCATGTGAAACATTGAAGAAGGAACCAAATGTACTCAACAAATTGTTATGCATTGTATAAGTTATCAACATTTTTTTCACAGGTAAATTAGGTTTTATTAAAATTATGGTTGATAATTAAGAAGAAAAAAAAAAAAAAAAAAACAAAAGGAACACCTAGAGTAGGGACAATTTTGAATTGAACAAAATAAAAAATAAATAAAGAAAAGAGAGTTGGTTTATCAACTCTGGCTGGCACCCTACAATATTGAAATCAATAATTTCAGGGATTGAAAGAAAGAGACAGTGGAAGGAGCAAGGCCCTTGATTTCTACTTGTCAAATGGGAAGGGATACAAAGTCTATGAAGATGTTGGGCATTGCCAAAAATATAAATATATTTGAGAGATTACCGTGATCTTCTGCACATTAATTTGCAGACAACTGTAAAGCTATCAAACAAAACTAGAAAGAGACATTTTCAAATCAATAAACATAGCAATTCAAGGATAACTTAATTAATTACAAGGCCGGATGACATGCAAATCATAAGAGAGAAGAGAGAATTGTGTTTGAGCAATTTGAAATGGCTAGACAACTCCTCTATTTATAGGTGAATCAATTTGTAACACTACTGCAGATTTAAACTTTGCCAGGAATAAGAATTTGAAGGTTATTAAAGAAAATTTAAGTTTGAAATCAATTCTTTTTCATAAGTTACATGAAATTTAAATTAGAAGTTCACTCTCTTGGAAGTTGGAAATCTCATTTTGACATTTTTTTTTTTGGATCTTGATGAATATTTTTTACAATTCTCTCAGATGGATGAAACAAAATGTACGTGGAAAGTAAGTTTGTAAATAACAGTACTTGTTGCAAAGTAGAATGCACATGGCTCATGCAGGGGCAATTCAAACCAGAAGGTAATGGGTTACTTTCAAATGTTAAATTTTCAAGAGACTTTTGGAGACATAGCTAACTTTTTGGGCACAGGTAGACATTAAGTTGCCTCCTAGCTACTAATATTCCAATCCGGGGACAAGACCTGCTGCTCTGTCTTTTATGTGCTTGTTCAATCAATCCAATGGATGAAGTTAAAATGTTCATAATGTAAACTTGACCTCAATCGATCACCTTTGTATATCACTGTTCTCTCGACTTCGTGGTAATTTGGAGCGGACAGCACAGGTTTAATTATTCTTAACGAAGAAAATATATATATATATATATATAAGAAAATTGAAAAAATAAAATAAATATTAAAATATGAATTTAAAAATGTGATTTTTAAAAAATTAGAGTGAGAAATAGAACAGGATAGTTATAAAAATAGTGGGTGTGTTGAAATTTTATATATATCATTTTGTTTTTGTAAATGTGTCCTTTTACATAATGAATAAATATGAGCACACCAAACTCTAGTGTTGATTTTATATATTAGTATAGATGACACCAAAAAATAAATAAATAAATAAAACTCTAGTAATTTTGACAAAATAAAAATAAAACATCCTAGTAGGAAAGCAACCATATCAGCAACCAACAACCAAAATATACAGTCCCTCTCCAGGAAGCATGTGCTGATTTATGCAAGCATATGCTGACTGGATCATTTATATATATATATATCAGAACTTCTAATATCAGGTGCACCTGATGCTTATTGCATCAGGTGCACCTGATGCTCATTGCATCAGGTGCCCTTTTGTAGAGCCACTTGCGATGAAACTTTTGAAATACTGACCGTTGGATTAGATACTCCTATCATGTATGTCATGTCTGCCAAAAATCACAGTGATCCAACGGTTGGTTTTTGAAATATGTAACTTTGAAAAACTATGACTTTTTTGTTCTTTAAAATGTTATCATTTTTTAGCAGTCAGTGTTTTCAGAAACCAACCGTTAGATCACTATGATTTTTGGCAAGCATGACATACATTATAGGAGTATCTAATCTAACGATCACTTTTCCAAAATTTATAGTGCAAGTGGCCCTACAAGAGGGCACCTGATGCAAGATGCATCAGGTGCACCTGATAATGCTATTATCAGACTGGTCTGACGCAAAGTTGTGTCAAGTCGCTTTCATATGGCCAATTTTAGATGTCAGTTCGTAAAACTGACCGTTGGTTTAGATGCTCCTCTTCAGTATGTCATGCTTGCAAAAAATCATAGTGATCCAACGGTCGGTTTCTGAAAAATGTCATTGTGAAAATATGCAACTTACTTGTTCTTCAAAATATCACCATTTTGTTAAAGTCAATTTTTTCAAAAACCAACAGTCGGATCACTGTGATTTCTTGCAGGCATGACATACAGAAGAGGGACATCTAATCCAACGGTCAGTTTTGCAAGATGTCATCTAAAATTATCCATATGGAGGCGATCTGATATGACTTTGCGTTAGGCCGGCCTGATATATAATAGCATTACTATATATATTTATATAATAAAAAATTGGCATATCTAGCTAGTTCTGAAAAAAAAAAATTGCTGATTCTCTTTTCTGTTTTTCTTGAAATTAATCTCAGTATAATTAATTTAGAAATCAATTTTGAAACCTAGCCTGACTCACTTTATACCATTAATAACAAAAGTAGAACATCACATGAAAATTGGTGGGATATGTATAGATTGATGAACTTTGGCTCTATAAGGAATTTGAAAAAAATAAATCTTGAACAAGCCTTAGGCCCTGTTTGAATGGTCGGAATCAGAGAGATGGAATGAGATTTTCATTCCATTTCCAGCTTTTGGATACTAGCAGGAATTAGAGAGATCAAAATTTTTCTTAAAGAAAATTACTGTAAAAAATTAACTCTCTCTGCTTGCTATCAAAACTTATTTCATCTACTCTATTGACTAAAACAAAAAACAAAACCTTAACAAGAAAACCACCCTAAAAAAAAAAAACTTATTACACAGAAAAACCACCCTAGCAAAGGCCATTCTATCCAACCTCAATCAATCTTTACATGAAACACATCCTTTCTCTCCTCCTCTTTCACCTCCAAAACCACCACCTTGAAGCACACTATTCTTCATCTTAGCCTTAATCTCATTAGTTTTACACGGGTTCAGAGGCAAATCGATCCTGCTCGAGTACCTCCTTCCGTTCTCTTCATCTGTCGATTCTTTTTTGCCTTTTCCTTTGATTTACCACAAACTTCAAAGCCATAATTTCATATCCTAAATTTTCTCACAACACCAGAGCTGTAGTGTACATTTTAGGTGTAAATGTGAGAAATGGAAATTTGATACGAAAAATGTCGCACGAACTTCAAAACCCATAGCTCCACATCCTGGCACATTTTTTCATAAACCAGAGTTGTAGTGTACATTTTAGGTGCAAATGTTAGAAATGGAAGTTTGGTATGAAAATGTTACATGAACATCAAAATCCATAATTTCGCATACTGACACATTTTCTTATAAAACTAGTACTGTACATCTCTCTCTCACACATTTTATTTATTTATTTTTTCAAATGCGATTCTCCCTGAAAGAGGTTTGCAGATTATATTGAAAATGTCTGGTACTCTAGCATTCAAGAAATGACTCCCAGTCCAGGCAAGATTTTCTGGTAAGTATGTGGCAAATGGAAAGGCCTAGATCAAAATGGGTGGCAAATTTTGATAGGTTAATTGACATTGAATTAAAAATTAGGCCAATAGATAGAGGTAAATAGAGGTAAACTTTAACCTCTTAGCAATTGGAATTTTCAGCAATTTAAGCCATTTATATATATATATATATATATATATATATATATATATATATATATATATATATATATATATATATATATATATATATATATATTGTAACGCCCCAACTTGACAATGTGTACCGACCATCCCGAGTAGGTCGACATGTGTCAAACTAGAGATACAACCTGATAAGCTCATTCATATTTCTATACTCACGAGATAGAAAACATTTATATTAAAACATGAAATGAAATGTGCATACATATGTCCCAATTCGTGTAATATATCTAGGTGAATAATATGTTTTCAGAAAAGTCAACATAATGCCAACAACCCTGGCATTTGGGCATAAAGCATAAATGCATAAAAGTCTGTAGCGACTAATCTGTAACCCTGCTATGAACATACTGCAGGAATGCACCAAATGCAACTATGCCAACTGCCAAAGACACAATGCTCCCATCAAGCGAGCTACTACCATAAACTTGAACATCTGCTGCATAAAACACAGTGTGAGCTTGGAATGCTTAGTAGAAATATTATCCTCAGCTAACAATAATAATATTGATGCATGAATTATTCAGTAAACAAAACAAGATAACATTTCTAAAGCAATTTATGAAAATCTGTGTGGGCATTCAGGTATTTATAAATCATTCTCGATCTAAGCAGAAACCACTGGCTCACGAAATATTACAGTCACTGCATTTTGGGCTAACAAGCCCCTAGCTCAGCCAAGCTAAAGTATAACCACTACAGGGTTCTTCCTCATAGGGTAATCAGGCTAGTTGCCTTGCGCAGCCAACTACCAAACCACTTACAGGGCTATTCCTTCGGGTTCGCTCTAAGGCTCCACCTAGGACCATGGGCCCTTAAATCCCTTGCAATAAAAATGAGCCAAAGTATCAAGTATTCCTTCCATGCTCACTAATGAAATTTCATTCATAAGATATCATGCTACAAGACGAGCACAGTTCATTTAAAAAACATTTATATAAACATCGAAGCATGGTTTAGTAAAACGTGTAGATTCAAATATCTCATTTCATATGCTTTCACAGCTTAACATAAATCATGCCACACATAGTGTACAAAAGATCATAATTTCATGCATCAGGGTTATTCTCAAAACATATCAAAAGAGTTGTCAAGATAAGCATTTCAACATATTATCAGTGCTAGTGAGGATAGATATATTCCTACCTTTACCAATGCAATTCCCTAGGCTCGTCTTCCTTCCATAGATGCACCCTAGCTGGTGAAGGGGTAGTCTATTGGACTATCAGGAGCTGAAATGGAAAATAAACAATGCATTTCTCAACTCCTAGCTTATTCATAAAAGTAAAAGAAAATGAACTAAGGCTTCACAAGCCAACCCACTTCATCCAAACCCCAGTGTTTAAGGAAAACCATGTTTTATAAGTCCTTCAAACATGTAAGATTTTGATTTGGAACAACATGATTGAATATGAAAATTCAACACTTGGGATTGAATAATAAATGAGCCAGAAAGAGGCATTATCGATAATGCACATGTGCATTATCAGTAATGGCACTTGACTGCAAAAGCTACCAACTTGCATTACCGATAATGCACATATGCATTATCAGTAATGAGGTCCCTCGGCTGGCTGCACAACATAGCATTACAACATGATTGAATACGAAAATTCAACACTTGGGATTGAATAATAAATGAGCTAGAAAAAAGGCATTACCGATAATGCACATGTGTATTATCGGTAATGGCACTTGACTGGCAAAGCTACCAACTTGCATTACCGATAATGCACATATGCATTATCGGTAATGAGGTCCCTCGGCTGGCTGCACAACATAGCATTACCGATGATAATGCTTATATGCATTATCGGTAATAAAGCTCCTCGGGTGACTGCCAAACTAAGCATTACTGATAATGCACTTGTGCATTATCGGTCTTGAGGCTTCCCTGTTGATGAAAAGAAATCGATTTAACTGAATCCACCATCAAAGTTCAGCAGGATTTAGATTAAGCATCGGATCATGATTTTACAAAGTAAGAACATAAATAAACAATTTAAATACATACTTACATGAACCTTTTTTTTTTTTGTGATTGTTGAACCCGAGCTCCAAAAGGATGATGCCTCCAAAAGTATCCACACGATCAAACACCTTGAAAATCCTTGAAACTATCAACACTTGATGAAAAGCAAGCTTGAGAGGCTAGTGGGAATTTCGGCTAGGAGAGAGGGGGAGAGCAAGGGGCGGCCCTAGGGTTTCATTCTCTATTCTTAGCCTCCACTTAATGATGGCTAGGGTTGCTTAGTGCTAGCTTGACCCATCACCTCATATTTATAGAGAAAGCTCCCTTTTTTTGCTATTTGGTCATTCCCTTATTAATTTTTAATAATAAAGACCAAATTAACAATAAATAAGAATATACTCCTCTCTTTAATTCTAAAGACTCACTTATGCCCTATTGTGTGTGACCCTTTGGGTTCACCCCAACCTAGTAGTGGACATGGACATCTTTGTGTCTCATAAAATAGAAACTTTATATTTTAAGGTTCAATTGAAATGATTCCAATTATGCCCTCATTGATAACACTTTATCAATAGGCTTTCACAGGTCATGAGTGACGTCTAGCAATGTGTCATGACGTGCCCTAGGTTTGGGTGAATAACAGAACTATGTGAACCCTTCTTGTTACTTAATCCTTCATCCCCTAATGTCACTGTTAAGATAATCGAGGTATGGATATAAGTCAAAACCCTTATCTTAACATCTTGTCATATGTTCTTCAAAGTATAATCTCAATAAGATGAACCTGATGAAACACTTTCACAGTTCATCTATCACTCTGGCCAGATATTCAAATTGAGAGTTATCTTTGAGAATTGACCCTGACATTCTCTCTCATAATAATGAGAGTGATGATTCCTTATTGACCACTCATCCATCTCCATGCATGACCTATTTGAGTCAATGAGTATCGATTACATCCTTAGGGTTAAGGCTGTACAAGATACTATCAAACCCTAATAACTAAAGCATAAGATAGCTATGGTGCCTCAGGTCTAAGGACTACCAAACAAATGGACGTAACATATGAATATTCCTTTGACTTAATCTCCATAGGAATAACAGATCAAGTTCAGTGTACATGTTCTCTAACATGCACCCACATACTAACCTAAGTGTCAATAAATTGATAGGAAAGACTACCTGTCCTCCCAATTGAGTTGGTTTAAATCTGTGCTACTCTTTATGGTTTATAAAATGTTCTCTTTAATAAACCTATGAGTAGGAACTATTTTTAAGAATAAATGTGTATGAGAAATATAAGTCTCCCTATCTCAATTACCTGAGATATATATTTCTCTTATCATTTATTCATGGACATTATCATATATATAATTGAATATATATACGACAAGTAATACCTTCTAATTAATATAATATGAAATAGACATGCCTTTCAGGATTGGTTTTAGGGCATACCTCTAACAGTTGAACTTAACTTTAAGCATCACCGATAATGCACTAGGCACTACCTGTAATGGCCACACGAAAGGCATAGTCTCGAGCAGTCCGAAAACCCATTTCTCCCACAAAACTCAAACATCCCTCAAACCTTAATCAAACACTCTCAAATCTTAGATCCACCATAGATCCACCCCCAAAACACCAAAGAAACCATTTTTACCAAGATTTAACGGTTTGATCTTCGGATCTACCACACTATGACAACAAACCCACAAAACTCATGCTTTAACATAAACCTAGCATAAACACCTCCAAATCCCTCAACATACCATGAAATCCATCTACATACTCTTCAAAACAACAACTCTAAGCTTCACTTTAAACACCTTTTACGGATCCATCACGATCCACTTCAAATCCCACAAAATGGGTTTGAAACGAAAATGAAAAAGAAAGGTAGAAGATAGAGAAGATGACGACGAGACATGGAGCGTACCTGTACCGACGATGAGGTGGTTCCCGGCGACTCTCTGGCGACGAGTTTCTCTCTCTCTCTCTCTCATTCTCTCTCCCTCTCTCGTACCTTCTTTGCCTAATGGAAAATAAAGAAAAGAAAGTGGGTTTGGTTATTTATATACAAGGGACATGAAAGACATTTTGAATTTTTTGTTTTTAAAAAGTACTATAAAAAATGACATATATATATATATATATATATATACACATAAATGATCATTTAAGGACAGGTCCTTAAATTAATTTAAGATCTACTCATTATTTTCTCACATAGGATATGTACTTTGAAAAATCGACCGTTGGATTAGATAATCTTCTTGTGTATGTTATATCTTGTTAGCCCTAAGGTCTTTGACCTTATTTTGATGATAACTAAACCATACTTTTCAACTAACAAGTGGTTGAGTATTGTGCTTCCATAGATTCAAAGTCACAACCTATTAAAGCATTCATTCAAGCTTAAAGCTTATGAGGATTCAAAGAAGCCATTCAAGAAGTTCATTTCAATCCTTGAAGATCAACTTGAAGACTTGCTCAAGCTCATAAAGACCTATTGAAGTCAAGTTGCCCTCCTTGTGATTAGGAACTCTTTGTAAGACTTCTCTCTATGATCAATTGTGCATAGCTCAAAGAGAACACTATTTCATCTCATTATGCATTAGCATTCATACTTATAAATGCTTTCAAAATTGGCTAAAAATGTTTTGGAAACATTTAGTTAACTTGCCCAAGTGTTTATGTTGATTTTGACTTAGAAAATTTGAAAAATTGACATTACAACTTTACTAGTCGACTAACCAATTTAGTCATAGTCGACTAAGAGAAGTCCTGATGCAATGATTTGAGAAATTCTAAGTTAGTCGACTAAGCATCGTGGTCTAGTCGACTAAATAGTTTCCTAATCGACTAATGATGCCTTGCTAGTCGACTAATGGAAGGTCCAAAGAGCATGTTTTGTTCGAAAGTTTCTAGTCGACTAACAGCCCTTGACTAGTCGACTAATTGATCCTGGATCAAAATTCCCAAAGTGTTTTAAGTTGGTAGTCGACTAACTCCCCTGGTCCTAGTCAACTAATAAACCCAGATTTCGATCAAAACCAATTTTTGCTTAGCTAGTCGACTAACTCTTTGTGCCTCGTCGACTAACCGAGCCCGTGAATGAAAAATGCTTTGAAAAATCTCTTGTTAGTCGACTAATCAGCTTGTCCTAGTCGACTAATGGTTCTGCAAAATCAAAACGGCTCTTTCTTCTTATAGCTATTCGAACATTAAATGTTTCCCAACCACCAAGATCTTCTCTTATCAGACTCAAGATCACCAAACGACCATTTTGACTCTGAATCATTATAAATAGAAGGTTGGATATCATTTATTGTTTACCTAGTCATTCAATCTATTTTGGCTTCATATTCATAACTCTCATTTACTCTCATTCTCTTTGAAAAATCCACTGAGCTTATTTGGTTGATCTATTGAGAAGTCATTGTGCCATTTGTATTCATTGTGCTATTGTATTTATTACAAATCAGCTTTGAGAAGCATTCATTGTAATACTCTTCATTGAATCATTTTGTATTGTGAGATTGTAAGGGTTTTGTGAAAACTCTTGTAGGTGAGTTGTCTTCTACCTTGAAAGAAGACAAGTGTAAAGGTTTCTCCACCTTAAAGGAGTTGCTTAGTGGATTAATCCTCTTGGCGGAGTTCTTGAGGCGTGGACGTAGGCGGAGACCGAACCACGTTAAATCATTGTGTTTCCTATTCTAACTCAATCTCTTTATTTCAAGTTATTTTTAATTTCTTGTTGTATTGAGATATTATTTAATTTTGCATTCTATTCATCCTTATTCAAGTTGTAAATTTCTTATATCCATTTTTTGAAAAAAATTTTATTTGCCTATACTCTATTCACCCCCCTCTAGAGTATATTTTGGGCCAACATATCTGCCAAAAATCACAATGATTCGACCATCAGTTTTCAAAATATAGTTCGTGAAACACTCTAACAGTATTTACTGTTGAATGATGTAACAATTGTTTAACAATTTGTATTTTGAAAACCAACCGTTGGATTATTATGATTTTTGGCAGACATGACATATATAAGAAGATTATCTTATCCAACGGTCGATTTTCAAAATACCTATCCTAATAGTGAGTGGACCTTAAATTAAGGTTAAGGACTGGTCCTTACTTGATCATATATATATATATGTTCGTAAAACTGACCGTTAGATTAGATGTTTCTCTTCTATATGTCATGCCTGCAAAAAATCACAGTAATTCAATGGTTGGTTTTTGAAAAAACTGACGTTAAAAAAATAGTGATAATTTGAAGAACAAATAGATTGTATATTTTTACAATGCCATTTTTCAAAAACCAACTATCGGATCACTGTGATTTTTTGCAGGCATGACATACAAAAGATGATCAATTAATCCAACGGTCAATTTTACGAACTGTCATCTAAAATTGGCCATATGAATACGACATTATGCAACTTTGCGTAAGATCGGTCTAATATATCTGTAGACTCGTCCAACAACACAGTTAGTTGATTTTGATTTCCATAATATTAAAGGTCGTTATCCGGATGGATTATCGATCAATTATTTTAAACATATAATACAAAAATAGGTTGTTGTCTAGTCTATTCGCGCGTTAAGTTTCGTTTGAACTTTCATCCATTCTTTTACGAGTTGACTTCACTACTGAGTTTACTCGGTTAAATGTCGGCTTAGCTTATTGAAAACTTTCTACAGTAAAGTCTTGGCAGAGTTATGTGTAGTCACCAATTTTTAAACACACAAACCCCTAAATTAAAGAAAAGTTTATGTTAGATTTCAAATTTTTTCCCCCAAAAGGTTAGATTTCACTAGCTTTAGTACCATTTATTTTAAAATTAACGTTTTAAAACTGTTTTTTAAATTATTGACGCATTAGACTTTCAACTCTTCTCTTCTAATTAGAAAAAAATAAGATTTATTTTTTTATTTTTTTCAACTTTGAATGGCTGTAAGTTATTTATTTTAAAATCAAATCGTGAGATTCAAGTTGTTGTGAAAAGCTTATATATTCTCAGTATGGAGTGGTGTACAATTATTACCTCAATAAAAATTCAGAAAAAAAATAAATAAATTCAAAGTATTTAATAGAAAAGGGTACTAAATTGAAATCTAACATAAACTTCAGAAATATTTTCTATAATTTATCCATTTTACAAAGCATTATTAATTTCACCATGTCCGTTATGTTTATAGATTTAATTATGTTTAAATCAACTTCAGTTAACACGCTTTAGCTGGATATTTTTGGGGCCAAAATTTCTCAACTTTGGATTAACGGATTGGACTAGCCTTTCCTATCATTTCAATGTGCTTCTCGTGTTAAGTATTTCCAAGGACCCACAAAGATGTGCATTGATAAGCTAACTATATATATATATATATATATATATATATATATATATATATATATAATCCTTTCGAAATCAAATTGTTCGAATTTTTTTTTTCCGACATTTTACATTAATAATTCTAAGTTTTCGAAATATTACGTAAATGAACCCGATCCAAAAATGAGGGTGGGGCTATATACAGCATACCATTTTACTAAAGGCAGCCCATATAAAATATTCATTGGTCTATTTTATTCTTTTCTAACTATAGCCCACTAATTTTATATGCAACTCATTACTATATAAAACAAAAATTTTAAAATACCATAAATGCCCATAAGTCTAAATACTAGGCACAATTCTATTTGCAACCCAATTAACCCATTAATTGAATTTAGAAAAAAAAAAAAGGAAAAAACTTTGAAACCATTCGGCAAGTGTGGACACCTCATTTTTATCAATTGTTTTCTTACGTGTTTTTGCAAATGATTAACTTGAAGAGTTGGTCATCTGGTAGAGAATTGGACTTGTAAAAACCAAATTATCCAAATTATCATTTTCGGGGAAAAATGATAACTCATCATTTCATGAACATATTTAAACTGTAATTAACTCATTTGCATTGCATTTGATTTTTTGGTGTCTTACGATATCTCCGTAATTTTTCATGTCATTCTGACGAGAGCTCGATAGGTAATTAGGGTTTTTACAACTTGAGAGGCGTTTTCGTCCTTTTTGTCGTATAATTTCCAAATGACCTCCGAATTTGAATCGGATTATTCCATGTAGTTTATATGGATGTGTGGAGTGTATTTAGAGTATTAATTGAACTTTTGAATGGTTCGGATGGGTTCACCCAAAATTGGTCCTACTAGCAATAATGAGTCAAACCGAGATTTTTTTTTTTTTTTTTTGGATAATTAAGAATTTATTGATCCAAAAAAGGCCGAGCCCAAAAGAACACAGAAAGAAACTGAGGCCACAAAAACCTACGGAAAACCGGACAAAACCTCCCCTAAAAAAGGGACAAAAGCCAGAAACACCTGCCTAAAAAACAACCAGAAAACCAAAAGACCAAACCAGAACAAACAGCAATAAACAGCCCACAGCCCGGGCCCAAGCAACCAATCACAAGAAGAAAGGACCCAACCACTACACCTAATGCCGCAAGATATTACAAGGAAAAGCCCACCTGTCACACCTAGACCTATTACTAGGGCTATCAACAATATTTTGAAAACTACACACTTTGTTTCTCACATCATTGCAGATTAAGGAAAAAATGTTATCAGAACTGATGTATAAATTGTCATGAATTCGAGCATTCCTTTGCCTCCAAATGTTGTAGATAGTAGCAGCCCAAGCAATTCTCCTGATGATGGAACAAAAAGACTTCCCTTTGCAAGAGGTAACCCAAATAAACTCATTATCCCAGGATCTAGGGGTTCTGTTGAAACCACACAGGCGAAACACCTTTCCCCAAACAAGAGAAGTAAAGCTACATTCAAAGAATAGATGATTCCTGTCTTCGCCATCATCCCTGCAAAACACACAGGATATAGAAGCAATAACACCCCATCTAAGGAGCTTATCTTGAGTAACCAGCCTGTTTCGAATAGCCAGCCAAGCAATCAACGAGTGTCTTTTGATTGAATTCGAGAACCACACAGCATTATGCCAACTCACAGCTGGAGCAGTAATACGAATATGATTCCAAGCAAAGTTTGTAGAAAAAGACCCTGAGGGAGTAAGAGACCACACCACTGTGTCCTCCCTCCTACTACCAAGAGGGGGACATGCAAAACAACTATTACGGATAGCCATAAGATCAGAGGTATTAGTAATAGGCCAGTTCCAACCATCATCAGATAAAATATAAGATACTTTAGCCTGCAAAGGGATAGCTGCATCATAAGCCACTCGAAAACTAAAATGGTGTAACAAAGGGCCAACTGGATGCCAATTATCATGCCACAAAAAAGTAGATAATCCATTACCAATTCTGTGTTTGATCAGGGGTCTAGCTACTTCTCTCAACTGAAGTATCTTCCTCCAACTCCAGGAGCAATTAGAAGGAATGTTAATGGACCAGAAGCTTCTGCCCCTAAGAAGATACTCCTCCACCCAAGCAACCCAAATCGAACCAGATCTAGAGAATAAACTCCAGATATGCTTCAGAATAGCAGCAACATTCCAATCTTTGACCCTACGAAGGCCTAACCCTCCTTCCTCCTTAGGATTACAAATCAAATTCCATTTAACTTTGGCCTTATGAGCCTTACCATAAGACCCAGACCAGAGAAAAGCATTGAAAATCTGTTCAATCCTGTAAACAGTGTCAATAGGAATAATGAACATGCTACACCAGTACACCTGAATGCTAAACAAGACAGAAGATAAAAGCTGGAGTCTTCCTGCAAATGAGAGAGACTTGCTGGTCCAAGATTGGATACGGCTAATCAACTTCTCCAGCAAAGGCTGACAGTCCATACTAGAAAGCTTTGTAGAAATAAGGGGGACCCCCAGATACCTCATAGGAAGACATCCCACATTGATTCCAGTGATACGAATGATTTCAGTTTTCACAGAATCACTAGCGCCCGAAATAAACAGAGAACTCTTGCTGGAATTAACCTGAAGACCAGAGAATACCTCAAAAGCCTTAAGCTCATCCATAAGAATCTGAACACTTCCAGGGGAGGCCTTAGAAAACAGGAACAGGTCATCAGCAAAGCAAAGATGGGAAATATTAACTTTCTCACATCTAAAATGGTACTCAAAATCATCCCTCCTAGTGGCCCGAGAAAGAGATCTAGAAAGGACCTCCATAACAATCACAAAAAGAAAAGGAGACATAGGATCCCCTTGCCTAAGCCCCTTTTTCCCCGCAAAAAACCCTGCCAACTCTCCATTAATTGCAACAGAAAACTTGGGAGGAGATACACGCCACAATACAATTCAACAAATGAGCAGGAGTACCCATATGCCTCAAAATAGCAATTAAAGCTTCCCAATTAACAGAATCATATGCTTTCTTAATATCAATCTTCAAAGCACATCTAGGAGGCCCCACATCTCTATGATAATTATGCATAATTTCTTGAGTCAGCAGAATATTGTCAGAAATAATGCGACCATGAACAAAAGCAGATTGAAATGGGCTAATAATATCAGGGAGACACAACTTAAGTCTATTTGCAATGATTTTAGATATGCACTTATAAATGACATTGCAGCAAGAGATAGGTCTAAACTCATTAAAAGAGGAAGGTTTAGGAACCTTAGGCACTAGGGCAATTATAGTGCAATTAATCTCCTTGAGAATACAACCGGTGCTGAAGAAAGAAGAAATTGCCTCAATAACATCTTCACCCACAATACCCCACGCTTTCTTGAAAAACAGGGACGAAAAACCATCAGGATCAGGGGCCTTATCATTCTTAATTGAAAACATAGTGGACTTAATCTCTTCAGCAGTAATACCTCTATTCAGGATATCAAGATGATTAGAAGACCAACCAAACCCCTCCAAATTGTTCAGGATACCATACTCGCCAGGAGAGCCAGGATCACTTCCCAAAAGGGATTGGAAATAGGAAACAACTTCATTCTTAATGGCAATAGGATCCTCAACCTTCGAACCATCAGAATGAATAATACACTTAATCGAATTGATAGAGTTCCTAGCCTTTACTGATTTGAAGAAAAAGCTAGTATTCTGATCCCCCAACTTCAACCATTGAACCCGAGATTTCTGCTTTAAGAATCCTTCCTCAGCCCGTGCTAAGCTACTATAAACTCTGAGAGATTCCTTCTCGACATCAACAAGCGAGGCATCATTAGGGTTATGCAGGAGACATGACTGGGCATCAGTCAACTTCACCTTAGCTTCAACCACTTTACCTCTGATATCCCCAAACTCTTGAAAGTTGAAAGACTTGAGAGCTTCTTTAGTCACTTTGAGCTTACGATACAATCTGTACATAGGCTGACCATAGAAACTACTACTCCAAGCTTCACTAACAATAGATAAAAAGGCAGGATGATCTGCCCAAAAATTGAAGAACTTAAACGGAATAGACTTCTTAACCGGCACAATAGAGGGGCAAAGTTTTACCAAAGCCAGACAATGGTCAGAAATACCTGGAGGAAGAAACTCAGCGATCGCATTAGGAAAAGAATCCATAAAACATTCATTAATCAAAATCCTATCCAACTTCCTTGCAATAAAGGAGTCACCATCTCTTCTATTCATCCAAGTAAAGAGCGGCCCTATAAACGGCATATCAAACAATTCAAGATCAAAAAGACACTCATGAAAATCTGACATAGCATTATCCACTGCAACACTTCCTCCCATTTTCTCACTGATAAATCTAGTCATATTAAAGTCACCCAAAAGAGCCCAAGGACTACTCCCAACAGAAGAAGAAACCCAGCATAACTGCCTCCACAACTGCTTCCTATCATACTGGCAATTTGAAGCATACACAAAAGTACAGTACCAAACCATATTGCCATGAAGAACCGAGATGCAACAATGAAGAGCCTGATCAGAGCTGTTCAAACAGACCAGATTAACAATAGCGGGATTCCAACAAACCCATATCCTGCCTAGGGTAGAGTGATTATAATTATGAGAAATACACCAACCAGGGGCAATACGCAATAAAATATCATCCATACCCACAGATCTAACACGAGTCTCCACCAAACAAAAAACCGAAATAGCATGAACGGAAATAATAGAACGAACTTCTTTTTGCTTTAGAGGGTCATTTAACCCCCTAACATTCCAGCAAGCAATATTAATCATGGATGATTAGAAGGCACGGAACCACCACCCAGGCCTACCCTGCCATGTTCTCCTTTTCCAGTTTTGGCTTTGCCCTTGGATCCATGAGAATGAGAATTAGACTTCTTCTTACCCTTATTGTTCTTCATATTCTTCATATTCTTCATATTCTTCATATTCGGGGTGACCTTTTTGTCCATTTCATCAACCTTTAGAAGGTTTTTGAAAGTGTTTAAATTGGGAGTTTTCTCTGAATCAGAAGAACCAATAACATCAACTTCACTTTCAATAGGATGTAAGACAGTCTCTTGCTGGGTAATGAGCTGCATATTTTCATCATTTACCATAGCAGAAGGAGTTTGAAGGATATTCTCATCCTCCATATTCGTAGAACCATCAATACCAATAAAACAATTATCCACAACTTCCTCACTCAACACTGCAAAGGTATTATGCACCTGCCTATCACCAACCCTAGGCTCCGAGTTACTCAAAACAGTAGTGGACTCTACATGCTTTTGAGGAATTTGAGGAATTATAGTATCCACAACAGAGTCAACCACCATATCAGGAACATTATGAGTAATTATATCAGGCATCTTCAACTCATTTACTTGCATTACAGTACTTTGAAGAGGTGTCTTATCATTCGGCTTAGAAACAGGAACCCAAACCCTCTTAATAACCTTGGGACAATGAGCTGAATTGTGTCCAAATACCCCACAATGTAGACATTTCAAGGGTTTCCAAGGATATTCCACAACAATTTCAGTAATGTTACCACCTCCCATATCCAGAAAAAATGATGTAGGAAAGTCACAACTAACATCAACTTCCACAGATATTCTGGCAAAAGATAGCCTGGACCTACTTTGAGTAAGAGAGTCAAGATGGAGAGGCTTTCCAATTGCACTAGCTATATAACTAAAACCTTCTTCAGTCCAGTACTCAATAGGAATATTAAAAAATTTTACCCAAATAGGTACCTTTGTCAACTGTAGCTTTAGCATCTCCATTTTTGGTTGCCATTTCCTCAAAATGAGAGGCTTACCAGCAATGTGCCATGGACCTGATTCAAGCACCCAATCCCTTACCTCCATATTTGTAAAACGAAAAATAAATAATCCACTCTCAGTGGTGAGTATGTCAGGCATTTCCTTTTTACCCCAAATCTTTTCAATAGCATTCTTTACCACAATGTAAGGAAGCCTCTTGTCCACAAATTGCCCCACAAGGCAGTCCTGCCAATGAGAAATACCCTTTGCAGCAACATCACCAGGAGGTTTAACCACCAGATTCCCATCAACAACCAAAGGTTCATGATAATTTAAATTGGAAGAAATACTACTAGAAGAATTAAACAAAGATTTCCAATCAGTAATCGTCTTCTTGCCTTTATCCAAATTCAGATTTCCCTGAACAGCATGCACATAAGAATTGAAAGGTCTTGCCCCAGCTAGTCCAGCATCACCACAACAAGCATTCGCAGAAGAGGGCCTTGCACCTTCTGGATTAATAAATCCCTCTTGGGTATTTACTGCAACCAAACATCCATGCGATCCTCGCGCATCAATTGAAGCTCCATTAGCACCATTAACGGACTGTACCTCATAACCTTCAGCAACAACTCCCAAATTTGAAGGAATATCACGAGAACCCGACCTACAAGAGGGATGAACAGAGGACCCCACCAAGAGATTTGAAGATTTCGGCCCCATATTTGAGTGAATCACAGTCCTAGCGGCAAGTCTATTAGGAACTTGGGCACTGAGAGAATATGGCGGCAGAATTGATGAGGAGGGGTCCAAAACAGCATCACCAGGCCCCATCGAGCCATGTGGAATTCCACTTAGAGAAGACGCCGGCTGTATCGATGAAGAAGGCTCCAAAACAGCACCTAATTCAGCATGCCCCACCGATCCATGTGGGATTCCACTACCATTAAATTCCATGGAATGAGAGGGAACCGGCTGTATCGTTGAAGAAGACTTCAAAGTTGCAGCCACAGCATTAATTTTCTTGGGATTAGCGGAATCCATGGACTCCCTAGCATTTCTATTCCCGCGCATAACACACAGATTTGGCACAAACCCATCTTCAGCACATGGGGAGGCATTCAAACCCTCATTAATGGGGTGTGGACCATACGCATCACGTGGCTCACTTGATTCAGTAGGAAAGTTCGTGTCATACCTTCCGCGCATCAATCGAGGCAAGCCTTCCCCATGTCCATGATCCATACACGATCCTACAGAAATTCCACTCCCCATACCCACGCCAGAGCCAGCATTATCCAGCTCGCCACTAACCCCAGACAAAAACCCATCTGCGTAAGACTGTAGAACCTCACCTGTAGGTACAGAAACCCGTTGACCCTCGCCGGAATAGCCACACCTATTAACCTCACCGTCACCAACAGCGTCAAAAACATCTCTGGAACCCTGCGAAATAAATCCTAGAGGGTTTTTACAAAGGCCTTCACCAGATTTGCGTATATTTACAACCTCCATTCCCTCTTTGGAACCGCCATACCCACCGCCAAACCCCACTGAAGAATCACACGGCAGAGAACCTGAAGAACCAGTTGCTATTTTCTCAAAAACCCCCTCTCCAGGAAGAACCAAATGACCCCCATCAACCTTGCCGCCAGCAGAGGTTCCAACCCCACCTCTGGACCCTCGCGAGTTAAAGCCTAGAGGATTGCTGCGAAGAGGATCTCCAGACTCGCGACTAGCTTTAACAGTGGCTTGATTTAAAATCTTAGTGGGATTTTTAACTTTACCTTCACGTGTTGGAGGATTAATACCCACAGTAGAATATACAGTGATGTCATCCATTAATACGGAACAAAGAGCAAAAAGGAATCAGTAAAGAAATTAGGGCACACAAACCAAGAAGACAAGTCACCCAAACCCTAGAGCTTCTCTCTCTAGAAAAAACATTTCCCTCTGCCTTTAAAACCGAGATTTTACTCAAATTAACCATGAATTTGTCATTTTCACCAAAATAAAAAATTTTCAAAATGTGTTTTCAAATATCAATTTCATAATAAAATCATGTTTATAAAAGTGAGTTAAGCCTAATTAATCAATTTTACAAAACAGAGAATGGTCATATGACCAATTTTGGCACAACCGGGTCAATTGGCTAGTTTTTTTTACTAAAACTCTTGACCATGGTCAAACATCTTTTACTCAAAACCCTTCTAGAAATGTGGAGGATCAAAGCACGGTCGTTTTGGCTTTTGAATCATCCAATTTGGACTGAAAATGAGCAAAATAGAGCAAAAATACCAAAAATCCTCGAAATTAGGGAAAATTGGGGAAGCCAGCATGGTGACCGTCCAAGGGTTGGATGGCCAACCGTCCAAGCTAGGATGGCTAGCCATCCAGGCTTGGACGGCCACCAGGATGCTCGACTTCATTTTTTGTGTTTTGAAAATTTGGGACTCTTTCATTCATTTTATCCGACTTTACTCGATTTTTTGGAGATAATTCAAGTATAATTCAGTCTGAGTACTCTAGGAAGACTCATTTGGAGCCCTTGGATCATTCCTAAGGGTTTTAAGGAGAGTCATTGATCAATTTTAAGGATCTCTTTATAAATAAGAGCTCTAGATTGAGTCTTGTAAGAGTTAACTTTGATTTGGGAGGCTTTTGCACCTTAAAGCTGCACTTGGAGCCATAGCTACGAAATTCCAGAGCTTGGGAGCTTGAGAGAGAGAGCTGGGAGCAAGGAAGAAGAAGGCCAAATGTAAGGGTTCATACCCCATGGTGTTTAGAATTCGATTTTGCATAACATAGTTAAGAATTGACTCATTTAGGATAGTTTGATTTTCGGCAGAATGTATAAGTTAGTTTCATCTAACTTTATGTATAATGTAGGTTAGGAATGCATGTTTAGAAGTAATATTTTGATGTCTAGAAGTAGTGTTAATTGAGTCTTGCATATAGGAATCTTGACTTGCATGATTAGTTTTCTGTTTTGGGTGTTATCACATGTTTAGAATGTTTAGAGTACTCTTTCATGATGAGCATGACTTTCTTCTTGGTTCAAGCATATGATATTAATTGTGGGAAAGATTGCAAACATCTTTGAGAGTTCTTGTTGTGTTTAGAATGCATATTATAAATTGGTTTGCATATGTTATTTTTTGTTTTAATGCATGATAAGATAAAAGTTTATATCTTTTGCATGTTAGGACTAGTTTAGGTGTTTTGAGTATCATATACTCTAGTCTTAGGATAGCTTTATATTTAGATTTGTTTATACCATTCTTCTTGATCTTGCTTTTCCATACAAATGCTTGGAATGTTATATGAATTGTGATCGAGGGAGCGAGCTAAGGTGAGTCTTTTCCCTTGTGTTGAGTTTATCATTCTGAGTTGATTTTGTGGTTATTGCTTGGTTATGTTTCTTGGCATTATTGCTTATTGAGTTAGTATACATGTTAGGATGTTTGTTCCATGTTCATAGTGGTTCAAGAATGATTTTTAAGCTATTCTAAAGAGGTGTTCAAATCTGTCCAGATTTGAATATCCATTTTAAAGTGGCTTAAATTATCATTCTTAAGTCACAATTTTGCATTTTTTTTTTATACAGTAATAGTAGTATATCATGTTAGGATGCATTGTAGGTCATTTACCCATTTTTTTTATTGCATTGTTTTCATGGGTTTTGATTCATGTTTTTGATTACTTTCAATTCTGTCCAGAATTTGAAAGTGGCCTTAAGATGGATTAAAACATCATTTTTTAGGTCCAAAGCAACATAGAGATATGCCTAAGTTCACATAGATAAAGTAGATTGCATTTAAGAGCATTTTCATGCATTATTTTATTGATTAATTACAATTTTCATGCATTTTTCATAATTTCCAGCAAGTATGCTTTATTTGTTTTAGGTTGTTTAAAGTACTTAGGAGTAGCTAGAAACCCTAGGTTAGGGGAGTCACTTGACTCCACTTAGGATTCTCATTTGTTGTAGGAACTACATCATATGAGGAGTTCTAAATTGTTTAGGAGTCTACCTTCGAGTGGTCTTTTCTAAAAAAAATGGTTTAATAGATTCCCAATGAAATTGGAATTCAAAGAAGTTATTTCGGGATGATACTCCCACTTTGAAAAGAGTTGTGATTACATTTGAATTCTAAAGGATAAGAATTATCTTTTAAATAACGTTCCAGGTTCATTAGGAGTCTATTGACTGACGAGTTTTCTAAACAAAAACAAACTCTCGAAGATAAAGTCTTAGATAAGGTAGAACACCTTTGATGGTGTAGTTCACTACAATAGGTGAATCCTAGGTACATCGTACTACGTGGACTTTGACACTTGCTAGGTAATACTAGTAGGTTATGTAGGCACTAAGGTTGCGTTTGGTACGCGGGCTAGGAATCTCAAGCCTGAGAATGTCTAATAGGGGGGTTTGGGTATGTAACCTTGTAAACCCAAATATATGTTTGGAATGCTGGGAATGTATGTAGGAGACAAAGGGAAGCAGAAGGTTGAGTGAACATCGAGCTAGCCTTGTTTGGAAAGGATCAAAGTGTTGGTGCCTTTGACATTGATGCTTGATTCTTGACTTATTTATTTAAGAATTTTAAAGAACTCTTTTACTATTGCCGGATGTAATAATTACTTCGTTTGAAGTTTTTGGTTTTTGGATATTTCATTTGAAACAATTTATCTTAAATATTGGATATTTTAGATCTATTCTGACAATTATCTTAAAGTTCTTAAATTCTTTATAAATTCTATGAATAAATATAATAGTGTGTATAGAGATTAAAGGGATAATACATAAGATGTATAAACCCTAACTTTTAGTTTGATTATACTTCATGTGTAATAGATATTTGAAACGTTCAAATGATTAATATGAAGTAAAACTAAAAGATAAATATTAAGAATATTTGGTTGAATCTCAAAATCACTTTAAGACCTTAAAAATGTTAAACGATAGAGTTTAAAGATTATTTGATAATATGAGATATTTCAAATAAACTTTAAAAGTAAGTTTTCTCAAAATAAAAAGTTAGTAGAAAACATGATTTCCACATTAGTTGAAAAACTATAACTTTGTAAAACATCAAAGGGAATTTTATGTAATTAAAGGGTTTAATACATAAAACATCTTGTTTTTAAAGGGACTAGTGGGAGCAGGAAAGTCATCAATTTTTTTTTTCTTTATAAGTACATACTTTAAATATTAACGTAGTATTAAGAATTCCATAATCGTTATAGGAATTCAAATCTCTTCAAAAATGATTTTTGAAAGGATTTTTATGTGAGCAAAATATATGAGAAATATCATACTCATAATTATAAAGTATGTACTCAAATCAATATCACAAAAATTGCTACAAACAGTTGTTAGCAAATATTGATAATTGATTCATAATTGTGATTCAGAATAGAAACAAGTATATTCTTAAAGGAAGTTTAAGAATGAGATTCTTGCATATAAAGAAATTATAAAATTAGCCATTTACAGATTGCCTAAAAGAATGTCTAGTATACATTGTTTTCTTTTGAAAGCATAGGTCTCATTTACTAGGACATTAGAGTTGGCAGCGAATTTTAGTTTGAATACTATTATTGAAAATAATAATATGCAAAAAGGGTTTTGCATAAATCTACTTTGCCTTAACACCTGTGTGTGTTAAAAGCCTTGTCTTACGAAGACTAGTATACGATACTATGGTGATTGGCTTTAGTGCAAGTGGGAGATTGTTAGAAGTATGCCCTAAAACCAATCCTAAAGGGTATATTAATTTCATATTATAAAATATATGGAAGGTATAACTTATCTTATATATACATACATATATGATAAGGTCCATGAATAAATGATAAGAGAAATATGCATCTCAAGGTGTTGAGATAGAGAGACTGATATTTCTCATACACATTTATTCTAAAAGAGTTCCTACTCAAAGGTTTATTAAAGTGGATATTTAATTAACCGTTTAAAGAGTAGCACAGATTTAAACTAACTCCTATGGAGGATAGGTAGTCTTTCCTATCAGTGTAGTGACACTTAGGTTAATCTGTGGGTGCATATTAGAGAATATGTACACTGAACATGATCTACAAAGAATGTTCCTATGGTAGTTCTGTCAAAGGGATATTCTAGTGCTATGTCCATTTATTTGGTAGTCCTTAGACCTGAGACACCATAATTGTCTTATGCATAGGTTGCTAGAGTTTGATAGTATCTTGTACAGCCTTATCCATAAGGTTGTAATCGGTGCTTATTGGCTCTAATGAGTTATGCTTGAAGATGGATGAGTGTGCAATAAGGGATCATCACTCTCAGTTAATGAAAGAGAGAATGTCAGGATTAGTTCACAAAGATAATTCTCAAAGGAAACCTCTGGCCAGAGTGATAGGTAAATAGTGAAAAGAGTTTCACTGCGATTACCTTATTGATATTATATTTTGTGGGACAGATATCAATTTGTTAAGATAAGGTTTGACTAATAACCATACCTATTATCTTAACTGTGACATTAGGGGATGAAGGATTAAGTAACATGAAGGGTTCACATAGTTCTGCTATTCACCTAAACCTATAGTACGTCATGATATGTTGCTAGATGTCACTCATGACCAGTGAAAGCCTATTGATAAAGTGTTATCAATAAGGGAAAAATTGAAATCGTTCCAATTGAACCTTAAAATAGAAAGTTTCTGTTTTTAGGAGACATAGAGATGTACCTGTCCACTGCTAGATTAGGGTGAACCCAAAGGGTCACACACAATAGGGTGTAAGTAAGTTTCTTGAACTTGTGGGAGGGGAATTCTATCTTTGAAATATGTTTGACTTTAATTATTAATGGTTAATTAATTAAAAGTCAAACATAACCAAGAATAGGATTACTCTATACAAGGATGTTTGGTCATGCTAGCACTAGTAACCAAACATTCCATAAAGAGGAGAATGTTTATAAATAAGAAGAGAGGGAACCCTAAATTATAAGCATCACTTCCACTAGGGCTCTCTCTCTCTAGCCGTCCCTCTCCTCTCTCCCTCTCCAAGCTAGCTTCTCTCACAAAGTGTTGTGGAGGACTAGGAGGTTCGAGAAGTCTTATACTCGTGTGGATACCTTTGGAGGTTTCATCGCTTTGAAACTTGAAGGAAAACTACTATGCAAGGATTTACAAGTAAGTATGTTTATTGTTTTAAATATATGTTCTTGTATAATTAACTATATGACCCTATGCTTGAATCGATTCTTGAATGGATGTGTATATGGATTGTTTATAAAAGAAAAAGTTTTTGTTTTCACTTCCGCTGCGAATCCATATTTATCACAACCTTTCAGTGGTATCAGAGCCTAATCAAGCATGGTCATGTATTTGATGATGGCAATCAATTGCAAAAATTAATTAAAATGAAGTTTAATATGGTTTTGGAAACCTATGAGAATTTCGGCCATGGAGGCTTGCCTCCTTGTTTATTGTTTTTGCTTCTTGTTAAATATGGCAACTAGGGTTTATGTGAAACCCTAGAGGATTTCGCATATGAAGGTGCTGCCTTGGAGGGTCATGGCCACATGGGGTTTTACCCCTTTGATCATTAGAGTATAAGGGTTTTGAGAAAACCCCAAATAGTTTGATGTTTTCTCTCTCTCTCACTCTATGAATTTCGGACCCTCTGGGGATTGATTCATCTTTGATTTCATGATTGGGGTTTGCTCCTTTTGATGCATAGAAGCTTATAGAATGATCAAAACCTAAAGGTATGTGGCGACTCTCTCTCTCTTCTCTTTCTTCTCAATTTCGGCCTTCATGGGTTGAAAACCCTAACTTGGTTCTTTATTGTTTTGGTTTGTGATTTGGGTTATGGTAACCCTATAATCATCAAACATGGATGAATCTTGAGGTTTTGAAACCCTAGGTGTTATTGGATGATGTTCTTGTTTTTGGGAAAAATATGAACATAGATTGTTTTTGTGAAAAACTAGTTTTAATGGCACTTTGGGGTTCACGGCCATGGCCATGAGGGTTTCACACCCTCTAGGTCACGGCTACATGGGTTTTAGAAACCCTAATATGTATTACATGTTCTTGATTAAATTTTAAAAGTGTTTAATGTTTAATTCTTGAAGCTTGTGATTGCATGATTTAAATTTGTTTAAATTCATATGTTAACGGAGTTCTTGTTAGGTTGTAACAATGGCCATTTAGGGTTCTTCAAAAACCCTAATTAGTTTGATGATGGTGGCTACAAAAATGGTTTAGGTAACCCTAAATCATATTGGGAAAGTCTTGTTGTGAAATTAGTAACACTAATTGTCAAACAAGGAAATCCCAAAGTTTCCTATTTTGAGATTTTCAAGTTTAGGAAAGTATCTTAATTTATTTTGATTCTTTCTTATTTTGGATTATTTCAATCTAGGATTTTAGGCAACTAAACTTTAGCTTTTATGGAAACCCTAAAAGGATAGGATTAGGTAAGGTTCTCTAACCCTAACCCTAATCCTAACCCTAACCCTAACCCTAATTCTCTCTCTCTCTCTCCTACTACCTCACGGCCACATGGGTTTGGAACCCTAATGGCCTTGTTTTTTATTTTTTATTTTGTGAACCTAATATTCTTCACATATTTTATAAATGGTTTATGATGTTTTCAAAATAATATTATTACTTTTGAAAATTAAAAATGAAGAACAAAGTAGGTTTGATAAAATTTGTTTTATAAAAACACTTTTAGTGTTCTTGAGAGATTGAATTATTCATGCGATGAATTGATGTCTTTATTTTGATAAAATAATTTAGGGATGTTGCCTAATAATGTATAAATGTGTTAAAAACGTTTTGGCATGTTTTTACATTGAAGGAATTAATTTTAAAATGGTTTTAAGATTATTTCTGGGTTGCTGTTTTTCTGGACAGCAACCACATAGCTTTTGTAAAATCTAAGAAAAATACTTTCTGGGATTTTGAAGCTTGCCACCTATCGACTTCATTAATATTAGGTCTTAACAAATTCTAGGAAGAGTTACCATGATTTTTAATGACCTAGAATAGCCACACTAGAATTTTTGTGATTAAGAGTCAAATCTGGAAAATCTGACTCTCTATCGTAAAAGGCCTCTAATTGATACAAAACGTTGGAATCAAGTTTCGAGACCCCTGCCATTGGAAATATGATTGAAAAACCTAGTGAAATGAAGTGTTTCCATGACTTAGTTCACTCTAGATTAAGCCCTATAAAGTCATTTGTAAGGAATTTCCAGAATCTGCCATGGTTTGGAGTTCATGTCACAAATCGCTTTAAAGTGATACCAAACGTTGGAATCACTTAATGAGACCTATGCCATTTGAAAGATGACTGAAAATCCTTGTGAAATAGAGTATTTTCACATTTTAAAAGGTTGTTTTAATATAGGAAAGATTGGTCCCAAAACAGTAGCTGAATTCTGAAATTTCTATTGAAAAATGGAAATTGTTTCTTTCTTTGAATTTTTATTTTGAGTTATTATTTATTCCACCTTTGTAGGTTAATAGTGATTAATCTACTGAGCTTATTAAAGTGTTAATAGCATGGTAGGAATTATGAGAATAATTTCTCAAATTAAATACATTATATTTAAAACCCTAATTGTGTCTTTTAGGAGTTTTATTTATTTTAAAGAAAGGAACTTATATTAATCATATGTGATGTGATGGTATTCTTTTAATACGATTAAAAGGACTTATTTATTATTATAGGATAATAATAATAATGAGATTATGATTGTTATAGGATAATAATAAGGACATGACTTTAATTAATTATATGCCATTTGCCATCATTGCCTTTGCTTAATGTAGCTTTTGTTTTTTATGCAATGTGATTGTATAATTGTTAATGGATGATTATGGACTTAAGACCAATTAAAATGAGTTGTGATTGGCTGCATGTGATGTGATAGGTTTATTTGAATGGGTTGTATTTAAATTTATTTAAATTTGGTGATGTAATTAATTGGGGCTTGCATGCCTCTTTCCCTCTCTCTACTTTTGTAATCCCCTTCTCCTTGATCCCTTTCTTTTTATTAAATTGTAATTCAAAGAAGCTTGTGGAGGACTCAAGGAACTTGGTGGAGTCATGTACAGAGGAAAGCCAGAACTTTAGAAGCACTTGGCATGGACATCAAGATCTTATAGGAAGATTTTTGTCACTATGTAATAGTTACATAGATTTAATTACGATCACCCAACCCTCCTTTTAAATATAGGGTTCATCTTTTATGACTCAAAGTATGAACCCACCCTTAAAAGTCCATAATCAATCCTAGGCCCATTAATATATGTGATGTATGCTAGTTAGGGCCTTGACCTGATTTATTATATGTTCAAGATGAATCCACCCTAGTCTCTAGGAGGACAGTGGGACGTAACATAAAAATTAAAGACCAAAAGTTTTTATGTTTTTATTAATATGAAATTTATATTATTTTCTGTTGTAGATGGCACCTCTAAACCCTCTCTCTCGTATTCTTGATGACAACCGTTTGACTGGTCCAAACTTTAATGACTGGATTAGAAATCTGAAAATTATTTTGGCCGCGGATAAAATTGATTATATCATTAAGTCTCCACGCCCTAATGCTCTACCTGAAGGGGCATCAGAAGAGGAACGAGACACTTACAACAAGTGGCTCGAGGATGATGTGCAAGTGAGATGCTATATCATGGCATCGATGGCCAATGAGCTCCAAAGGCAACATGAGGTCATAGATAGCTCACATGCAATCATCAAACATCTTAAAGAGCTGTATGAGTCACAATATAGGGTTGTAAGGTACAACACTGTTGGTGAGCTCTTTGCATGTAAGATGGTGGAAGGAACATCTGTTAATGAGCATTGTCTGAAGATGATCCGGAATATCCATGCCCTTCATGATCTAGGTGTGGATATTTCTTCTGAAATGGGGACTGGTATTCTACTTCACTCTCTTCCTGCGAGTTACAAACCGTTTATCATTAACTTTCACATGTCTGATGTAAATGATAAAGTCTCTTTGACTAATCTGATGAACATGTTGTCAACTGCTGAGGAGACCTTGAAAAAGGACTCCAAAGGAAGTGCTTTCGTTATTGATGGGGCCTTAACTTCTAAATCCAAGTCCAAGGGCAAGGGTAAGAAGAAGAAGAAGTCCAATCATAAACCAAAAGGAGGTGTGAAGAAGAAGGATTCGAAGGACTCAAAGGGAAAGTGTTTCCATTGCGGCAAAACAGGTCATTGGAGGAGGAATTGCAAGGAGTACCTCGCCTCTTTGAAGAATGGTTCTTCTAGTGGTACGTCTTGTTATTTATTCATTTACTAATTACGAATTAGTATTCTGCTTATGGTATACGATACCTAATTGTGTTTTATTGTACAATGTGATTGTATGTAGCAGACAAAGGGAAGCAGAAGGTCGAGTGAACATCAAGCTAGCCTTGTTTGGAAAGGATCAAAGTGTTGGTGCCTTTGACATTGAAGCTTGATTCTTGACTTATTTATTTTAAAGAACTCTTTTATTATTGTCGAATGTAATAATTACTTCGTTTGAAGTTTTTGGTTTTTGGATATTTCATTTGAAACAGTTTATCTTAAATATTGGATATTTTAGATCTATTCTGGCAATTATCTTAAAGTTCTTAAATTCTTTATAGATTCTATGAATAAATATAATAGTGTGTATAGAGATTAAAGGGATAATACATAAGATGTATAAACCCTAACTTTTAGTTTGATTATACTTCATGTGTAATAGATATTTGAAACGTTCAAATGATTAATATGAAGTAAAACTAAAAGATAAATATTAAGAATATTTGGTTGAATCTCAAAATCACTTTAAGACCTTAAAAATGTTAAACAATAGAGTTTAAAGATTATTTGACAATATGGGATATTTCAAATAAACTTTAAAAGTAAGTTTTCTCAAAATAAAAAGTTAATAGAAAACATGATTTCCACATTAGTTGAAAAACTATACCTTTGTAAAACATCAAAGGGAATTTTATGTAATTAAAGGGTTTAATACATAAAAGATCTTGTTTTTAAAGGGACTAGTGGGAGCAGGAAAGTCATCAATTTTTTTTTCTTTATAAGTACATACTTTAAATACTAACGTAGTATTAAGAATTCCATAATCGTTATAGGAATTCAAATCTCTTCAAAAATGATTTTTGAAAGGATTTTTATGTGAGCAAAATATTTGAGAAATATCAGACTCATATAATATAAAAGTATGTACTCAAATCAATATCACAAAAATTGCTGCAAACAGTTGTTAGTAGATATTGATAATTGATTCAGAATTGTGATTCAGAATAGAAACAAGTATATTCTTAAAGGAAGTTTAAGAATGAGATACTTGCATATAAAGAAATTATAAAATTAGCCATTTACAGATTGCCTAAAAGAATGTCTAGTATACATTGTTTTCTTTTGAAAGCATAGGTCTCATTTACTAGGACTTCAGAGTTGGCAGCGAATTTTAGTTTGAATACTATTATTGAAAATAATAATATGCAAAAAGGGTTTTGCATAAATCTACTTTGCCTTAACACCTGTGTGTGTTAAAAGCCTTGTCTTACGAAGACTAGTATACGATACTATGGTGATTGGCTTTAGTGCAAGTGGGAGATTGTTAGAAGTATGCCCTAAAACCAATCCTAAAGGGTATATTAATTTCATATTATAAAATATATGGAAGTTATAACTTATCTTATATATACATACATATATGATAAGGTCCATGAATAAATGATAAGAGAAATATGCATCTCAAGGTGTTGAGATAGAGAGACTGATATTTCTCATACACATTTATTCTAAAAGAGTTCCTACTCAAAGGTTTATTAAAGTGGATATTTAATTAACCGTTTAAAGAGTAGCACAGATTTAAACTAACTCCTATGGAGGATAGGTAGTCTTTCCTATCAGTGTAGTGACACTTAGGTTAATATATGGGTGCATATTAGAGAATATGTACACTGAACATGATCTACAAAGAATGTTCCTATGGTAGTTCTGTCAAAGGGATATTCTAGTGCTATGTCCATTTATTTGGTAGTCCTTAGACCTGAGACACCATAGCTATCTTATGCATAGGTTGCTTGAGTTTGATAGTATCTTGTACAGCCTTATCCATAAGGTTGTAATCGGTGCTTATTGGCTCTAATGAGTTATGCATGAAGATGGATTAGTGTGCAATAAGGGATCATCACTCTCAGTTAATGAAAGAGAGAATGTCAGGATTAGTTCACAAAGATAATTCTCAAAGGAAACCTCTTGCCAGAGTGATAGGTAAACAGTGAAAAGAGTTTCACTGCGATTACCTTATTGATATTATATTTTGTGGGACAGATATCAAGTTGTTAAGATAGGGTTTGACTAATAACCATACCTATTATCTTAACTGTGACATTAGGGGATGAAGGATTAAGTAACATGAAGGGTTCACATAGTTCTGCTATTCACCTAAACCTAGGGTACGTCATGATATGTTGCTAGATGTCACTCATGACCAGTGAAAGCCTATTGATAAAGTGTTATCAATAAGGGAAAAATTGGAATCGTTCCAATTGAACCTTAAAATAGAAAGTTTCTATTTTTAGGAGACATAGAGATGTCCCTGTCCACTGCTAGGTTAGGGTGAACCCAAAGGGTCACACACAATAGGGTGTAAGTGAGCTTCTTGAACTTGTGGGAGGGAAATTCTATCTTTGAAATATGTTTGACTTTAATTATTAATGGTTAATTAGTTAAAAGTCAAACATAACCAAGAATAGGATTACTCTATACAAAGATGTTTGGTCATGCTAGCACTAGTAACCAAACACTCCATAAAGAGGAGAATGTTTATAAATAAGAAGAGAGGGAACCCTAAATTATAAGCATCACTTCCACTAGGGCTCTCTCTCTCTCTAGCCGTCCCTCTCCTCTCTCCCTCTCAAGCTAGCTTCTCTCACAAAGTGTTGTGGAGGACTAGGAGGTTCGAGAAGTCTTACACTCGTGTGGATATCTTTGGAGGTTTCATCGCTTTGAAACTTGAAGGAAAGCTACTACGCAAGGATTTACAAGTAAGTATGTTTATTGTTTTAAATATATGTTCTTGTATAATTAAATATATGACCCTATGCTTGAATCGATTCTTGAATGGATATGTATATGGATTGTTTATAAAAGAAAAAGTTTTTGTTTTCACTTCCGCTGCGAATCCATATTTGTCACAACCTTTCAACTTTGCCTAAGAATCCTCGAATCTCTTTTTCTGTTTTTGGCGGCTGCATCTCCGTGATGGCTTTAATCTTTCCCGGGTCGACCTCTATTCATTTCTGAGTGATCATAAATCCCAACAACTTTCCCGCAGTTACTCCAAAGGCGCACTTTTGAGGATTCAATCTCAGGTTATATTGCTTAATTCTTTGAAGGAACTTGCCTAGAGCTTCAAAATGGCTTTCTCGATCCTTAGACTTCACGATCATATCATCCACATACACCTCTACTTCCTTATGAATCATATCATGCAATTAGGTGGTTGCCATTCTCTGATAGGTAGAACCAGCGTTCTTTAGGCCAAAGAGCATAACTTGATAACAGAAGGTCCCCCATTGAGTAATGAAAGATGTTTTCTCCATATCTATAGGGCCATCTTTATCTGGTTATAACCTGAGAACCCGTCCATAAAGGATAACAGAGCATGACCGGCAGTACTATCTACCAGGATATCTATGTGTGGCAACGGAAAATCATCTTTAGGGCACGCCTTGTTCAAATCTCGGAAGTCTACGCACATTCTAACTTTCCCATCCTTCTTAGGTACCGGCACAATGTTAGCTAACCACTCGGGGTACTCTACTACCTAGAGAAATCCAGCGTTCATCTGCTTCACTACTTCATCTTTGATCTTTAGTGCCCACTCTGGCTTCATTCTCCTCAACTTCTGTTTCACCGGCTTAATCCCCGGATTAGTAGGGATAAAGTGTTGTACTATGTCGGTGTCAATTCCTGGCATATCTTTGTACGACCATGCAAATAATTCTATGTTTTCTCTCAACAATCCTACAAATTTTTCTTGCTCTTGTAGTGACAGATTTGCCCCAATTTTAATTATTATAGGCGATTCATCGGATCCTAAATTAACTGATATTAATCCATCTACATTAGGTCCAGCATGTTCCATTTCCCTTCGTTGTTCAAACTCAGGGGGAACATCCTTTCTAGGATCTATGTTCATGCCATATACACCCAATAAAGACAGAAGAGATAAGCTGCAAATGTAAAGATCGAAGAAAAATGAATACTTTATTAATCGTGAAGAAAGTGGGATAACAAAACTAAGCTATCATTTGCTTCCTAACAGAAGAGGGATGATTTTATTGAAAAGAATGAAAAACAAAAGTCCTATTCTACAAGCATAGAAATCCTACAAGCTATCATCTGATGGTAGTGAATTTTCCCGACTGAGTCTTCAACTCGAGGCTCATACTCAAGGCTCCAGTTGGTCAATGGACTGATGGTATCTTCAATGAGGTGGATAGGATTGAGTTCATGAACATGCTCTTCGATGCAGGCGATCTATTTGAACATAGCCCCTATGGCGACTTCATCGATATAGTCAACCCAGTCAAACTCTATACGCTCTTTGGCTGTGATGGTAGTTGGAGAGAGAGGTAATGGTGTGTTGAAGAAGATTTCAAACCCAGGAACCCTAGCTTTCTGATCTTCAAGGTAAATGGGCTCGGGGAACCCACAATAAGGGAAATCATCCCCTTCTTTGACAAAAGCCCCATTCAAAGTGGGCCGGTAAGGTTTCAGAGTGAGGTTAGGGACTCGTCCCTCTTCTTTAGCCAACTATCTTTCTCTTCTTTTCTGTGCCATCTCTTTTTTGTCAACTTTGGTACTTTGATAGCCTAACCCGAATGGATAAATTGCTGAGGGATACTCGAAAGAATCAGGCGTGCCTTGATGACGACGTCCTAGGCCCATTCCTGGAAAGAAGCCCATATTTTTCATGATCTGGCCTACTTGCATATGCCCATACGGACTACAATCTAGCACCATCTTCTCTTTACATCCAAATTCAACTTCTACACACTGTATGTATTCAAAGCCTGTCAATGGTACTTCTTCGATCTCTAGCTTGATCTCACAGATAGGTACACGGGTAGGAGTGATCTCAGAATCTCCCTTCAATGTCACCACCGAGCCTTTGTAGGGGAACTTAACATTTTGATGGAGGGAAGAAGGCACAACCCCTATTGGATGGATCCAAGGCCTACCAAGTAGAAGATTGAAACAGGCAGGTACGTCTAGTACTTGGAAATCCACTTGGAATTCTACAGGCCCAATAGCTAGAGATAAAGTGACCATCCCAACTACTTCTCTTCGAGTGTTGTCGTATGCTCTCACAGTTTGCCCTGACGATTTGAATTCTGACGGTTCGATGCCCAAGGAAGGGGCGGTGCTGAGAGGACATACATTTAAGGCTGACCCATTATCTATCAATACTGTAGGAATTCTCTTGCCCATAGTATCCACCGTGACATACAAAGCTTGCAAATGATGAGGTCATTTCTTCGGAAGGTCTGACTCTGTGAAGGATATTAACTGCCCATGCTGAACTGGACTGAACAGACTGACTAAACCCTCGGGTGAAGTGTCGATCGGAATCTGAACTTGGTTGAGTAGCCTGAGTACTGTCTGCCTGTGCTTTTAAGAAGCCATTAAAAGTCCCTAGATGGTGATGTTGGCTTGAGTACGCTTGAGCTGTTTCAGTATCTCTTCTTCTTCCTCTTGAACTTCAGTGCGTTGAGATCTTTCTAACTCTCCTAAAGGATTGTCCAAGTTGGCGGGCTTGAAATGACGACCTCCTCTAGTGACATGGTTAACATCTTCCTCATCGCTGGCCCAAATATCTGCTATCTCTTCGGGTGTGTTCATCAAATCTTCCCACTCTATGATATCAATCTCATTCTCTGACCTATCATCTATGGTAGACTCGGCAGAAGTCGAACTTGATTCGAAATACTGGGTGACCCATGGTTGCCTTGGATAGACGGTTCGGTGATGGGAGTCTCCATTCATATGGATGACCTTGGTTGTGAAATACTTCTTGAGGATGCTCTGGCTAGCTTTCTCAAAACAGATGAGGTTTGGATCTTCGGGTTCAACCTGAGCCACATGAACGTCTTCTTTAAGTGAGTCAAAGTCATTACCCCAACCAGAAGGAGCAATGGGTTTTTCAAAGGTGGATTTTTCAAATGTGGGCTTCTTCATTTTGGGGTAAAGGACATAGAAGTCGAACTTCCCACTAGGTTCCCCTAACAGGCCTACTTCGGGATCTCCGGCCTCATATCTCTTTTGCAATTCCCACTGGCTAGTTCCAGTCTTGGAAAAGGCTTTCTTGGTTCTAGCATTAGATCTAATGGGTTCGCTCTTTGTCACTTTAGCTTCACAAGAATCTTCAGGGCAGAGAACATATAAACTAAACCTCCCATTTCTTTCTGTCAACAAATCCACACGAGGATCTCTAGCTTCAAACCTTTCATTGAGAGCCCACTGACTAGTACTATTTTTTGACAACTGATCCACTTTACGAGGCTAGGGAAGCCTATTCGAACTAAAACTCGGGAATGTATCTTTCTCAAACTGTCTCCATGAACGATAAAGCCCCCTTGGGCTGGTGAAGGGTTGAGGGATTTCAATCAGACCTAGATCAATGAACCCTTGTACTATATTCTGCAATGTATCACATGATTCCGTGTCATGGCTATGGGTGGCATGGTATTGGCAGTAAAACTTTTTGGGTCTTGGCTTGTACGGAGTAATGAGCCCACGGGCTTGACAATGATGAAACATTTCAGTTATGGAAATAGGTAATGAAGGGTGAGGGCAGATGGGCTCACAGTGGACATAAGGGTCGGCATGGATAACATTGATATTTGCTGGTGGTGGGACTGCATGGGTAGGAAGTGGATTTTGGGTGACATTGGGTTGAGAAGGTGGGGAAAAGGTTTTATTGTCTATGAGGTCTTAGACTTCATGGCGGAGACGGAAGCATCGGTTGGTAACATGGTCTTTGGATTGATGGAAAAGGCAGTATTCATTTTCATTGAAGTTCTTGGGTAATGGGTTGGGTGTAGGTCTGGGTTCCAGAGGTTGGAGCAAGCCTCGAGTTTTCAATTTCTCGAAGACTTTTTCCAATGGCATATAGAGCTCGGTGAATTTTCTGGATGGTTTATTTCCTAAGGAAAAGGGTTGGGTAAATGGAGCAGGTTGAGATATGGCATTAACTTCGGTAGCCTTCCCATTGATGACAGGTCGGCGGTTCTTGTAGGGTTCATCGGTTCGGAGAGCTCCATCAGCTAGAGCGTCCTCCACTTGGGTACCAGCAGCGACTAGAGCTCGGAAATTTGGGAGATATTGGAAAAACATGTGCTTGTGATACACTGGGAGCAAGTTCTTCACTATCATGCGGATTTGTTCTTCTTCCTCAGGGCGGTTAGCCATTTTAGAAGCCTTGGTTCTCCAGCGGGTGAGGAAGGCAGAGAAAGTTTTCCTTGATTCTTGCTTTGTAGTCTCCAAGTCCCTCCTTGTGATATCAACTTCTGTGTTATACCGGTAATGGTTTAATTGTATCACAATCATGCTTTCAAATTATGGTATTACTGTGTTCTCTTATATAAATAGTTGCATAATAATATCTCGTTTTGTATAAAATCTGTATAAATTGGTTAAATTCTCTTTTTCAAGAAATCTGTACAGATTATATAAATACGTAGTCGTCACCTATGAAACCTTGATTATCGTCACAAGTTAAGAGCATTCCAGAAAAGATCAGCAATAGCCATTGAAGTGCGAAAAGACTGCAACAAAATTTCTGCACATTCAAAGCAAAGAGCCAACATGACTATCGATAGCCAAGTCTCGCTATCGATAGAAGTATTATCGATAGCCACACTTCGCTATCGATAGACCTTAGGCGGCTGTGGGCTGTTTTAGATATTTTGAGATATTTCAAGGGCATAATCGTCTTTTGCATTTCTATTCTATATATACACGTGTAAGGGCGACTTAAAGAGGGTTCATGACTTTTGCTCTGAATCATTACTCTATCATTTTTAATAGACTTCATATTGCAGTTCAATTCAGTTTTTTATTCGGTCATTTGCTTTTTCAGCACTTTCTACTTTTCTGCAATTTTTTCTTTAATGCATGGCTCAATTCTCAGTTGAGAATTGTTCTTTACTTATATAGTCTTTAATTTCAGCACTTTAATTTCTGCAATTTTCCCTTTTGATGCATGGCTCAATTCTCACTTAAGAATTGTTCTTTACTTTTATTGTCATTTTCTTTATTTATTTAAGCCATTTTCTTTATCTACTTACGCCATTTTCTTTATTTACTTACGCCATTTTCTTTATTTCTTTCAGTCACTTTTTCTTTATTTCTTCAGTTATTTACTTTCTGCTTTTATTTTACTTTTTCCATCCCGTAACCCCTTAGAGCTTGTCATTGATAAAGGATATTCTCCTCCATTGATGTGTAGCTAATACCCCATGCTTGGGTGAGGATGAAGTTGGATTCTTTATGCAATTTTATTTTATAAACATCCCTTTATTTGTATTATGTGATTGCATAGTTGTGAAGGTTTTACTGCACACTATCGCTAAATATAATATCATATAATTGTACATCTGTGATTGCAATTATATAATTATGCAATGGTACTTATTGGGATGAATACAAACCAGCATGCTTTATCCCCAATTAAGGTGGATAGCGATACTCCATTCTTTTCAAGGATAAACCTGCCAGTCCTGTATTCATCATCTTTTTGGGAATTCCTTCTTGTAGTTGGATGAACCACCATACATAATTACTATATTGTGGATTTTATAATTAAATTGCATATTTGATATTCAATGGACTTTTCACCCAAGTTTCGCTCATTCCATCAAATTAATCGCGTTTTAATCAGCTTTATTAAAATTCAGTAATTCAGCTTTAACCCAATTGAAGCTCATTTCACCACCAAATTAAAGTGACACTATTTTTTCACTTTAATTAATTCTAATAGTTTTTTTTACTATAAACCTACATATTCCCAGTGGTTCGACACTCGTGCTCACCAATCGCAATTGAATTGAGATTAACAACACGCGGTTTTATAAATTTATTAATCTTGATCATTAACAAGGAATAATCTCCCTTGTTCTCAGACGATCAAATTTTGGCACCGTTGCCGGGGATATTACGGTTTATTTGAAAAGAAACCATTGGACTTAAGTTAGTCGTAAATATTAATACTGTTAATATTACTTAAAATACATTCTTTATATTGTTTATATATATTAAGATATATATTATTTATTCATTATTCTATCTCTAATTACAGGTTGCTGAAATCAGGAATTGGGAGCTTCACTCCCGCGCGCTTAAAATCACAATTAAAAGCTAAAGCTAAATTGTTCACCATTTGCTGTTTAAATTCCTTGATTATCTGTGGAGACCTTATTTTATGCGGGGTAGAAGGTCGTTGTCTTTAAACGTAATTCCTATAGACTCTGAGTTAGAAAGAACTCTGAGTTAGAAAGAACTCTGAGAGCTGCTAGAGCCTCTCAAAGACAGTCCAGTGAGTCCGTACCTTTGCATAATTTAGAAATGACTGAATCATCTGCGCGAAATGTTATGTTACCTACAAAGAATATTCAAGCCCCACAAGGTCTAATAGTTTTAATCCTCCCTCCTGTATCCAAATTCCACACATTGAGAATCTCATCTACGAGATTAAGCACGCTACCATTCAGATGCTTCCTACTTTTTATGGGTTAGATAGAGAAAACCCATATGACCATTTGCAGGAATTCTTAGGGATCTGTTCTACTATCAGAATTCAGGGTTTCCATCCAGAATCCCTGAAACTATTTCTATTCCCATTTTCCCTAAAAGATAAGGCCAAACACTGGCTTTGTACTCTCCAAACACCTGTCCCTATCACTACTTGGGAACAGCTCCAGAAATTATTCCTGTCTAGATTTTATTTTGTTGGTAAAACTCACCAAATGCGACGAGGTATAACAAACTTCGTCCAACATGAACAAGAATCTTTTCATGAAGCCTGGGAAAGAATGAAAGAACTGCTAAGGTTATGCCCTCATCATGATGTACCTAAGTGGCAAATCATAGAGTCTTTCGTTAGAGGTCTAACTGAGGGTGACACGCAGACTGTGAAATCTGCATGTGGGGGAGCGATATTGAGTAAAGGAGAGGATGAAATGTGGGCATTATTTGAGGCATTGAGTGAGGATTCTTTCCACATGGCCTCAATGTCTTTAGGTAACCGTGATGATGCTATAGTGAAGAAAACGCCTCCCAAAAAGGGCAGTATTTATGATGTGGATCCCCAAGCATTGGCAAACAAGCAAGTTGAGGCTCTGTCTCAGAAACTTGACCAATTAATAGCGGCACAAGGGCAATCTTCTAAAGCCCATGTGAAACCTGTCAACTTGGTATGCAATATTTGCACTGACCCTGCTCACGAGACCCCGTATTGTCCCATGGCGGGACAGTACCCAGAGTTTGTCCAAGAGCAGGTTAATGCTGCTCAAGGATATGCACCACCAAGGAATGACCCATATTCTAACTCTTACAATCCTGGGTGGAAGACACACCCAAATTTCCAGTGGTCTAGTCAACCGAGAGGGTCCAATCCTAGTTAGCCTGCGAGACCCACATATAACAATAACCCTGCTGTTGTTCAACCCTTTAAACCACCACAGATGCAACCCCAGTACCCAAGCTATGGTGCTCCTCAAGCACCTCCACCCCATTATCAGAGTCAAAACTGTGACTCAACAACCACCACAACCTCTAAGAACGCCTGGTTTTGAGGAACAAGTCTTAGCTACCCTGAAAAGTCTAGAGGCTTCAGCACAACTCACTCATTCCCATTCCCAATCAATTTCAAAATTAGAGACCCAAATGGGCCAACTAGCGGCTTCTTTTAGTCACAGAGAGGAGGGGAAATTTCCGAGTCCGGCTGTTGTAAATCCTAAGGGAGCTTTTGTGGCTGAGAGTTCTACTTCTCAGAACCCTCAATGTAACGAGGATGTGAACGCTGTTACAGTCTTGAGAAGTGGGAAGGTGGTAGATAATAAAGTTGGGGAGAAAGAGAGAGAAAAAGAAAAAGAAAAAGAACCTGCAAAAGAGACAGAGTCAGAAGCTTCGAGGGATAACTTTCCCGCAGCTTTAGACGATCCATTGGCATCTTACGTGCCAAAAACCCCATTTCCATCTGCGCTTATAGCACCTGAGAGGAGAGCTAAGAAAGGGACTAGCATGTCAGATATGTTAGAGGTGTTTAAAAGTGTTCATATAAATCTACCTCTATTAGATGCCATTAAATAGATTCCTTCCCATGCCAAATTTTTGAAGGAAATGTGCACACAGCAACGCAAGGAGCGTGTTCATTTGTCTAAGACCATAACTCCTGTTGACATAGCTAGTGCTGTGTGTCAATTCCAAGCTCCAATAAAGAGAAAAGACCCTGGAACGCCAACTATACCTTGCTTCTTAGGAAGTCATTACATTGATAGAGCGTTAGATGATCTTGGCGTGAGTGTGAATATACTTCCATATTCAGTTTACTCCAGAATGGAGCTTGGAACCCTCCAAACCACACCTATTATCCTCTAATTTGCAGATAGGTCCACTAAGGTACCTAGAGGGATACTGCAGGATATTTTAGTAAAGATAAATTCTTTTGTCTTTCCTGCAGATTTTATCATCTTGGATATGGAGCCCGTTGATATTAATAGGCCTCAAATTCGGTTATAATAGGACGACCTCTTTTGGCAACTGCAAATGCAGTCCTTCACTATAGGACTGGCATAATGAAGGTGTCGTTTGGAAACATGAAAACTAGGCTGCAAGTTTATAGTGCAGCTAATCAACCTCATAACTTTGAGGATTGTTCTTTTGTCGATATAATAGATAGGGTGGTAGAGGAAGCTACACCTTATTTTCTGTCCAAGGACCCGTTAGAAACTTGCCATCATTATTTTGGGTTCGAGGACCATGACCTGGAGCATTCATTCATGGAGGTGAATCTTGTCTTAGATTATACCTCCTCTGTAGAGAAATTGCCTTGGAGACCTAGGGTCGAGCCACTTCCGTCCATTGCTAGTGTCCCATCCCCCACATCGTTTGAGTCTCACCGCAACTTGAGTTAAAGCCTCTGCCGGCTAATCTCAAGTATGCCTTTTTTGGGTAGTAGTGACACTTTCCCTGTTATAATATCATATACTCTGAATTTAGAACAGGAAGGTAAACTTTTATCAGTTTTGAAAGAACACAGATTAGCCATAGGATGGTCAGTCGCTGATTTAAAGGGTATAGACCCATTAATCTGCCAGCACTGTATCCACCTTGAGGAAGGTGAAAATCCTTCAAAGGATGCCCAACGTAAGTTGAACCCGAATATGAAAGAGGTAGTCAAAAAAGAAGTTTTGAAATTATTGGATGCAGATATCATTTACCCAATTTCTGATAGTGAGTGGGTTTCCCCTACTCAATTGGTTCCTAAGAAGTCTGGGATTACAGTGATAGCAAACGAGGAGGGTATTCTAGTCCCTACAAGAGCTACCACTGGTTGGAGAGTCTGTATAGACTATAGAAAGTTGAATTCCAAGACTAGGAAAGACCACTTCCCACTGCCTTACATTGACCAAATTCTAGAGAGGTTATCTGGGCAGAGTTTTTATTGCTTCTTAGATGGCTATTATGGGTATAACCAAATAGCGGTTTACCCTGAGGATTAGGAGAAAACTACTTTTACCTGTCCATTTGGGACATTTGCATTTAGGCGTATGTCTTTTGGCCTATGCAATGCCTCGAGCACTTTCCAAAGATGTATGACTTCTATTTTTTCTGACATGATAGGAGAATACTTGAAAGTATTTATGGATGACTTTTCAGTTTTCGGTCCTTCTTTTGATGAATGCCTTTCTAATCTCTCAAAAGTTCTAAAGAGATGTTGTGAGACTAATCTTGTACTAAGCTGGGAGAAGAGCCATTTTATGGTTCGAGAGGGCATCGTGCTTGGACACATAGTTTATAGTAAAGGGATAGAGGTTGACAAGGCTAAAGTTGACTTAATTGCTAAATTACCTCCTCCCACTACTGTTAGACAAATCCGGTCCTTCCTTGGACATGTAGAATTTTACAGGCGTTTTATTAAAGACTTTAGCAAAATAGCAAAACCAATGTGCAATCTGCTTGCTAAAGATGTAGATTTTAATTTTGATAAAGCCTGTTTAGAGTCCTTCAATAAATTGCGTTTAATGTTGACCTTGGCACCTATTATACAAGCTCCTGATTGGTTACTTCCTTTCGAGCTGATGTGTGATGCCTCCGATTTTGCTGTGGGGGCAGTGTTAGGTCAAAGGGTATATAGATAAGGCCCCGTATGTTATATACTATGCAAGTAAAACTTTAAATGATGCTCAGTTAAATTACACTACGACTGAGAAAGAAATGCTTGCAGTTGTTTTTGCACTTGACAAATTATGATCCTATCTTTGGGGATCGAAGACCATTGTGTACTCAGATCACGCCGCTTGGCGGTACCTACTCTCTAAAAAAGAGACAAAGCCTAAGCTAATTAGGTGGATTCTCTTATTGCAAGAATTTGATTTTGAGATCAGGGATAAAAAAGGTTCTGAGAATGTCATTGCAGACCACCTTTCCAGAATAGTAGTAGAAGAAGAGAGTGACCTCACGCCTATTAGGGATTCTTTCCCTGATGAGCAGCTTTTTGCCGTTACTCATTCTAATTTACCTTGGTACGTTCATATAGTGATTATCATGCCACAGGCCTTGTACCATCTCTTTGGTCGAAACAGGAAAAGGATCGGTTATTTTCTCGGGTAAAATTTTATTATTGGGAAGACCTTCTTTTGTTTAGGTACTGTGCTGATCAGGTTATACGTAGGTGTATCCTGGAAGGTGAGATGTAAGACGTTTTGAAGTTCTGCCACACTTTAGCATGTAGATGACACTTTAGCAGGAAAAAGACTGCCGCTAAAGTCTTGCAGTGTGCGTTCTACTGGCCCACTCTATTTAAAGATGTGTTGGACTTTTGCAAGTCCTGCCAGAATTGTTAGAGAATGGGTTCTATGTCTAGAAGGGATATGATGCCTCTTAACCCAATTTTAATCGTCGAAATTTTCAATGTTTGGGGCATCGACTTCATGGGACCTTTTCCTATTTCGCATGGGTTCGAATATATCCTAGTGGCTGTAGATTACGTGTCTAAATGGGTAGAAGCAGTAGCTACTAGGACCAATGACCACAAGGTGGTGTTGAAATTCCTCCAAGAGAACATTTTCTCTAGGTTTGGGTTTCCAAGGGCCATCATCAGTGATGGAGGGTCACAATTTAATAATCGACCCTTTGCAACTTTAGTAGCTAAATATTCTATCACTCACAAGGTTACAACCCCGTATCATCCTCAGACTAGCGGGCAAGTGGAGGTTTCGAATAGGGAAATTAAGCATATCCTCGAAAAAACTATCAGGCCCGATCGTAAGGATTGGTCATTGCGCCTAACTGATGCATTGTGGGCCTATAGGACTGCTTTTAAAACCCCTATTGGTATGTCTCCGTACCGTTTAGTCTATGGCAAACCTTGTCATCTCCCTGTTGAGCTAGAACACAAAGTACTTTGGGCCATTAGGAAATTCAATTTTGAAATGAAGGAAGCGGGATCTCACCGCAAGCTTCAATTAAATGAGCTCGAAGAGATTAGGAACGAGTCTTACGAAATTTCTAAAATCTCTAAAGCCAAAATGAAAGAGTTTCATGACAGACACATCAATCGAAAATCTTTTGAACCTAATCAGAAGGTGTGGTTGTTTAACTCCAAATTGAGGCTATTTCCTGGTAAGCTTAGATCTCGCTGGGATGGACCCTTTGTGGTGACTAGAGTTGCTCCTCATGGTGCTATTGAAATTAAAAATCCTCGAACTGGTTTGTCCTTCTCTGTGAATGGACAGAGGCTTAAGCTGTTTATTGAGGGAATAGCTGATAATGAGGGCATTAGGGATGATTTGGTAATTGAGTCTGTCAGTTTGAAAGACCCAACCTATCAGTTTGATTAGAGTGGCATTTCACGTCTGGCTATGGACGTTAAACTTAGTTTTCCCCCCCACCCAATCCCTCGTACTTACAGGAATTTCACGTCGTGACATCCTTGCAACATTGAGGACAATGTCTACTTCTAGTTGGGGAGGGGTTGTATATTTTCTTGTCTGTTTTGATTTATTTATTCATTTAAATTTTTACATATATACTGATTGTAACTGTGAGTTTTTTTTTCTTTCATTTATATCATATCTATTTGTCTATTTTCGATACATTAAATGTAACTTTACTGTGATTAGCCTATATTCCACTCTTACACATGCACGAACTTGGTTTAATCTTCATATTTTGCAATTAGAATATATGCTAAAAACCCGTTTATAAAGTGGAGACTGGCGACAAATAATGCAAATTTTGAACCATTCGATTATTTTGGGACTCAAATATTCATCAATTCAGTTCAGTGCTTTGTTATTGCTTATTTGTAATATCTTGCGTAAATGCTTAATTCATGTGTATTTTAAAATGCAGATAACTGGTTAATCAGTCGAGAATATTGTACAATTTTTGAAAAATGATTTAAGGCCCTTTTTCGAGTCTTTGTACCTTGTATATTATTGCTAGAGTATAGGACCCCCCGTAGTACCCTAATTGAGCCTAAAAGTTGCGAAATTTTTCGATAACTTAGCAGCCATGGGTAACGAGGTGTCTCTTGTACATTATTGGTAGTAAGTTATCAGTTTATATTAAAAATAAATAAAAAATATTAAAGATTGAAAAAAATCAAAAAAATCCATCTCGCTATCGATAGACCTTATGTCTATCGATAGTAGGTTTAAGTTCAAAAAAATAAAAAACCATTCAAGCGGCAGAGGCCATTTGTCTATCGATAGCTCATACTCACTATCGATAGAGATTACGAACAGTTGCATGAAAAGTGCTTCCCCGCGCCATTTTTTCTTATTTTTCACCTTGAACTCGCCGGAAAACCTCCATTGCCGCCGTGACCCATCGTCTTCCACATGCGTTATCGATAGAGATTACGAACAGTTGCATGAAAAGTGTTTCCCCGCGCCATTTTTTCTCATTTTTCACCTTGAACTCGCCGGAAAACCTCCATTGCCGCCGTGACCCATCGTCTTCCACCTCATTTTCCAACCACCTTAGGCCTCCATTTCAGTCAAACTCAACTTCATCGCGATCCTCGCGACATTTTGCACACTTCTGACCGATCAAAACGAGTTTTTGCTCCAGTTTCTACATCCACTATTCACCACTTCAAGCACTCCAGTGAGCTTCTTTTTCCGGCCAACCCATTTGTATCGCCACTGCTAAACTTTTAGCAGGTAAGTTTAATCCTTATTTAATTTTCCCAAATGATGACACTTGGTTTGGATAGTTATTTGGGTTATGCATAGTTGGGTTGTTTATTGTGGATGTTAGACTTAAATTGGTTTATGAATTTTGGTTCATAGGTGGGAAGTTGGGGTGATGCCTGGATGATAGGCCAGTTCTGAATTATGGATGGGTTTCTTAGGATAGCTTGTGGGTAATCACTTGCTATTTTTGAGTTCATTTGCTGCTACTTGAAAAGTGTTGTGATTATTTATGCCAGTCGTACTTACTGCTGACTGTGGTTTGATCTGCTGCTATGGGTGTTTATGATAATTTTGTACAGAGCCATGGTTCGCTTAAAGACGACCATTCAGCCTCGAGAGAAGGGCGTGGCATTTTAGGAGCCTGCACCACCATCTCAGAGACCGAGGAGGTCCACAGCCACTGGCAGGGGCAAGGCCCAGCGCACAGCGCCAGATTTTCGGACAGTTCTGAGTCCGACGTGCCACTATCCCCCATACGGAGACCCGCTTCTAGAGGGCAGTCGTCTACTCAGCCATCAGCGAGTGCGCCTCCGACGAGTTCCCATTATGTGGAGGAGGAGTTTGACCATGAGCACCCTGAGATTGGTTAGACTGGCGAGCCTCGCATGACTCGCGACTTCGAGGGGTACACACGGACAAAAGGAGGGCCGAAGAAATTACCGACCCGTCATGCTCCGAAGCCGTGGCCTGTGATTCTGGCAGCGAAAAACTTCAATGTCGAACGCTTTGTCGACCCAAAGGCCTTCAAACATAAAGGCATGCTTGTAGAGACACTACAGGACAGACACCTCAGCACCTGGCTGAGGAAGGGCGCAAACTATATGGCCAATGTAGTGCGACAGTTTTACACATCAGTGCATATGGCAGAGGATCAGCCACTGATTGCTCGCAATCATATGCTCTAATTTCATAATTGTAAGACCCAAATGCACGCTAACGAGGATGTAAATCGCTAGGTTTTGTTAAGATATTCATTTGTCTTGTTTTCTTGTGCATTATAGGTTTTTGGCGTTTTTGAAGCCCAAATTCACTCTCCGATGAAGCGCGACTCGCAGTCGAAGGTTGGGACAGCGTCGAGGAGGCATGGAGCACCAAGATGGGTTTTTCTGGGAATTTTTGGGTCATCTATCGATAGATGAATGTGCCTATCGATAGATGCCAGTCTCTGCATCTCAATAAAAAAGCTGCTCGTGGATCATCTATCGATAGGTGGATCTAGCTATCGATAGATGCCGGCTTCTGTTTCGCAATTTGGAGATTTATTTCTTGAGCTATCGATAGGCAAAGGGAGGTATCGATACATGCCAGCCTCTGGACCTTTAATTTTGGAATTTGATTTATGATCTATCGATAGGCGTGGCCATGTATCGATAGATACCAGCTTCTGACTTCGCAATCTCGGCCTAATTTCCAGCATCTATCGATAGCGGTTCTTGCATCTATCGATAGATGCCCCTCCAGTTCCAAGGCGATTCAGGGTTTCGCGTTCTCTATCGATAGGTGTTCATGCATCTATCGATAGAGATTCTTCGAGTTCGTTCCAGCGCATCTGACCTTCGCAGCATCTATCGATAGGTGCCTTGCACGCTATCGATAGATGGCTGCCTGCTCCGTTTTTTATGCTAAGTATTTGTGTAATAATGTTAACTTTGAGGGATATTGTTGTCTTTTGCCTCTTTGACTTTTAGGGGAGTATTTAAGCTACTTTAAGAGGAGAGAGAGGGAGCTTTTTCTTTTGTCATTTTGCTCATAAAGTGAGCCTTTGTTTTCTAGTGCTTTCTTGGCACTTTCTAGGTATCCAATCACTACCCATCCTACTCCAAATAGGCCCAAGTTAGACTATATTGATGAGGAGCATCTACGGATCGCCGATCTACGTTATGGCCGGCTAGGTCACCCGGTTATGGGGTGAGGCAAGGATTTTTGGGTGAGGTTTTTAGTCACCATTTTGTAATTAATGTTATTTAACTTTGGGATAGACTTGTATTTGAGAGCCTAGTGCTTTTAACCGTTTATATATCAATATGTTTTAGTTTTCTGTGATTACTATCTCATACAAATACAAGTGGTGCTTACTTTAATGAATGATTGAGTTAATGGTGGTTTGATCATTAGCATAGGTTATGCATTATCGTTTGATTCTGATAGTTTATGGCTTTTGATTAATCGTTATACACTTAATCATTCATATCATTTTGGTTAACTTATTCTTGTAGTCTAGGTTACCATTATCCCATGTTAAATAGCATTTCATATTACAATCGGTGATTATTAACTTGCCCTAATCCGAACCTAACCCCATTACCTTTCTCCACTTTATCTTTTATTAATTACTCTAGTTCGTCTTTAATTTATTATTAGGACCTTAATCAACAACCAACCAATCACCTTTGAATCACAATCACTAGCATAGTTTCTTATTTACTTTAACTAGATTCAACCATATTCTCTGTGGACGACCCGCACTCACTCTAACTTGCGACTTGAGGTTAAATTTCCGTTGAGTGTGGTCCTATAAATACTTTTAAATCTTGGCGCATGGTGGGGAATTAACCTCCCTCACCGTGGTGCGGCCAGCCACAGATGCTTAGGGCTGAGGTTGGAGGCCACATTATTGAGATTACCTCGGACGACATCGCTACCTACTTGGGATGCGAGCGTCCGATGACTGCCGAGGTTGAGAGCAGTTATTTAGAGCTGACAAAGCGTCAGTGTGCAGACATGGTGTGTGTGGACTGCGCACTGTTTGACGGACTTCATTTCACGACCGGAAACATGCACCCATCTTACGCAGCTATGAATAAGCTGCTCTACTACAATCTGAGGGCGAGGGGCACTGATTCACAGATCCCCGTGGAGTCTGTGCGGCTGTTATTAGAGTTTCTCAGCGACCATGAGATGGACATCGCGTTGCTGATTTTCAGCAAGAGCCGCACTTTCATTTTTACACAGCCGCGCAACAACATGCCTTACCCCCAGATGATTACAGCGTTTGCATTGGGTGCGGGTGTTGAGTCTGATGAGCCTCTCAGATGGGGTGAGGGACCTATCACTCCCACTACTATTACTAGGAGTATGGCAGCTCGGCCGAAGAGGCCACGTACAGAGTCTGTTGATCCATCAGAGCCTGCTCCAGCTTCTACCTCTCAGCCATCAGCTACTCTAGCTCCCACTACTGCTGCACCTGCTCCGCCAGCTGCATCATCTGTCAGTTCTCAGGACTTGTTACTTCAGGTCTTAGAGGGACTGAGATCAGTTATGCAGACTCAGCAGTTACAGTCTGCTCAGATGGAGAGACATTCTGCATAGCTCAGAGTTATGTGGAAACATATGGACGGCGAGCCGATTTCTGAGGCCGACCGCGCATTATTTGATGAGCCACAGCCTGCTGCTGGAGTTGACATCCCACCTGGGGATGATCAGTTTTCTGATGAGGCCCGCGGTTAGTGCGAGACAGAGATGAGAGCAGATTTAGAGATGAGGGATGATGCGCAGGCTTGAGTTTGGATTGTTCTTTTTTAGTATAGTTATCTTTTTGGTTAGAAACTTTAAGTTGTTACTGGGATAGTATAGGGTATTTAGGATGGTTTAGGGTAGTAACCTTGAACATATTATAAACCATCCTAATTTTGCAGTCTCAAAACTTCTTCTGCTACAAACCAAATACATTACAATCCTATAAAGACCTTTTTGATTTCAAAATTTTGTGCACTATTCTCTTGTGATTACTTGTTTATTTGAGTTTTATTTATGTATGAACTGCATCTATGCATATATAACTTCGCTGTTTCATCTTTCATTGGTCATTTTTAGAGCTTAATGTATAAGTATTATACTTGTATATATCCATTTGGGACTCTGGGTTACTAACATTTTCAGAACGAACATCTTTTGCGAGTGACCACCAGTGAGGATTTGAAGTTGAAACTTATTTAGGGTTAATTCTCGTACTCTTTTGCATTTATTTTGATTCTATCAAGTTCACATTCACTACACGATGAACACTTGCTAATTACCTGTTAAAGACATCATTTTCTGTGTTTAAAATTTTCAATTATGTTATTGATATATCTGTAGATGAAACTCGTGATGTGTATATAGTATTATTTATTCTTTAAATTTCTTATCCTATGATTCTTTTATTATTTCATGTTTGTGGGTACCATTTCTGCAAACCCTCACGAGACTTCACTCGTCCACGTAGGGTAACCTAGTGGTTTAAAAGGCTTATTGCATACGCTAAATGCAATCGCGATTCCCTGCGAAAATGGCTTTTTCAATTTCTAGTTTTAATTTGTCGTCTTTAGAGTATAGCTATTTGCAAAACCTAAGTTGGGGAGTGTGATTGTATCACAATCATGCTTTCAAATTATGGTATTACTGTGTTCTCTTATATAAATAGTTGCGTAATAATATCTCGTTTTGTATAAAATCTGTATAAATTGGTTAAATTCTCTTTTTCAAGAAATCTGTGCAGATTATATAAATACGAAGTCGTCACCTATGAAGCCTTGATTATCGTCACAAGTTAAGAGCATTCCAGAAAAGATCAGCAATAGCCATTGAAGTGAGAAAAGACTGCAACAAAATTTCTGCACATTCAAAGCAAAGAGCCAACATGACTATCGATAGCCAAGTCTCGCTATCGATAGAAGTACTATCGATAGCCACACTTCGCTATGGATAGACCTTAGGCGGCTGTGGGCTGTTTTAGATATTTTGAGATATTTCAAGGACATAATCGTCTTTTGCATTTCCATTCTATATATACACGTGTAAGGGCGACTTAAAGAGGGTTCATGACTTTTGCTCTGAATCATTACTCTGTCATTTTTAATAGACTTCATATTACAGTTCAATTCTGTTTTTTATTCGGTCATTTACTTTTTCAGCACTTTTTACTTTTCTGCAATTTTTTCTTTAATGCATGGCTCAATTCTCATTTGAAAATTGTTTTTTACTTATACAGTCTTTAATTTCAGCACTTTAATTTCTGTAATTTTCCCTTTTGATGGATGGCTCAAGTCTCACTTGAGAATTGTTCTTTACTTTTATTGTCATTTTCTTTATTTATTTAAGCCATTTTCTTTATTTACTTACGCCATTTTCTTTATTTCTTTCAGTCACTTTTTCTTTATTTCTTCAGTTATTTACTTTCTGCTTTTATTTTACTTTTTCCATCCCGTGACCCCTTAGAGCTTGTCATGGATAAAGGATATTCTCCTCCATTGATGTGTAGCTAATACTCCAAGCTTGGGTGAGGATGAAGTTGGATTCTTTATGCAATTTTATTTTATAAATATCCCTTTATTTGTATTATGTGATTGCATAATTGTGAAGGTTTTACCGCACACTATCGCTAAATATAATATCATATAATTGTACATATGTTATTGCAATTATATAATTATGCAATGGTACTTATTGGGATGAATACAAACCAGCATGCTTTATCCCCAATTAAGGTGGATAGCGATATTCCATTCTTTTGAAGGATAAACCTGCCGGTCCTGTATTCATCATCTTTTTGGGAATTCCTTCTTGTAGTTGGATGAACGACCATACATAATTACTATATTGTGGATTTTATAATTAAATTACATATTTGATATTCAATGGACTTCTCACCCAAGTTCCGCTCATTCCATCAAATTAATCGCGTTTTGATCAGCTTTATTAAAATTCAGTAATTCAGCTTCAACCCAATTGAAGCTCTTTTCACCACCAAATTAAATTGACACTATTCTTTCACTTTAATTAATTCTAATAGTTTTTTTTACTATAAACCTACATATTCCCAGTGGTTCGACACCCGTGCTCACCAATCACAATTGAATTGAGATTAACAACACGCAGTTTTATAAATTTATTAATCTTGATCATTAACAAGGAATAATCTCCCTTGTTCTCAGTCGATCATGGTTGCTGAACTCAGTGCATACATCTTTCCATGTCTTCATTCTAGACTCATCCAGTGACAAAAACCATTTCAGAGCGGATCCAGCCAGTGTCTCGTGGAACATTTGGGCTAACAAGTCATCATCAGCTCCTCGTGGGTGCATGGCTCTTACGTACATTTTCAGATGGGTTTTAGGACAACCCATTCCATCAAACTTCTCTAACTCGGGCATTCTGAAATGAGTGGGCATACGGGCCTTAGGGAACAAAGATAATGACGACATGTCCACCAGATCATCAGACTTCCTAATACCTTTCAAGGCTTTTTCCAGGGCTTCGACCTTGCTACTCAACATTATAGGTTCAGTGGAAAAGAAAACAGGGGTCTTGGGATTAGTACTGGCTCGCACCTTATCCTCTTCTTCTTTCTGATGAACTAACTCTTAAACCACTTTTAGGAGCGCCTCGATCTTCTCATCAGTCGTCTTTCCATTAGTTCCAATGGCAATAGGGGTATGATCCTCGTTACTAGACATCTTTGAATCGACAGATGGACCTTTAAACAACCGACCACTAGAATCACGACGCCAAGCCAGAATGCTGGGAAAGAGAAAAGATTTGAATCAACTAAGAGCTTCCAGTGTGAAAAGGGATGAATAAGGACAATCTCACATGTTTACAAGAGTATGGGTCTAAGGCCCACACATCAACCTCACTCTCTCACATTCTATCTTATGAAAGTGGACCTAAAGCCCCGACAAGAATCAAAAACTCTTAAACTCACATCTCAATCTCACTGCAGATTTGGGCCTAAAGCCCACACTTCAAACTCACTTAAGGCCTATGGACATCACTATTCAGACAGCATAACACTACCACGGGCCTAAGTTCAAGGATATGTAGGGTACTAAGCCCCCATCAAGTACCTTAACTCTTTAGAGACACTTCCCTTAAGAGTTTAGGGCATTTCATAAGGTCTAGACCTACAATCCCAAGTCCTAGTGGTTCTACACATTTCACAATCATGGCTCAGACAAAACTGGGGGGTAAATCCGGCAGCATAACATTACAATAATGTGCCAAAAAGTGACGTAGGGTATGTGTCCTACAGAGCCAGTTTATATGGACTAATGCAAAGGGTAGGTTGAGTGTCCCTTACTTGCTCGGTCCAATCGATATACCTAACCACATGTGACATCAGGAATGCCGCGTGGGTCCAACAGTACGTGATTGGTCCGTTTGATATACCCGAGGGTACTTGGCAAGAAAGGTGATGGCTTTCGCATACATGGAACCCGAGAGTCAAAGAAACAGGGCCCAGGGCTAGGCTCATCGTTGGCTATAGCATACAACGTCCTAATCATGCAGAGTCAAAGCGCACACAATGCAGGAATTAAAGTCACACAGTCATACAAAGGCAAGTGATTGATTTTATTAATTAAGAAATTGAAAAGCCTAAAAATAATTAATTGGAGTTTAGCCCTCGACATCCCCAGCGGAGTCGCCAGTCTGTGAACCAACCAACCTGGATCGGGAGGCCCTCTCGTTCACTCCTGGGGGTTGTTTTCTTGAGTGTATTGTGGATGATGTTTATCCGTCTCGATTTATCCTTATCTATTATCCTTCTCTGTTATCCATTTTTATCCTTCTCTATTATCCACTCAAGATTGGGTTTTTGAAAAAGGATAAGAATTTGTAAAAAAAACTGGGAGTCGCCACCTTATTTTTAGGGAACAAGAAAACCACAAAAAGAGTTTTATTTTCAATAAAACACTAACTCCATATTTTTGGAAAAAGGCAAGTCTTTGAACCAAAGTAGGATTTGGGGGCTAGGTTACGAAGTGGGAAGGTTCCAAGGAACTCCTTGTAGGCACCCACCTCGCCCTAATTAAAGGTCTCCTAATTACTATTGGGCTTATTCAAAATCTTATCATGATAATCCTAGCATATCTAATCAACCAAGAAAGTAGTATATAATACTAGATAATAATAATAAATAATAAAAGAATCAAAATCCTAAGGGTTTTAGGAGACAAGAGTCTACCTAAGATTGGACTTGCGCCTTATTGACTGCCTGCGTACCTTATCAATTGCTTGACAAAGATCAAAGTCCACGTAGTTCGATTACCCTAGGATTCTCCTATTGTAATGAACTATACTATCATTAGCATTTTATCTCATTCAAGACTCTATCTTCGGGAGTTTTTATTAGTTTGAAATTCTCTTTAGAAAATAATTCACCAATTAGTAGATTCCCAATGAACTTGGAATTCCTTTTGAAACACAATTCTTATCAAATCATAATTCTTTTAAAAGTGGGAATTCTATCCCGAATCAAATCCTTTCAAAGGGTGGAATTTCATTCCAAATCAAACTCAAAGTTCCAATTTCATTGGGATTCAATTAATTGTAGATTAATTTTGATAAAACATTAATTTTAAAAATTCTCTCGAAAATAGGATCCTAAATTCATTAGAATCCTAAATCTAGTGTAATTCTTACAACAAAGAAGAATCCTAAGTGGGATCAAATGATCCCCCTAATCCTAGGGTCTCTAACTAATCCTAGATTAGTCTAAACACCTAAAATACTAAATGCATGCTTGCTGGAATTTAAATAAAATAAGTAAAAGATGCGATAAACAATGCTAGTAATGCATGAAAAATGACCCTAAATGCAATCTAATCAAACTATGTGAACCTAGGCATATTTCTAAGTTGGATTTGGCCCTAAAAATGGTTTTTAAGTTACTTTAAAGCTACTTTCAATCCATGGACAGATTTGAATATAGCTTTAAAAGTAATTTAAAACCCATGAAAACAATAAATAGAAAAGGTATAAATGATCTAGCATGCAACCTAATATGATACACTAACACTACCATATGTAAAACTACACCAAAACAACCAAATCTCATGCTTAATCTAACACAAGGGAAGAATCTTACCTTCGCATGCTCCCTCGAACACAAGTCATATCATTCCAAACAAGACATGATTAAAGTAATAACATAAACCTAAACTATTAACATGCATGAAACTAATATATTATCATATATTCTAGACATAAAATAAATCCTAATACTAATATGATATGATCATGGAAGGGGAAAAAAATAAAAGGAAAGAACAAAGAGAGATATGCAAACTTTTATCCTAGCATAAACTAATCCCTATCATTAATTCCTATTATGCATACTAGAACAATATGAAAACCTATTCTAAATACTTAATCACAACATAGACATAAAAGAGAAGAAGAAGAAAAAAAATACAAAACTATAAAACTCTACTAACCTCGTTGCCTCCTTCCCTCTTGCTCCAAGCTTTCTCCTCAAACCTCAAGGACTTTAAAACTTAAGCTAGAGTACTATGGGGG
>JAESVK010000387.1:0-23948 GCA_017140935.1 Hamamelis virginiana
TAATAAAATGAAATAATAAACTAATCCCTATCATACATACTAAAATAATAATAAACTAATCCCTAACACCTAACCGTAGCATAATATGATCATGGAAGAAATAAGAAGAAGAAGAAAGAAGAAGAAGAAGATGCAAACTTTTTAAACTAAAGTACAATAATTAATTGTACTAACCTTTTTTGATTCCTTCTCCCTTGCTCCTAAGTCTTCTCCAACCTCTAAAGGTCTTTAAGATATGGCTAAGAGTGCTATGGGGGAAACTTGTGCAATGCTCAAGTCTCTACTCTCCAAACTAGCTCTCTAATGCCAATTCACTGTGTTAAAACTGATTTCAGGGCTCTCTATTTATAGGGAAGCCTGAAATTGATCAATGGCTGAGTTTAAATCTCTTAGGAATGATCCAAGGGTCATAATCCAGCCTTCCTAGGACTTCAAACTCATCCCAAAGTCCCAATCCCGAGCTAGGACACTTGGCAAGCACTTGGAAGAGTCCTGAGGGAGAAAAAACTCTAATTTTTAGAATTTCTGGCAAAAAGCTCGAATGACCATCCACCTTGGGACGGTTGGCCGTCCTTTGGGAGATGGTCATCGAGCTTTGAGCTCAATTTTGCCCTATGTGGGCCTATCTCAGCCCGTTCGATCCGGTTTCGATTTTTTTCGGCTTTTCGGGTTCGTTTTAAGTCCAAATTCAACGATTCAAGCGCCAAAACGATCGTGATTAGATTCTCCATGTTTTGAAAAGTGTTTGAAGTGAAAATGCATTGACCAAAGTCAAAGTTTTGGGGAAAAGTCAACTGATTAGCTGTTTAGAGCCTGCCGGGCCCAAATTAGGGTTTTGAAATCTGCTAACCAGTTGCTTTCAAAATCATTTCTCAAGTTTTAAAACATTTTAAGAAAGTGTTTTGAAGCCTTTGAAGGCTTTGGTTTGATAAAAAGATCGAATCCCGGTCATTCCTGATTGAAACCCTAATTTGAGCTTGAAAGGGACTTTTGGGCCTTACGAGCCAATCATGAGCTTGGAGGCTTAACAGGGCTTGCCACTGATCAAATTAGCTACTAAACACACCCTAAATATCCATGCAAAAGTCTCGGGACAATTCGAGACAAGATCGACAGTCATTCAGAGCTTTTGTGATTCAAAGGACAATACTGCCCTTCAAGTCACAAAAGGCCTTATTTTCTATCAAGTCTGGCTAAAAATGCCATGAAACTTTATAGGGATGCTCCTAGACTCTCTAAAAACTAAATGCAAAAAGAACAAACTCAATCTATCCTAAAAACCTACATACGATAATGACCTCTACCTAGCTACTCACAAGGGTAAGATAGGCAACTTAGGGTTTTAACACCCTATCTCACCTCTAAACACAGGAAACCATTCATGACCATACAAATGGTCAAAAATGGATGTCTACACTAGCATGAATTTATTACATAATCTTTCTAAAAAGGATTTAGTTAGTGGTTTGCCCAAAACAAATTTTATAAAAGACAAAATTTGTGATGCTTGCCAACTAGGAAAACAAACTAGAAGAAGTTTCAAAACTAAAGGTTTCATCTCTACATCTAAACCTTTGGAATTGCTACATCTTGATTTGTTTGGCCCTAATGATGTAGAAAGACTTGGTGGTAAACTCTATGCCTTTGTCATAGTTGATGATTTTTCAAGATACACATGGGTTTCTTGCACATAAAAGTGAAGCTAGTGGCTTATTTATAAAACTTTGTAAAAAGCTTGAAAATATTCAAGGCCACTCAATTACTCATGTGAGAAGTGATAGAGGTAGAGAATTTAAAAACTAAGACATCGAAAATTTTTGTGACGAAAAAGGTTACTCACATAACTTTTCGGCTCCCAAAACTCTTCAACAAAATGGGATAGTTGAAAGGAAGAATTGTTCATTGAAAGAAATGGCTAGAACAATGTTAAATGAACACAATCTTCCTAAGTCATTTTGGGCGGAAGCGGATAAGAACTCATTTAGACAATTTATACCTTCTAATTAATATAATATGAAACAGATATACTCTTTAGGATTGGTTTTAGGGCATATCTCTAACAATCTCCCACTTGCACTAAAGTCAATCTTCATAGTATCGTATACTAGACAAGGCTTATAACACTCACAAGGTGTTACGACAAAGAAGATTTCATGCAAACAAGTTTTGCAAATTATTATTTTCAATAATAGCAATTAAACTAAAATTCGCTGCTAACTCTGATGTTCTAGTAAATGAGACCTATGTTCTCGAAAGAAAACAATGTATATACTAGATATTCTTTTAGGCAATTTGTAAATGGCACATCTTACAAGTTTTCTTTATATTTAAGTATTTCATCCTTAAACTCATTTAAGAATATACTTATTTCTATTTAGAATCTCATTCTAAATCAATAATCAATATCTGCTTACAACTACTTGTAGCATTCATGATATTGATTTGAGTACATAGTTTAGTATCATATGAGTCATATATTTCTCAAATATCATGCTCATATGTTATTCCCATAAAATCTAATTTTAAGGGATATGAATTCTTGTAACGCTTTATAGAATTCATATTACTACACTAGTATTTTAAAGCATGTACTTTATAAAGAAAATTGGGAATAAATTTGACGACTTTAATGCTCCCACTAATCCTTTTGAAACAGGGTATATTATGTTTTAAACTTTTTAATAACATAAAGTCCCTTTATTGTTTTTACTATGGCATGGTTCTTAACCATTGCGAAAACATTGTTTTCTAATAACTCTTTATTTAAGAAAACATATTTTAAAGTTTATTTGAAATATCTCATAATCTAAATAATCTTCAAACTAAAATGTTTGACATATTTTATATTTTATATGATTTATTCAAACTAAAATATAAGGTTTATACATTCCATGTATTATCCTTTCAATTTACTTATCAAATAAGGTAATGGGTTATATTAATTAGTGAATCAGAATTCATCTATTAATGTGACCCTTTATAGTTGAATTATCATTTTATTTATTCAATAAATTTATAAAGAACTAAGAACTTTAAATCAATTGCCAAATATTATCTCAAATATGAAATATTATAGATAAACTGTTTTAATAAACAAAGTATTCAAAACTTAATAAAACTTCAAAGGAAGTATTTATTACAATTGGCAATAATAATAAAAGTTCTTAAAAGTCTTTAATAAACTGATCAAGAATCATGCTTAATGTCAAAGGTGGCAACTCTTGATCCTTTCCAAACATAGCTAGCTCGATGTCTACTCGACCTTTTGCTTCCCTTTGTTTCCTATATACAATCGCATTGTATAAGAAAAATCACAATTAGGTATCACATACTATAAGCAAAATACTAATTCATAATTAGCAAATGAATAATTTAGGACGGACCATTAGAAGAACCATTCTTCAATGAAGCTAGGTACTTCTTGCAGTTTCTTTTCCAATGACCAGTCTTGCCGCAATGGAAACACTTTCCTTTGTTATTCTTCTTCTTTATTCCTCCTTTTGGCTTAAGATTGGTCTTCTTCTTCTTATTTCCTTTGCCTTTAGGCTTGGTTTAGAAGTTGAAGCCCCATTAATAACCAAAACATTTTCTTTGGAATCATTTTTCAAGGTTTCCATAGCAGTTATCAACATATTCATCAGGTCAGTCAAGGACACTTTATCATTCACATCAGACATATGAAAATTCATGATGAATTGGTTAAAGGTTGAAGGAAGTGATTGAAGCAGAATATCAGAACTCATTTCTGATGTGATCTCAACACCTAGATCATGAAGAGCATGGATGTTCCGGATCATCTTGAAGCAGTGCTCATTCATTGATGTCCCTTCCACAATCTTACTTGAGAAGAGTTTACCAACAATATTGTACCTTACAATCATGCTTTGTGATTCATACAACTCTTTAAGATTTAGTAGGATCGCATATGCATTGTCTATGACCTCATGTTGCCTTTGGAGCTCATTGGTCATAGATGCCATCATATAGCATCTAACCTGCACATCATCCTTAAGCCACTTGTTTTAAGTTTCTCTCTCTTCTTCAGATGCCCTTTCAGGCAAAGCATTGGGGCACAAAGATTTGATAACATAATCAATCTTATCAGCAGCTAAAACTATTTTTAGATTTTTGATCCAGTCATTGAAATTTGGACCAGTCAAACGGTTGTCGTCAAGAATTCTATATAGAGGGTTTAAAGGTGCCATCTACAATAGAAAATAACACAAGTAAATTTCATATTATTAAACCACAAAAACTTTTTGGTTTTTAAGTTTTATGGTACCTCCCACTATTTGATTCAAATCTCATACTCTCTTAGATGAGACTCGGAAATTTCATAATTTGAAGTTCTATAGCAGAGATTGAGGTCCCATTGAGAATTATTGATCCTCGCATAATAGGTTCTTGAATACAAACCCTTAATGAGTGGATAACTCTTATCCTAATGCTTTTCAAAGCTAATTCCAATCATCCTTTAGCCTCTATAATATAATTCCCTCACATAATAGTTTCTTGGGTAGTATAGTATTAGTTAAATTACACCCACCATTCACATTAGTATGGTCAATTGAATGTTGCACCCCTCACATAATAGGTTCTTGGGATACACCATTATCACACCTTATGATATCCAATATTAAAAATAAGACTATATGAACCCTCGAGATGAATATCTTCCCGCATATCTGCAGCCGAACATATCCACCATAAGAATCCACATATCTGTGAACACCCCATTTTCACCAATTATGTTATCATACGTTTATGCATATGATTAACTAGAATTGTTGATCATTTGGTGGAGAATTGGGCCTATAAAGACCAAGTTTCCCAAACTACCCTTTTCGGGGAAAAGGGGACAATTCATTATTTCATGTGTACATTTGGATTAGAATCAATCCATTTGTATTGAATTTGAATTTTGAGGTGTTTTAGAACATCTCTGTAAATTTTCATGTCATTCTGACAAGAGCTCGATAGGTAATTAGGTTTTTTGCGACTTGAGGGGCGTTTTCGTCATTTTTCTCGTATAATTTCCGAATGACCTCCGAATTCGAAACAGATTGTTTCATGAGGTTTATAAGGATGTGTGTAGTGTATTTGGAGTGTCAATTGAACTTTTGAATGGTTGGAATGGATTCACCTAAAATCGATCCTACGGGCGAGAATGAGTCAAATTAGGGTTTTATTCAAATTGACCGTGAATTGGTCGTTTTCACCAGAATCTAAGATTTTCAAAATATGTTTTCAAGTACCAATTTCATAATAAAATCTTGTTTTTAGAAGTGGTTCAAGCCTAATTGATCAATTTTATAAAACAATGAATGGTCATATGACCAATTTTGGCACAACCGGGTCAATTGGCTAGCTTTTTGCTAAAACCCTTGACCATGGTCAAGAATTTTTGACCCAAAACCCTTCTAAGAATGTGGAGGATAAAAACACGGTCGTTTTGATACCTGGATCATCGATTTTGGATGAAAATTGAGCAAGATATGACAAAAATACGAAAATCCCGTGAAAATAGGGGAAAATTGGGGAAGTCACTATGGTGACCGTCCTAGCTAGGACGGCCAACCGTCCAGTCCAGGATGGCTAGCCATCTAGGCTAGGATGGTCATCAGGATGGTCGAGCTCATTTTTGTAATTTTGGAAATTTTGGATTCTCCCACCTATTTTGCCCGACTTTATTTGATTTTTTTTGAATAAATTCGAATGGTTTTCAGTTTGCAAACCTTAGGATGACTCATTCTAAGCCCTAGGATGATTTTTTGATGGATTAATCCCAACCATTCATGGTTTTAAACCCTAACTCTATAAATATGTTTTGATAGAGTTAGAGGGGGGGACAAAAAAAAAAGGAGAAAAGGGAGAGAGTTCACAAGAGGTTCACAAGAGGTTCAAGAGAAGGAGGCTACAGATCTGGGTTTTATGTTTTGGTTCATCAATTGAGGAGAGAACCAAGGTGGAGAAGAAAGGAAGAATAAAGGATTGCAAGCTTTGAAGCTTGAAGAGAGGTAGCCTACAAGAGAGAAGAAAGGTGAGTGTTCTATATTTGTTTTGATATATTCCATTCTTATGTAAATATTCATCTCTTATTTTATGTGTGATTATAAATGGTAGGATACTTCCATGTTTTGTTCATGCATAATAATATCATATTAGTTTGAGTTTGATTATCCATGATGTTTGTTTAATATAATTGCATGCTAGAATAGGATGAGTTTTGTTATGATGTCATATGAATAAGTATGTTTAAAATAGTTATTTGTATGATTTCATGTGAGTATGTGTGTTAGGATAGTTATTTGTATGATTTTATGTGAGTAGATGTGTCTAGGGTTAGTTTCATTATGATTTTATGTGAGTAGATATGATTAGGTTGTCTTTTATTGTGATTTTATGATGGTAATCATATTTAGGATGTCTTTTGGTATGATTTTATGTGATTAATATGTCTAGGATGAGTCTTTTGTTATTATTTTATGTGTAAGCATGTTTAGGGTAAGTATTAATATGTTTATATAATCGTTGAAATCTTTTGGTGTTCGATTGATGATATTAATGATTATATGAGTATGTTAGTATATTATTTTGACATGTGATGAGTCTCGAGTTTTTATTTTCATGTTTTTTTATGATTATTTGAACATTTGGTATGGATTCGATGGTTTGAATATATAAATTGTGTATGAGGGAGTGTGCGAAGGTAAGATCCTCCCCTTGTATTTAAAATATCGTTTAAAGCATGGTAATTTAGTCGAGCATGTTAGATTGTATGCTAGGATATTTATTTGTCATTTTCATGGATTACTAATGTTTTTTAGACTATTTTAAACATGTATTCAAATCTGTCCAGATTTGAATATATGTTTTAAAGTGGTTTAATTAACATTTTTAAGCCATATTTTTGTATGATTCTTATAGTATTTTCATAGTATATTCATGTAGAAAGCATGCTTGGCCATCTTTATCATTTTTATTCTTTGTTTTCAATGTTTTTAGAGTGGTTTAAGGTTCATGTTCAAATCTGTTCGAGTTTGTTTATGTCCTTAAATCACTTTTAAAAATTATTTTAGGACCAAATCCAACTTAGAAATATGCCTAGGTTCACATAGTGGAATTAGTATACATTTAGGAGCATTTTTATGCATGGTTTGGATTAATTTCATGAATGTTTGATTAATTTATTTAAATTCCAGCATGCATTTGCATTAGGTTTTTAGGATTTTATACTAACTTTAGGGTTAGTTAGAGACCCTAAGTTTAGGAAGGTCACTTGACCTTCCCTAGGACTGTCATTTGTTGTAAAAATCATTATTTGAATTGAGTATTATAGTTGATTTAAGAGTCTATCTTCGAGGGACTTTCTAAAAAGGTTTTTACTGTGATTTTTATGAAATAAATATGATTTCTATGGAAGATTTGATTATTAAATGATTTTTAAAAGAATTTGAAATATTTTTTAAGATTTTTATCTTGTGATAAGATTCCTCCCAATACGATTTGTTTTCTTGAAATATCTTTGAAAAAGATTTTCAATTGGAATTGAATTCTAAAGATAAGAATTATCTAAAATATTGGGATTTTGTGAAAGTCTTTTAATTTGAAATGATTTCAAATAAATAATTTCAAATGGATAAAAACTCTCAAAGCTAGAGTCTTGAATTAAGTTGAAATACTTTTGATGATGTGGTTGATTACAATAGGAGAGTCCTAGTGTAGTCGAACTACGTGGACTTTGATACTCGCTAGGTAACACTAGTAAGTTACGTAGGCGCTAATAGGGCTCAAGTCCGCCCTAGGATGCTAATGGGGTGTCCTAGGTTTTTAGAGTTTGTTTGTATATTATTTTTCTATTATTAATATAAATTATTGCATTTATATCACTATTTTGTTGGTTGATTAGATTATTCAGGATTATCTGCATTAAGATTTTAAATAGCCCAAATAAATTAGAAGTCCTTTAATTAGGGCGAGGTGGGTGCCTACAAGTGAAAACTTGGAACCTTCCCACGTCGTAACCTAGCCCCCGGATCCATCTCTGGTTCGTAGATTGCTTTTCCATTAAATGAAGTTTGTTTTGTTTTATTTAAAATAAAATATTTTTATGGTTTCCTTATTCCTTAAAAATAAGGTGGTGACTCCTTTGTTTTCAAAAATCCCTAATCATCGCACGGTGATGATGTGGACCCAAGTGACCCCAAAAAAGGTGCTGGTTCACAATATCATGTATTGGTGGGAGGCTAGGATAAAGCCAAAGGCCTCTTCCTTACAACTTAATTTTGAATTAAAGGAGTTTTGTAAAATGGTCTCATTTTTAAATAATCATACATCACATGCATCACATATATATCAAATATATATATAATAAAGTTTTAGACCTACTTTTATTATTAGTTCTCAATTATCCTCCCACTGTCCTTCTAAAGGCTAGGGTAAATTCATTTTGAACATATAATAAATTAGGTCACGGCCCTAACTAGCATACATCACATATATCAATGGGCCTTGGATAGATTATGGACTTTTAAGGGTGGGTTCATACTTTGAGCCATAAAGATGAACCATAGGTCTAAAGTGTGGGTTGGGTGATCGTAATAAATTCTATATAACTATTACATAAAGACAAACAAATTTTTCTTCAAAATCTTGATGTCCTTGTCAAGTCCTTCTCAAGTCCTTGCTTTCCTCTTGTACAAGACTCCACCATGTTCCTTGGGTCCACCACTCGCTTTCTCGAATGGTACATTACAATTTTAATATAAAAGAAGAAGGGGATTAAGAAGAAAGGGAAGTACATATGTAAAGAGTGGGAAAGAGGCATGTGTGAGACCCCAAAATTTTGAATAGTAAATTTTCTAATGGTAAATTTTCAATAGTAAATTTTCTTAATTATTATTATTTTATTTTATTTATTGCACACTTGGCATTTTGCCATTGGGCAATGAAATGTGCCATGTGGTCATCAATTAAGAAGGGTGCATGAGAATTTATGTACACCCTTGGGTGACATCTAAAATGTGAATGGTGGGTATATATGAATGATGGATAAATGTGAATGGTGGGTAAATATGAATGGTGGATAAATGTGAATGGAGGGTATATATGAATGGTAAATATGAAAGAATGGTGGATGAATCTAAGAGTGGTAGTTAAATTTGAGAGTGGTAGATAAATTTGAGAATGGAAGATGAGAATGGTGGATTATCACCATAGTAAATTTTATGATTTGAAAATAATATATATATATATATATGTGGGTGAAAATAATATGTATATATATATGTGGGTGGATATATGTGGGTGAAAATAATATGTATATATATATGTGGGTGGATATATGTGGGTGAAAATAATATGTATATATATATGTGGGTGGATGTGTGTGGGTGTGTATATATATATATATATAGATAGTGTGTGGGGAAGGGGAGATAGAATAAGATGAGTGGAAGGGAGTGGGGGATTAGATAGGATTATTTGATAAGTAATGGGATTTGTTGAGAATTTAAATTAGGATATATATATATATATATAGATAGTGTGTGGGGATTAGATAAGAATTAGAAAATAAAAATAAAATAAAATAAGAGAAGGGAGAGAGATAAGAAGAGAGGAGTCTTCGGATGATGAAGGGGGAAGAGAAGGAAAGAGAAGAAAGAGAGAAAGAGAAAGGGGAGAGAAAAGAGAAAGAAAAGGAAAGAAAGAAAGAGAGAAGAGAAAAAGAAAAGAGAAAAGAAAATAAGAGAAAGTTTGGGAATTTGGGAAATTCAACTCCAAATCTTCTTCAAATTCGAAATTGGGTGAGGTTCCTATTCTTTTCTATCTTGATTTTAGCTTAATTGATGAGTTTATATCATGATTTGGTGAAATTGGGAGGTGTTTGTTTGCCTAGAAAGTTCTAGGAAAATTTAGAACAAATTGAGCTTTAAAAATAGAGCTACTGTTTAGGTATTTTTGATTTGGTTAGAGGCCGAATTGATCTAAACCTTCTTCATGAAAGTTGTAGGTCTTTCAATTAGCTTTCTAACGAATCCGACCTTGACTTATTTGGAATTTTGTGTGAAGAGTTATGATTGTTTTACTCAAACTAGTTTTTCAGCAAAAGATATTTTCGTCCAAAATAGAAAAGCTACGGTAATTGCTTATTTTGACCATGAAAATGTTGAAATTAGGCCATGGTTGTGAAATATGAAATTGTAGATCTTCGAGTTTTCTTTTCAGAACACTGGTTGTTCATTAAATTTGGATAAATGAGCTAGAAGATACGGCCTAAACACTAAAAACTGTTTTTGGATGGAAATTATGAAAATGAAATATGGGGATTTCAAATCTTGAATTTTTATTTTATATGAAAATGAAAATCTGAAACTTTGGGACTATTTTTCCCATCAATTATATCAACTCAAGATCATGTGTATCAAATTTGGGAATTTTCCAATGAGTAGATTAATTTCTATAATTTTCTGAAGTTTAGAAATATTGAAACTTTGAAAATTTGTAGTATATTGTGTATATGTCCGAAAATTCTGAAATTTGAGTATATTGTAAAGCTTGAATTTATGGATTTTTAGAGACAAGAATCATGGAAAAAGACCTATGGATGAATGGAAATTTCTAGAGAGAGAAAGTTTCCTTGAAGCTTTAATAAGTGACACAAAGTGTATTTTCATAGTTTATTGAAAAATTATGATTTTTACATATATGATGTAGATTGATTTTATATGAATTTAGAACTTTGAATCACTTCAATTGGATGTGAATTGTGAGAGAAATTGAGAACCGAAGTTGCCGAAAAATCGGAAATTTTATTAACGAGCCTACTTGGGCATTATTTTTAAATATGTTCGGATGGGAGGTGTTATACACCACCATGATATTTTGAAAGCTTATATCACACAGATTCTATAACATCTTGAATCATCCAAATCGGATGAGTAACGAAGGAGTTATAAGTGTGCAAAGTTGACCAAAAAGAATGGATTATTGTATATAAAATACATGTGGATAGAAAATTAGCTATCTTCCAAATTGCGAGTCTTTGGAAAATAGTTAATTTTCATGAATAATTGATTTTTATAAAATCATGATGATTAGTGAAAAATCTTGAAAATACAAGTTATGGAAATCATATTGGCATATATATAAACTGTTAATATATGCATGTGATATTTGTAAAGTTTATAACATGCTGTTATTAGTATGAATAAAATGATGAAGCATGTTAATTGATATGTATAAAATACATACTTGTGATATTTGCCATAATTATTGCACATAAAATTGGCATATGGCATGTGGTGATGATGTTATGAGAAAGTGACTGGGCTTAACAGTAAATTCCATACATCTTATAGTAACAATGTGTTTTGAGAAAATAAAACCGTACACTTGTCATGTGGATATGCGTAAATGGGCGCGCATGTTACGCATGCAAGCAAAGCGGACAATATTGTTACTTGGAGAAGTACGGGGTGTTACAGTGGCACAGTTACATGTGGTGGCTCAAGTTGAGTGAGCAGAATGATTTATTTGTATATCACTGATATAACAGTTGATATGAGATAAATGTTGAGTTGATATACTATGAAATGTATGCACAAATTGACATACATGAATTGTTGATATGAGATGTATGCCATATGTATTGCATAATTGCATCTGGCATGAGACACAGTTACATGTGAAATATATTGCATAGAAAATCATATGCATTTATGATTATTTTTGTAACTGTGGAGTTGAGATACCACCGATAGGACAAAAGATCCTAGGAAACAGTTAGTGCACTAATATATCACCCTTGCTAAAAATAGTACGTAAATCCTCTTGTCAATGAGTGACAATCGCGGTAGGTCCTAAAAAGGTGGGGATTGGGTGATATACATCCTAAAAAGGAGGGGATGCTGTTGTGGTTAAGATGGTTGAGTACCTTAGAAATGAGGTAGCCATCTGTGATGATGTTGTGATGTTTTGCAGGAAAAGCAGAACAGAGAAAATGACAGGTATGACTGCATGAGCATTGCATCATATATCTGTCATATGCATAAAGCATGCATGTACTGTAAAATTATTTATTGTGAAAAAGTGATGGATATATTCTGTAATATATATAAATGAATTACAGATATGATGATTTATTTATGTGATATTTGGTTGATGATAAAATTTGTCGACAGATATGAGAATATGGAAGGATGTAAATATTTCTGAATGTATTGAGATAAGAAGATATTGTATTCTTGTAATATGAATAACAATAATAAAAATGACTCGCCATGGACTAGGCAATTTGCTGAACCATGTAAATCCTGGTGTTTGTTTATTTTTCTGCTATGTGTTTTCTTTAAGAGGATGACACGTTATCAGCATGAGACTCTATCCAACTCAGTAAACTAAATGGATGTTTTTGGAATTTGGGTACATTACGGGACTGTACTCAGGATACAAACTAGTACTCAGCGCTATCTTTAATTGTTGAGATGTTAAAAAAAAAAAATATTTAAAGACTTCCGCACGCGTATTTTGAAAAACTGTGTTAATTTTAAAAAGAAATTACTCAAAAGATAAGCGCTTGGTGTTTTATGTCACTGTGGCATTTCCGCATAGGGGTAACCCTGTGTGGGGTGTTACAGCATGCAAGCCCCAAATAATTATATCACCATATTCAAACTATTTTAAATACAATCCCAACAAATAAACCATTCACATCCAATGCGGCCAATCACATCTCATTTTAATTGGTCTTAAGTCCATAATTATATATCCATTCACAGTTATACAATCACATTGCATAAAATAAAGTTACAAAAGTAAGGTAATGATGGCAAATGGCATATAATTAATTAAAGTCATATTATCATTATCCCATAACAATAATAAAGCTATTATTATTATCTCATAAAAATAATAAAGTTCTTTTAAATCTTATTTAAAAGGAATCCTATCATATCACATATGACTATATTAGTGTATTTCCTTAAATAAGTGAAACTTTTAATTAACACTTATTAGGGTTTCAAATATATAGAATTTACTTCAAGAAATTATTTATATAATTCCTATCACGTATTTAACACCTTAATATGCATATTAGATTAATCACTATTAACCTACAATGGTGGAATTTAAATAATAACTCAAAACAAAAACTTCTAGGAAAGACACAAACCCAGTTTTTCAACAAAAACTTAGAATTCAGCTACTGTTTTGGGACTAAACTTTCCTATATTAAAACTAACTTTTAAAAAGTGAGAATACTCAATGTCACTAGGATTTTCCGTCCTCTTTCAAATGGCATAGGTCTCGTTTGATGATTCCAACGTTTGGTATCATTTTAAAACACTTTGTGACATGAACTCCAAACCATGGCAGATTCTGGAATTTCTCCACAAATGCATTTATGGGGCCTAACCTACAATGAATTAAGTCATGGAAACACTTCAATTCACTAGATTTTTCAGTCCTCTTTCCAATGGCAGGGGTCTCAAGTCGTGATTCTATCATATGGTATCACTTTGAGGTATTTTGTGATAGAGAGTCAGAAAATCCAGATTTGACTCTTAATCTCAAAATTCTTAGTGAGGCTATTGTAGGTCATACTAAGTCATGGAAACACTTCCTAAAATTAGCTAGGACCTTGTACTAATGAAGTTGATAGGTGGTGAGCTTTGAAAACCTTAGAAAACATTTTTCATGGATTTTACAAAAGCTACATAGTTGCTGCCTAGAAAAACAGCAACCTTGTTTTAATTTTAAAACGATTTCAAAATTAATCCAAGCAATATATAATCATGCTAAAACACTTTTAACATGTTAATATATCATTAAAAAACATCCCTAAATGTTTTTAAACAATTAAAACATCAATTCATCACATGAATTACTCAATCTCTCATGAACACCAAAAAGTGTTTTTATAAAACATATTTCACAAAACTTATTTGTTCTTAAATTTTTAATTTCCAAAAATAATGAAATCAATTTTGAAAACTTTATAGATAATTCATAAATCACATGAAGAACATAAGGTATGTAAAATAAAATAAAATAAAGGCCAATAGGGTTCCCAAACCCATGTGGCCGTGACTTAGTGAGAGAGAGAGTGTGTTAGGGTTTAGGGTTAGGGTTAGCCACTCCTTTCCTAATCCAACATTTAGGGTTTCCATAAACACTGAACATGTTGCCATAATTTCCTAGATTTCAAATCATTCAAAATAAGGAATAATCAAAACAAATTAAGAAACGTTTCTAAACTGGAATAATTTCAAAGAGGAAATTGGGGATTTAAAGATTTGACAATTAGGGGTTTCCTATTTCAAATCAAGAAAGTTCCCTATTTTGATTTAGGGTTTCCTAAACCTAAAACCAGCCACCATTCTCAATCCAATTAGGGTTTTTGAAGAACCCTAAATGGCCATTGTTATACATTTAATAAAACTCCATTAAAGCATATAAATTTAAACAAGTTTAAATTAATCAATTTCATGAATCAAGAATCAATTTAAAACAATTTTTAAAACTATTCAAGAATCATGCAATTGTCATCTAGGGTTGCTAAATCCTAATAGCCAAAATATACTAGGGGTTAATACCCCATGGCCGTGAACTCCTTATAGCCATTAAAGCTAGTTTTCTCAAAAACTCAAGCTTTTGTTCTTATTTCAAAAATCAAGAACTTCATCCATATGAACCTAGGGTTTCTAAAACTTCAAGATTCATCCATGGATGACCATGATAGGGTTTCATAAACTTAAATCATGAATAATAACAACAAAGAACCAAGTTAGGGTTCTAAACCCTAAGTGCCGTGAAGAGAGGGAGGAGAGAGAGAGCGCTGCCACTTACCTTATGGGATTTTGATCATATCAATTTATTCATCTCATGATGGGGAACAAATCCCAATCTTCAAATCATATGGGGACAATCCCCAAGGCCATCCGAAATTAGAGAGAGAATGAGAGAAAAAAAAAAAAACACCAAAACTTTTTCTAAATTTTTAATCAATCCCTTGACAACAAAACTCAAAGGGGTAAAACCCCTTATTGCCGAACCTCTCTAAAGGGGATTCCCATGCAGCCGTGACCTTGTACTAGGGTTTGAATCAAACCCTAGTTGCCTATTTGATAAAATAAGAAGCTAAGCACAAAAACAAGGAGGCAAGCCTCCGTGGCCAAATTTTATATGGTTTCATAAACCATTACTTTTGATTTTAATTAATTAAATCCATTGTTTGCCATCATCAAAGACATGACCATGCTTGATTTGGCTCTGATACCACTCAAAGGATGTAACGTACATGGATTCACAGCAGAAGTCATACGATAAAATTTTTATAAGAATGAATCCAAACATCACAAACATTTAAGAATCTTAACAAGCATAGGGTCACGTGTTTGTATCAATACAAGTATATATTTTAAACGCTTTAAAGTATACTTACTTGGATTCTTTATTGTAGCTTTTGTTGCGAGCTCCAAAGAGTGTGAAGCCTCCGATGGTATCCACACGAACACAAAATCCCTTGAACCCTTGAAGCTTCACAACATTTAGAAGAATCAAGCTAGAAGAGGGGAGAGGTAGAGAACGAAATTGGGAGAGGGAGAATCCCCTTGGTGGCTCACAGCCCTAGGGTATTTTCTCTCTTTCTATTTTGCATCTTCTCAATTTAATGAATGGGTGGCTTAGTGCTAGCATATCCCATCACCTTGTATTTATAGAAAACCACTAGGGTTTCCTTTTAATACTTTCTAATTAATAATTTAACTCCTTAATTATTAACCATTAATAGTTTAGCTCATGCTTAATTATAAATTAGAATTTCCTTCTCTTTTTAATTCAAGAAACTCACTTATGCTCGTTGTTTGTGTGTGACCCATTGGGTTCACCCCAATCCAATAGTGGTTCGGGACATCTCATGTTCCCTAAAATAGAAACTTTCTATTTTTGGTTTGATTGGAACAATTCCAATTTTGCCCTCAATGATAACACTTAGCATTAGGCCTTCACTAGTCATAAGGGACATCTAGCAACATATCATGACGTACCCTAGGTTTGGGTGAATAGCAGAACTATATGAACCCTTCATATTACTTAATCCTTCATCCCTAATGTCACTGTTAAGATAATAGGTATGGTTATTTGTCAAACCCTATTTTAACATCTTGATATATGTTCCACAAAATATAATCTCAATAAGGTAAATTTCAGTGAAACCCTTTTCACTATTTACCTATCACTCTGGCCAGAGATTCACCTTAAGAATTATCTTTGTGAACTGATCCTGACATTCTCTCTCATCAAGTGAGAGTGATGATGAAAGGAATCGTTCGAAATACATGGAATCGCAGCGGAAGACAAAATAAAATTTTTAAAATTGATGATTCCATCATCGAATATCCTAACCAAGAATCGAACAAGCATAGGGACATGCGATATACATACAATCAAATAAATATTTATCAAACATAAATAAATCTTACTTGAATCGCCTTTCGATTTGCAATCCTTGATCTTGAACTTCAACGCGATGAAGTCTCCAACGGTATCCACACGAATACAAGATCACTTGAATCCTTGAAACTTCTCAACAATGGAAGAATCAAGCTTGAGAGAGGGAGAGAAACTTTTTCTCTAAAGTGAGGATGGAGGCTTAGTGCTAGCATGTCACAAGCTCTAGTATTTATAGAAAACCCCTTGGGTTTCTATTTAATACTTATTTTCAAAAGTAACTTAATTCCTTTTATATATTACTAATTAATATATAACTTAATTCCTTATATATATTCACAAATAATATATAAGGTTATTATTGGAATTAGTTTTAGGAAATTCCATTCTCTTTTTAATTCAAGAGACTCTCTTATGTTCTTTGTTTGTGTGTGACCCATTGGGTTCACCCTAACCTAGCAGTGACTAGGGACATCTCCATGTCTCCTAAAATAGAAACTTTCTATTTAAAGGTTTAATTGAAACTATTCCAATTATGCCCTCATTGATAACACTTATCAATAGGCTTTCACTGGTCATGAGTGACATCTAGCAATGTGTCATGACGTGCCCTAGGTTTGGGTGAATAGCAGAACTATGTGAACCCTTCTTGTTACTTAATCCTTCATCCCCTAATGTCATAGTTAAGATATTTAGGGTATGGATATAAGTCAAAACCCTATCTTAACTTTCTTGTCATATGTTCTTCAAATTATAATCTCAATAAGATGAACCCTATGAAACCCTTTCATATTTCATCTATCACTCTGGACAGAGATTCACATTGAGAGTTATATTTGAGAACTGACCCTGACATTCTCTCTCATAATACTGAGAGAGATGATTCCTTATTGACCACTCATATGCCTTCATGCAAGACCTATTAGAGCTAATGAGTGCCGACTACAACCTTAAGATCAAGGCTGTATAAAACACTATCAAACCCTAACAACTCAGGCATAAGACATCCATGGTGTCTCAGGTCTTAGGATTACCAAATGGACGTAACATAAGAATATTCCTTTAACTTAATATCCATAGGAATATTCTAGTAGATCATGTTCAGTGTACATATTCTCTAATATGCACCCACAGATTAACCTAAGTGTCACTACACTGATAGGAAAGGCTACCTATCCTCCCATTGGAGTTAGTTTAAATCTGTGCTACTCTTGTCGGTTTAATAAATGTCCTCTTTAATAAACCTATGAGCAGGAACACTTTTAGAATAAATGTGTATGAGAAATATGAGTCTTCATATCTCAACAAACTTGAGATACATATTTCTCTTATCACTTATTCATGGACATTATCGTATATACAATTGAATATAAAGACGATAAGTAATACCTTCTTATCCTAATATGAAATAGATATGCACTTTAGGATTGGTTTTAGGGCATACCTCTAACAGATGATTCCTTATTGCACATTCATCTATCTTCACACATAACTTATTAGAGCCAATGAGTACCGATTACATTCTTATGGTTGAGGCTGTACGAGATACTATCAAACCCTAGTAACTTATGCATAAGATAGCTATGGTGTTTCAGGTCTAAGGACTACCATTTAAATGAACGTAACAAAAAAATATTCCTTTTGACTTGTTCTCCATAAGAACATTCTTGTAGATCATGTTCAGTGTACATATTCTCTAATATGCACCGACAGATTAACTAAAGTGTCATTACACTGATAGGAAAGACTACTTATCCTCCCATTGGAGTTAGTTTAAATCTGTGCTACTCTTAGTGGTTCATAAAAGGTCTTCTTTAATAAACCTATGAGTAGAAACAATTTAGAATAAATGTTTATGAGAAATATCAGTCTCTCTATCTCAACAACTTGAGATGTATATTTCTCTTATCATTCATTCATGGACTTTATCATATATATAATTAAATATACAAGACAATTTATACCTTCTACTTAATATAATATGAAATAGTTATGCTCTTTAGGATTGGTTTTAGTGCATATTTCTAACAGACTTCTCTCTGAATACCACTCCCCATACCCTTCCTCACACATCTATGGGCTATCCGCATCGTACGACTCTCCACGGCTACTCATTGAAAGATAGTGGTGGCTCCAGGTCGTCTAATTGTACTCGACGAATATGTGCTCGATAGAATACAGATTTGCTTTGGCTCCTCTCTTTGCTTTCGTTGGAGGGATGGGCACGTGATTCCATGGACTAGTTTGCATGTACCCAAACTGCCTCAGAACGCGAGCAGGATGGTACGGCTTAACCTGATTGCAGAAAGCGATACATCCACAGTACCATGAGATGGATTGGAATGGATGATCATCTCTCGAGCCACGGTAGAGATCCCAAATGACCTATATATACAGAAAATATAATAAGTAAATTAAGTGAACTACAGCAAATATATTCAAACATACAACAATTTTGTATTTAGACTTACATTTTGCTTTATGATATTATCTATTAGCTGCCTCAAGAATTTTAGTCGATTGGGGGCTTCTGCAGCGCTAATTGAGGATCGAGGCTTCCATTTCATTGCTCGAGGGTTCCCATTGACGTATTGTAAGTCAGGTATAGGCCGCTCCACAGTGAAGTGCTCATATATCCAAGCCTGTGTGAACCAGCTGACCCGGATCGACAGGCCGTTCACTTTTGAATCATTATGGATTGTGGATGATCTTTATTCGTCTCGATTTATCCTTCTCTATTATCCACATTTATCCTTCTCTATTATCCACTCAAGATTGGGTTTTGAAAAAGGATAAGTGTTTGCAAAAAAACTGAGAGTCGCTACCTTATTTTTTTTAAGGAATAAGGAAACCATAAAAAAGAGTTTTATTTTCAATAAAACAATGACCCCATATTTTGGAAAAGTATGGTCTTTGAATGAGAGTTGGATTCGGCGGCTAGGTTATGAAGTGGGAAGGTTCCAAGGAACTCCTTGTAGGCACCCACCTCACCCTAATTAAAGGTCTCCTAATTAAATTTGGGCTTTATCAAAATCTTATCATAGCAAATCTAATTATCTAATCAACCACAAAATATGAACAATAATAATAATACTAATACATAATACAAAAGTATACACAATCCTAAGGACCTTAGGAGACTCATAATCAACCTAAGATTGGATTTGCGCCCTATTGACTGTCTACGTACCTTGCCAATTTCTCTATAAGAATCAAAGTCCACGTAATTCGATTACCTAGGACTCTCCTATTGTAATGAACCACATAATCGAAAGAATTCTATCTTATCTAGGACTCTAACTTCGAGAGTTTGAATTTGATCAAAACACTTTTTTATGAAGGATGGAATTTCATTCCACTTTGAATTCCTTCAAAATCACTTTTTAGAATCCTTCTCGAAGTAGATTCCTAAGTAAAATAGAACTCTATTCCTATTGTAATTCCTACAACAAAGAAGAGTCCTAAGCGGGGTCAAGCAACCCCCCTAATCCTAGGGTTTCTAACTAGTCCTAGGTTAATCTAAACACCTAATATACTAACATTATGCATGCTGGAATTTATAGAAAATACACTAAATATGAAATGGAGAATATAAACAATGCATGAAAAATGTCCTAAATGCAATCTAAGTCATCTATGTGATCCTAGGCATGTTTCTATGTTAATTTTGACCCTAAAAATGATTTTTAATCCACTTTAAGGTTACTTTAAACCTTGGACAGATTTAAATGTAATCAAAAAATAGATTCAAAACCCATAAAAATAATGAATAAAAAAAAGGCGTAAATGTCCTAATATGCAACCTAATATGATATACCAAAATGATCATGCATCATGCTTAAAAGACGCCAATTTTAACATAAGGGAAGGGACTTACCTTAGCTCGTTCCCTCAACCACATTTCATATGATATTTCAAGCATTTAAACATAAAAATAAATGATATGATCAAACCTAAACATGTTCCCATTAACCTATACTAATTTAGCATGCTCAAAACAAACAAACTAGACTTGATTTCATAAAACTCATAAATGCAGAAAATTTATATGCTAACTTATATGCAAATAACCTTTACTCCTAACCTTTGAATACCCAACTTAGGTACCCTTCCTTAGCATGGTAATGGCCATAGAAAAAGAATAAAGAAGAAGAAGAAGAAGAAGAACTATGCAAACTTATTAAAACAAACCCAATATTTAATTGAACTAACCTTTTTGATTCATTCTCCCTTGCTCCTAGCTTCTTCTCTATCCTTCAAAGACTTCAAAAATATAGTTGAGGATGCTAAAGGACTAAATGTAGTACCTTAAGCTTCTACTCTTCAAGTTTGGCTCTTTAAATGCCTTAATGTGTTTTTAAAACTGATTTTAGGGCTCTCTAGTTATAGGGAAGCTTGAAATTGATCAATGATTGAGTTTAAATCTCTTAGGAATGATCCAAGGGCCCTAATCCAGCCTTCCAAGGTCTTCAAATTCATCCCAAAGTCCCCAAGGCCGAGCTAGCCACTTGGACGCACCTAGAAGAGACCTAGATGAAAAAACCACTTATTTTTAGCAATTATTGGGCAAAGACTCGGGTGACCATCCACCTTGGGACGGTTGGCCGTCCCTCAAGGATGGTTGGCCGTCCCTTGGTGGACAGCCATCGAGCCTGCAACCCAATTTTGCCTTATTTGGGCCTGTATCAGCCCGTTTCGACCCGATTTTGGCTTTTCGAGCCCGTTTTAAGTCCAAATTTGACGATTCAAGCGCCGAAATGATCGTGATTTGATTCTCCATGTTTTAAGAAGTGTTTGAAGTGAAAATGAATTGACCAAAGTCAAATTTTTAGGGAAAATTCAACCAATTAGCTGTTTAGGACCTATCAGGTCCAAATTAGGGTTTTGAAATCTGCTAACCAATCGCTCTCGAAATCATTTCTTCTTCTCGAAACAAATTTTAAAACATTTTAAGAAAGTGTTTTGAAACCTTTAAAGACCTTAGTTTGATAAAAAGATCGAATCCCGGTCATTCCAGGTCGAAAAACCCTAATCTGAACTTAAAAAGGAGCTTTTGGGCCTCAAGAGCCAAACATGAGCCAGAAAGCTCAACCGACCTTGCCACTTATCAACTTAGCTACCAAACACACCTTAAATATCCATGCCAAAGCCTCAAGACCATTCGAGACAAGATCGACAGTCATTCAGAGCTTTTGTGATTCAAAGGACAGTACTGCCCTTTAAGTCACAAAAGACTTTATTTTCTATTAAGCCTTGCTCAAAATGCCATGAAATTTTACGGGGATGTTCCTAGACTAAAAAACTAAATTGCAAAAAGAACCGACTCAATCTGACCTAAAAACCGACATGCGATAATGACCTCTAACTAACTACTCACAAGTGTAAAACTGACAACTTAGGGTTTTGACACCCTATCTCACCTTAAATCACATGCAACCATTAATGACCCTTCCCATGGTCAAAAATGGATGTCTATAGATGCCTCTCGTTGATGTTCATGGCTTCGCCAGTGAATATCAACGAAATAAAATAACATCCCATTTCTGCCACGACAGAAAAAGGATAATCAAATTAATTACTTAAAAACACTGATCAAATCATCATCTTTGGAAGTCCTACACACACTTCCGATAATCTTGGGGGACCGCAATCCTTTTGGAAATCACACGCATATCTCCAATAATCTTATCTTAAGAGGAAATCTTACACATATTTCCAATTTGGAAGTCCTACACACACTTCCGGTTATCTTATCTTAAAAGGAAATCTCACACATATTTCCAATCATCATCTTTTTAGAATCCACGACTCTTTTTGGAAGTCACACACATACTTCCAATCTAATTTGCCACTATTTCTTTTGACAACTTCGAGTTATCATTAACACATGCACTTCTCAACATCATCATTACCATTATCATCATTCTCATACACATTTCATGCGTATTTCCCATCATCTCATGCAATCTACACAATCTTATTGATTCGGGCCTCCAAAGTGGGCCTTTCTCATTCACAAAACCTCTATGAGTAATCTTATCTCCACAATCCCTTCATGGGCTTTACAATCTTATCACTTCACCTGCATTTATAATTATTTCATGATTACAAACCATGCTCATATATTACTTTCATTATTCCCTTTTCATATCTCATGGTTTTCAACCAAAAACTTATCATTTCATGTGAATTTTCCTATTCACCATCACTCAAATCTTATCTTTGCATGCACAAACCCTTCCTCATTTCTTATCCATACATCAAATCATCTTCAATATTAATCAAATTGATTTCCCCAAATTAAAAATTGAAAGAAAATTGGTCAAAATAGGTAACTTTCACTTCCCTTTTTCGATCTCCAACAATCTCATTCTTCACCAAACTTACCCATACCCTGGGTTTGCAGGCTTCGAGCCAGCTTTCACAGGAGCGCCATGGATCAAGAAGAGATCACGAGGCATCGGGTTCACGAGGAACGAGGAAATAATCCCGGTGGAGATGATTTTATACCATTGGGCCCAAAAGAGGCCCGCTTAGGATCTTTTATGTAATTTTTCTCTAATGTATGCACTAATAACCTCTAACAACATGTGATTATGCCCTAATGAGAATATATCTACATGTTTCGATTGCCTTTTGGTTCAATTCTAACCTGAAAATAGGTCAAAACTTAAGAAAATAGGGCAAAAGGTCAAATTGGGCATCAAAAGGTCGTAAAAAATAAAAAATTAGTCAAAATTTGGAACCAGGCTCGGGTGACCATCCACCCATGGACGGTTGGCCGTCCCTGGGGGGATGGTCAACGACCCTAGAACTAATTTTCGACTATTTTGATTTTTGTTTGAATTTTCGGGTGTCCTACTTCGCTTCTAACTCGATTTTCTTGCCAAAAGGCTATAAAAACACACCCCTAGGCTCACTTTCATCACACTAAACATAATGGAAGTTCTCAAGTTGATTCTCAACCTATTCGTAGCAAGAATGCGAGCGGAAGACAAGAAGGTGTTCGCGCGATTTGGCTTGACTTCTTGGTTCTCTCTCTTATGTGAAACTTGAAGACAAACTTCTCAACTATGTGATTCACTTCTGGGACCCCGAGCTCCATGTATTTCGCTTCAACTATTAGGAGGTATGTCCTTTATTTGAAGAATTTCGTGCTTTAATGAATATCTCTGCTAGTGGCCCTTTCATCTTTCCTACCATTTGTTATGGCTACTTTCAAACCTTTTCTTCTCTCTTTGAACTCTCGCCCAGGGAAGCTTCCACATTCATCCATGAAAATTCCATTGATCTTCTCAAGCTTGCTTCAACTTTCTTGAGGGAAGGGGGAAAATTACTAGCTCTTCATAGGCCTACCTCGTACGCGCTTGCCTTATGCGTAGTGGGTTGTTTCCTTGTCTCAAACGGAAACACTCTCGTTCCTATCGAAATATGCGAACTCATTCTGCTATTGTCAAAATCACATAACATCATCCCACTGGTACTAGCTGAAACTC